>VZRW01005512.1:651358-665114 GCA_013398125.1 Aegotheles bennettii
GGTCACCTCCCCTCGAGCAGTGTCCCCGAGTGCCTGGCATCCCCACCCCAGGCCCCGCGTGGCACCCAGGGAGGGGACACACATCTTGCTTGGGGTCATCAGGTGGTGCTGGCAAAGAGGGGAAGGCTTAATTACACACTAATGAGGCATTGCCAAAATAAATGTGCCAGCAGCAGGGGAAGAGGAGGGGAAGCACTGAGGTTGGGGAAGAGGTGTTGCTCCTCCAGCTCGGACCCATCTCCTCTTCCCTCTCCATCCACAACCCAGACACCCCATTGGAAACCCTCCAGCGCATCTTCCCTTACAGCAGCACCACCAATTTGACTCCAAATTTGTTCATTTGTTGCTTTTTTTTTTTTCCCCAAAAAAACCCTGGGGTCAGGCTGAGGGGTCTTCTCCTTCACCTCCTTTAAATCCCTGTTTTTCTCCGGGAGCAGCGTCGCGGCGAGCGTTCGCGACCTGAACTTGGCAGCGTTGTGCTGATTCATGACAGCTTGTCACTGAAACTGCCGAAAACCGCCCGAAAAAGGGACGCTGACTCATGTGTTTGCCTTCCCCACGCGGGGAGAAATGTGAAAGGTGAACAGAGTGCTTAACGGGTGATAATTACATTCCCTGCTGAAAAATTCCATCTGTATTAATAAGCTGGCGTGTTGTTACTAATAGAGGCCTCTTACAATTAAGAAAAAAAAATAGTAGTTAAGGTTTTTAACCTTGACAGTGACCTTTTAACAACAAGTGTAAGGAAACCCCTAATTTTGTCCCACTCATGCTTATAAATTTGTGTTAAGGAGAAACTCCAGCCACCGCTGTCCCCGCAGGAGGATGGGGACAGTTCTCTGGCCGTATCCCGTTATACAGTGGGATGAAACCCGGCATGGGATGGGGTGGGATGTGGCATGAGGAACCAGAGAGCCGGCCCCTCGGTGGGAGAGCTCTTGGCGTTGTCATTCAGGGCAGGCAGAGAGGGAGAATGGAGTCAGAGAGGGTCCACCTTAATGCAGGATGAAAAAGCAAATTACTGGCAGGAGAGCAGAGATGCTGCTCCGTTACTATGGTTACCCCAGAGACAACTGAACATCCCTGGGTATCGCCCTGCAGTACCCGAACTGCTCCCGGCTGCCTGGGATGGCACTGGGGCACTTCAGGTGGGCAAGGGAATAAATTCAGAGAGGTTCAAAGAGTCTGAGCTTCCCCAGGCAGCCAGGAGGGAGGGTGTATCCAGGCTGGGTGGAAGAGCAGCATCTCCAATGGGGCTGGGACAAAGTTCCTGCCTCCAGCCCTCCAAAACATGGTGCATCGCCTTAGCATCCCTGCTGAGCACACCCTGGCCGTGCCTGTGAGGTCTGAGCAAAGCCTTCCCCATCCCTGCTGTTCCCAGCCATCAATTCCACTCTAACCCCCAAAGACAAGGATGGTCGGAGTGGAAGCGAAGCAAGGACCGAACATCCTGGTAGCACATTTCCCGTGGTGCCAGCATCAGCTCGGCTCCCTGGGGATTTCTGCTACAAGCAGCCACCGAGGGAGGAATTCTGGAGGCAGTGGAAACCTTCCCTGGGGAGCTGCCGGCTCCTGAATCATTAAATGCTTCCCCAAATGAAGCGATGGGTTTTGTAGTGCAAACTGCTGCACGAGGAGTCACTGCCGCATGGCAAAGCAAACCCCGAGCGCGGAGGCACAAGAGCTTTGGGAAGCTGCTGCATGGGCTGGTGCTTGTCCCCAGGAGAGATGCTGGCAGTGCCCTGCAGGAACATCACCCCTGGCATTTTCCTTTCCAAGATCCAGCCCGTGTTTTGGAGGAGAAGAGGGCGGTTTTCCCATCTCACCTCCTGCCTGCCTGTAACAGGCCATTACCTTCCCCAATAACCCCCGTGCCTCTCCTCAGCAAGAGAAAAGCTTCCAGAAACGCATCTTGTCCAGATTTAAAGGCATTAAGAGACAGAGATCGGTAGCTTGGTCTAATAGCTAATCATTATTAAAAGATCGTTCCTTATTTCCAAGATCTATTCGTCTGGCTTCAGCTTCCAGGAAGAGGTGGTTATTATGCCTTTCCCTGGTAGATTAAGTTACCTCTTTGTACCAGTGTATTCTCCCCGTGACAAATGCTGTAATCAAGTCACCTCTCAGTCTCCCCCCCTTGGTAAATTAAACGGGCTGCACTCTTAAATCATGCTTAGCCCTGGCCCCATCTTTGGTGATTATAGTGAGTGACTGGCAGTGATTTTATTATTTTTATGAGTAAAAAAACTCTGTGACAGGTGAAGGGATGGAGCTGATGGGACCCAAATGACCACCATGGGTGGGTAGAAGCTATTGGTCACCGGTCACTAACCCAGATTCAGACCTGTGACCAGCTTGAGAAATGATGCTCAATAATTTCTCCAGGTTATCTTGGCACATGCACACCATTCCCTGCAGCAGCCAGGTGCAAAAGCCAGGGGGAAAATCCAGGGGCTCATGTCCACCAGGCCATTAACCTCTCCATAAATAGCGTTCCATGGACTCACTCTGCTTTCCTTCAGCTGTGACGTACCATTAAAGACATTTAAACTATCCCTTGGCTGTGGCACAGTGTCCCCTGAGGTCCCCGGAGGAGGCAACAGCCGTAGGAAACAGATCCTTATGGAACCCAAGGGCGACCAAGGTTGCTCTGGGAAGATTTGTTGGGTCAGTCTTGGATGACTGGGCTCTTTCTGCCTGGGCTCCAGACACATTTTCCCATCTCCGGGCTCCCCGCCTGGCTGAGCCACTGTGATCCGGTCCCCTGGTCACCAGGGCACTGCAGCACAGCAAATGGTACCCACAGGCAGGGCTGTGCCGAGCATCCCTGCAGGAAAAAATTCTCCTCTTTTGCTGGATGACGAGGAAAATTCATATCTGGGGTTTGGGCTCCTACCTAGAGGCAGAAGGATGGACGTTTGCTAAAAGGCTCCTAAAAAACATCTGTATTTGTCCTGCTGGCCTCAAAGTTTGCTGCACATATACATTATATGTGTGACAATGGTCAGCCTCAAAACCAGGACTGAAGTTTGCTACAGGCAGACACTTCCCTATGATCTTTAAAATATACAGCATGACGCGAGATATTTTAAATAGATCAAAATACATTTATTACATATTTATATTATTTTCTCTAGTCTATTTATATCTTTTGGAGACTCTTATATATAATATATATAATATATTTAAAATAACATAAAATTGGCCAGTTTTGTCATCTGAAATACATTTTACAAATATATATATACATTGTCACATATATCTCAAATATATGTGCAATGAGACAGAGAAACACCGGAGGTGGAAAAGGTACAGATACTTCCATTGCATCCATCAGCTTCTCTATCGCTGCACATCAACACCGCCCCAGCGAATGGACTCGGCCTTTTACCCCTGGGAAACCAGTGCTCCCAGTTGCCAACCTGCCCATCTGAACTGGTGCCGGGTCCCGGTCCCCAAGCCTGGGGGAGCACCGGGGGGGGTGAGGGAGGATGGAGAAAAGATGGTGCCCCAGGGAAGGGGCAGCGGGACAGATGTGCACAGCTGGGATTCAGCGAGGTGATGAGTGGCATCGGGTCGGGCACTGTCCCATGTCCTCTCCCGGCTCATAATGCAGCCAGATCCTGCCCTGCACTAACCCCCCCCCGTGGCAGCATCCCTGAATTGGGGGGGTGGGAGAGCAGGATCCAGCCGGAGATGCCACACACTCGTTTCAGCATGCAAGAAATGGTTGGGGAGGGGGGAGGAGACAACACAGGGGACTCTTTTGGTTGTCAGCATGAGAAGAAAGGAAAGAGCAGGAGGGTTTAAAAATAAATGTATTTGTTCTGCCTTATTAAAGATAGAAAAGGTGGCTCTGAATTCATCTCCTACAAAAGATTTGAAGGTCAAGCAGGCACCGAATCGTGAAAGGTTAAGCGCTAAGTGATTGTCCCAGCCCTAAAGACTAAGTGCACTAAATTAGGGATGAGAAGCTAAGGCTCGTCCCGATGGCTGCCGGCCCCGGGGACCCGCTGTCCCACCGAGCAGGGACATGTCACACCTCTCGGGGACAGAGGATGCTCTTTCCAGCCAGTGGGTTCAGGATGCAGGGATGCGGATTCTTTCTCTCTCACTGGGGCATCTTTTTGGGGTGAAGCCTGGTGGGACCAGCAACAGGTCCCCGACCAGGGTGGCTGCTGCTGTGCCAAGGGCAATCCCTGAGGGATGCTGGCCAAGAGGATTAGCGGCTCTTTCTTTTCTCGGAATCCCACCATCCTCCAAGGATCAAGTGTAACACTGGAGTTAACTCCATGGGTGGAGTGGTCTTGGCTTGGAGGAAGTGGTGGGGGGCTGGTCTGGGGGTACACGTCCCCTCTCCCAGCTCTGAGCCCCTTCTCACCAGGATCCCACTCCAACCCTGCGCTGACTGACACCAAAACACTCATCCCAAGAGCATTCCTGCGCATTTCCAGCCCTTACAGGGAACCCAAGCATTGAACCAACACCACTTTTGGGATTTTTTTCAACTTTTTTTACTCCCCCCCCAACTTCTTTAACAATTCCTGTGGTTAAAACGACCCCCGGGCAGCCTTCCCAATGCTCCCTGATGGCAGGAAAAAAGACCAGCAGCTCAGAGCACTCCTAGATAGGCAAAAATAATATTTATACACTATGTACCGGCGTGGTCCATGGCCAGGACGAGCACTATACAGTATAGATACGACGACTCTCCAGAGCTAGATCCTCACTAGTGGGGTTTGGGGAAGGGGGTGTGTGAACAGGGGCCAGGGAGGGTCTGAACCCCCCCCTCACCGCGCCAGCCACAGGCGCTCCCCAGCCCAGTTCACATCCTCCTCTGCAGCAATTTAAAAATACATCTGTATATATTATTCTATTCTCCCAGGTAACACTGTACAATCATAGAAGTTTCTTTAAAAGCAATAATTTACTTAAAGACGTCTCTATTTCTCTTTTGTTTTTTTTATACAAATATTTACTGTGATTATATATATATTTATAAAGAAATTAACCCTCTGAGAACCCTACAGCAGCAAGATGTGCACCTTTTGTTATAATTATTATTTATTCAAAAGAACCTAGAACCACATAAAAGCATTTTTTTAAAAAAATAAAATAAATAAGTAATGTGCACACAAAGTCTCTCTGCCCCCCTCCATCCCTTCCAACCCCCCAGATGCTACGGGGCAAAAAGTGGGTGGCAAAACCATCTCCCCTGGGAGCAAAGGGCGCTGCTTTAGAAACACAAAAGTCGTGGCTCAATGGCACATCCCTGTGTGTCCCCACTCTTGGGAACAGCCCGTTTGGGGCACTCGGTTGACTCCCTCCCGGGGATGCTTTTAGGGGAAGCCAAAAGTAGAGCAGCGCCTCGGTGGGCAGCGTGGGGTGGCGGTGATGGGAACAGGGTGGGGAGAGACTCTGCGGGGACAAAGTCTCAGTCCCTGTCCCTCCCCAGAGCCCTTTGCAAGGAGGAGATGGGGACACAGGATAAATCCTGCCTCTGCCACCAATGGCTGGACATGCCACGGCAAGCCCATGGCTTCCCTGACGTGAGCTGGGGGGAGAAAAGCACCGGGAGCCTGGTGCAGTCGAAACTCTGCCGGGGGCCCCGTTCTCCCCCCGCTCCCCAAGGCCGGGTGCTGCCAGGGCTCTGCACCCAGGGTCAGGTGCAGGATGCCCGCGGGTACCGCAGCCTTTCCCACAGCCACGAGGAGCAGGGAGCCAGAGTTTGGCTCCCAGAGCACCAATGAGCAGCATGGCCGGGATGGAGGGACCCTCAACCTGCGTCTCCCTGGCTCTGTCCCTCTGTGCAAAGGTGGGAGCAGGGCAGGAGCAAAGGCTTCCCATGCACAGCAGGGTTCACCTTGTGCCGTGGCACAAGCCAGCCCAGCGTGCCACCACGGCCAGCCCGAATGGTGGGATGAGGGTGCTGCCATGGGGGGTAGAGCATAGGGGATGTCGCCCCAAGGAGAGGATGAGGATGCAAGCGGGGAGGAGAGCTGGGGCGCGGGATGAGTTTGCATCTCTAAGGCACAATCCACCTTGAGGCTGGGACGCGGGGATGGGTTGAAGCGCAAGACGGAGTGGTTTTCTCAACTGGCATCTGTTGTTTTGGGAAGAGCATCTGCCTCTGAAGCAGGACTCTCCGGTGAAGGGGGAATTCATAAATCCCAGCCTGGCACAGAGACAGCTCCTGTGCTAGAAGAAGTGCAACCCAACACTATGACTTTCTCATTCATTTCCATGTTCAAAATGATTTTCAAATTTGTTGGAGGAGTGGGAAAACACCCAAATTTGAGAGCCTTCAACTCTCCTTTTTGTGCTTTTCACTATTTTGTCCCAGTTACGGTGAAACTTACGAATTCCCATACTAGGGGAGACAAAACACTTCAGCAGCTGATGCCCCAGACCCGATTTCCACCTTGAAGATCAATATTTCCAGAAATTGGCTAATTCTCATGTTTACAGTGCTTCTTTCTGTCACAGCCTGCCTTTTCCTTACTATCTACTTTCCCAGTAATTCTGCTCCTTGCTTTCTCTGCCACAGACCTCCAGCCACTTAACATCTGTTTCCTGCCTACAGAGCTGTGCCAGTGGGGGAAAAAACCCACCCCAAAATTGGATGCAGCCTTGACTTCTAGTTCTTGCATCTGCCCAGCCAGTCACCTCCTCGAAGGACCCCGGTGGCTTATTCATTCCCTTGTTCATTTTTTAAAAATACTGAATCACTTCTTAAAGATTTAATATTATTATTATTATTATTGTTATTAATATTATTATTATTATTTTGGTAAACAGTCTCCCAAACGGTACGGTGAAAAAATTAAAAACCCTCTTGCCTCCCTCCCCCCCAACTTTTTCCCCAAATTAAAAAGAAATACGTTAATGTTTCATGTTATTTCAAGTGTTGTTCTTGTGCAACTGAATCACACCACCTGCTGGGAGGAGCAAATTTTTTGTTGTTGTTGTTGCTCAGTTAAAAAAGAAAAGAAAAAAAAAAAGAGAGAGAAAAAGACTCGTTTCCTGATATTCCCTCTTTTTGGATCTCACGGTGCTCGGCTCCAAGCAAATGCTGGCGTTTTCCCCGCGGGGAGAGCTAAACCCCCACGGGGCCGCACGGGGCGAGCGCCTGCCTGTGCCCCACCGACCGACCCTCCTCTCTCCGTCCGTCTGTCCGTCCGTCCGTCCCCCCCAGAGCCGTCAGTCCCGCCACAGGTGCCGGGCGCAGGAGCCGCGCCGTGGCCGGCCGCCGTCCCCTCCTGCAGACCGCTCAGTGGTTATTGCGATGAAACTGAAAACTATGAACGATACTAATTTCTCAAGCATTCCTATGGCACTTGCATTGTTCTGCATAATTTGAGCGGGTTGTAGGGGAAGAGATTAGAGGAGGAAAAAAAACACCCTCGGAAAAGTCAACGGAAGGACCAAGAGTCATATTTCTGACTCCCTTCTGTACGACCGCTGATCCAACGCTATCGTGGCTTGAAGCCTATCGAACTCGTGCCTGTTGTCTGGGCTCAGGTCCTCCAAACCCCGGCTATCATCGTCTTCCTCTTCCTCATCACGGCTCATGAAGGCCAGCTCGTTCTCATAGCAGAAGGAGTTGGTGCTGGGCAGCAGGAATTTGTTCTCCACCAAGTCCTTGGCGCTGCAACGGGGGGTGGATGGGACCTCATAAGTTTTGTGGAAGTGGGAATAGTCTACTTTGTACTGGTTTTTCTCCTCAAACAAGACAGGCTCGAAGCGGTGGCCCCAGAGGATCTCGCTGGCCAGGTAGGAGCTCCGAGCTTGTGTTGTCATAGCAGTGGCTTCTACCATGCCTTCCAGAATGACCACGATCTCAAAGTCATCTGTTTCCAAGTCCTGGCGGCTGATCCCAAATAAGGGGCTGTCTTCGTTGATCTCGTGGAGAATGGTGATGGGAGACACCAAGAAGATACGGTCCAAGCCTTTATCAAACCCCACGTCGATGTCTATTTGGTCGAGCGGTATGTACTCCCCTTCCTCTGTGATCCTGGGCTTAATTAGCTGAGCTCGTACGTGGGCTTCTACTATGTGGCTTTTCCGGAGGTTCCCAACTCTCCACATGAGGCAGAGTTTTCCATCTCTCATTGCCACTACTGCATTATGGCTAAAAAGTAATGTCTGGGCCCGTTTTTTGGGCCTGGCCATCTTTGCCATTATTGCACCAATCATGAAAGAGTCAATTATACACCCCACGATGGACTGAACCACCACCATGAAGACCGCGAGCGGGCACTCCTCCGTCACACAGCGGAAGCCATAACCAATAGTCGTTTGGGTCTCGATGGAGAACAGAAAAGCAGCCACAAAGCCATTGACTTGCAGAACGCAAGGCTTGAAGTTCTCGTTTCCACTCGGGTTTTCTAGGTCTCCGTGAATAAGTGCAATTAGCCAGAAAATCAGCCCAAACAGTAACCAGGACACCAGAAATGCCAGAGAAAAGAGCAAGAGCATATACCTCCAGCGGATGTCCACGCACGTGGTGAACATGTCTGCAATGTACCTCTGTGGCTTGTCGTCCATGTTGGTGAACTCCACGTTGCACTGACCATTCTTCTTTACAAACCTGTTCCTGCATTTCCTCCTGGTGTGGATTTTCCCATTGCCAAAGCCGTTGATACCTGGCATGGTGGTCAACCTCAGCCCGTCTTCCTCGGAGGACACGATGCTGTAAGGGTTGACTCTACCTGCAGTCATCCCTGAGCCAAACCCACAGTGAAGGTGAAGAGTCTTGCGACTCCCAGCGTCCCCCTGGCCCACCCCTGCCCACCCCCCCAGATGCTGTTGTGGTGGAAGAGAGGTCCCAAACTTCCACGTCTTGGCTGCCGCGTCACCACGCGGATCCCGTGAGAGGTTCTGCAAAGAGAAAACAAAGACACAGCCGTTACCACTCATGGCAAAGGGGGTGTTTGGCCAGAGGTCTGATGGGGTGGGTGGCTGCATGTTGAGCAAACACCCCCCCCTCCAGTGTCCTAAATTTCACTCCTATGTCTGGGCCATTCCCAAAAACCACACCGGAGGAAGAAAGAAGATCTTAGAGTTTGTTCCTTTGTACTACAAAGAGAATGAGCGAACATTGCTGGGGAGATGTGGCATTTGTGGGACCCCAACAATATCCACAGATAAAAAACTGTGCGTAGCACTGGAGTCTCTCCCCTTCATTTTTCTCACGAGCTCTGCTGTCAGAGCGGGGTCAGGCTGCTGGAGATGGAAGCGGAGAGGCCAAGCTGCTCTCCTTAGCACAAAGATATTAATAAAGGTACGCTGGAAAGCAGCTCCATCAGTTCACATTGCCCGTGCCAAATGGATCGCTGCCCAGTACATCACAGCAGCACTCACCCAACCTCCTGAGCACCAGCTCTTCTGGGGTCAAGAGAAACTGCAGGGAGATGTAGATTTAACCTCCATCCCTCAGCCCGAGGATGGGAGAGGACACGACCAACATGCAGCCCTCTGGAGAAGGCCCAGGGAAGGCACTTGCTCGGGGCAGATGTCCTGAGGAGCAACTTTCCCAATGCATCCACTGGGACATGGAGCCATCTACGGTCACAGATGGGTTTTGCTGGCCAAGTCTTATGAAGGAACAACTGCTGCTGGGGAACAGGGAGATGTTTTGATCCCTTCTGGAAGGCTCAGCTGCAGGGTCAAGAACCTACACTCAGCTTTGCCTGGGAGAGAGATGGGAGCAGCATGGACACAGGCAAGGTGGCCCAAGTCGGATGGGATCCCTGGTGTCTCTGTGATCGGACATGGGGCTGCATCAGACAGTGGGCGGAATTGTGGAGAAGCCACGGGGCACATCCTAAGCACCCCAGAGATCCACTGCAGGATGAAACCACCTTGCTGGGACATGCGTGGGGCAGCAGCGTGGTGAGGTGTGACACCCCATCCCCCCGATGCCCAGCTCATGCCCAGGGGTGCCAGCGAAGGCACCGGGCGGGATGTGCAGTGTCGGATCCGCTGGCCTGGATCGATGCGGTCGATTCCTGCAACCAGCCCCAGCAGCTGGGGCCACACTGGGACAAGCACACCCTTTCCACTACATGGTGGCCCAGGCCACCCTGCCAGGGAGCTTTGCCAGGCGCAGCACATCCTGAATTGCATTTTACTGAAATCCTCCCCAAATCCAGACTGGGACCTGAGGACCCCCCTAGAAGCCCAGCACCACAAGCAGGAGCATTAACAGGAGCCCAAACCCCCCAGACCCACACGTGGCACCACCTTGAGCACCAAATAATATATTTCCACCTGCTGCAAACCAGGTTTTATCCCCAAAGCTGATTTTTTTTCAAGCACCACAGTTATTCCCTTGTGTGTAGGCAGACCAAGAGGTTGTTCACACCCGGATGGGGCAGTTGGCACAAGATCCTCTCCCTCCTTACAGCCACGGGAAGCACAAAATAGGCACGAACAGTTAATATTACTGGTGAATATTTACAGCCTCACAGTCACTGGAAGTCAAAGGGGACTAAAGTGGTCTTGCAGAGGTTCCAGGTCAGGCTGCCTGCAGGTTCCCACTGCCAAACCCCAGCCTGGTTGCCTGTCCCAAGTCTTCCTCCTGATCACACCAGCTCCATTTATTAAGATTCTCTATTTTTTAATGAAAGCTGAGCATTTGGAGCCAGCAAAGGCTCCTTCTCCATCACCCCTCCAGCTCATCCCAGGGAAACACGCCAAACGCTTTTGCCTAAGCATGAATTTACTGTTGGGGATTTTTAATTAATTGTGGATACATTTGAGAAGTGAACAAAATGCAATGAGCTCCCAGTGACCTGCGAGAGGATTAGCTGGGGTCTGGATTAACTGTGCTACGAGGGCAGCCGTGCCCGGGTGACTGCGGAGCCACCGGCGCTGCCCTCCCTGGGGTGACGCTCCCAGGGACCCTCAGGGTCCCCAACCACCACTGCTCCCCTCCACGTCCCCCCCTGCCCCCTTCCCTCCTCCTTTCTCTCTTTTCTTGTTCTCTGTTTCTTCCTTTCTCTCTTCCTTCCTTCCTGATCTCTTTTCTTTTCTTTTCTTTTCTTTTCTTTTCTTTTCTTTTCTTTTCTTTTCTTTTCTTTTCTTTTCTTTTCTTTTCTTTTCTTTTCTTTTCTTTTCTTTTCTTTTCTTTTCTTTTCTTTTCTTTTCTTTTCTTTTCTTTTCTTTTCTTTTCTTTTCTTTTCTTTTCTTTTCTTTTCTTTTCTTTTCTTTTCTTTTCTTTTCTTTTCTTTTCTTTTCTTTTCTTTTCTTTTCTTTTCTTTTCTTTTCTTTTCTTTTCTTTTCTTTTCTTTTCTTTTCTTTTCTTTTCTTTTCTTTTCTTTTCTTTTCTTTTCTTTTCTTTTCTTTTCTTTTCTTTTCTTTTCTTTTCTTTTCTTTTCTTTTCTTTTCTTTTCTTTTCTTTTCTTTTCTTTTCTTTTCTTTTCTTTTCTTTTCTTTNGGGGGGGGGGGGCATGGGACTGAGCCCTCCCTGAGGCTCCCGGGGGTTCAAAGCCCCTCATCCCGGGCTGGCAGCAGCAGCACGGGCAGACGCAGCTAAATAAAGGCGAGTTAAGTGGATCTGTCGGAGCAGGCGGCCGCCTGCGGCTCCTACTTTATTTAGCACAGTTTTGTTTGGAAATACACTCTCTCGAGTTCCCTGAAAGCTGAATTTCTGGTTTGGTTTTAATTTGAAGGCTGGAGCCCCACGCTGCCGCTGTGGGAGGCTCAGGCTGGGAGAGGGCTCATGTGAACGGGTGGAAACCCAGGGCTGGATGGGCTCTGCCAGTCAGGTCCATGGCCCCGAGGTGCCCTCAGCTCCCTGGGTCACAGGTGCCATCATCCTGAGGCCATGGTCTAATGGTCCAATGGCTAGGAATATGATGGGATAAAGGTTGGACTTGATGACCCTGGAGGTCCCTTCCAACCATAATGATTCTATGATTCTATTCTATTCTCCAGCATCACACCAGCACCTTCCCACAACCAGAGCTGCCACAGGGCGCTGGCAGAGGAGTTACGGGAGGTCACCTCCTCCTCCCTGCCTCCTTCCCAGGAGTTTCACACCTGATCATCACAATAAAACCCCGGCAACAAACTCAAAACTTCCCCTACTACCCAGAGCCTTAATGGCACTGCCAGCCCCGTGCCATGCTGGGTGTCGGAGACGACTGGGACCGTCCCCTGCCGCTCGAGACACACATCTTCTGCAGCACTAATGGTGTTAACACGCAGGAAACAAAACAGGCCCATGACATTAGGAGGGGGAAGGAAGGGCCCCCAGCTCCCCGCGGGCTCTGGAGGCAGCGACGCCTCCGATCCCCGGGCTAATGAGCTGACATTAGAGGCAACGACTCCTGCCACTAAACTGCAGCAACCACACTCCCACCGCGGAGCGGCTTCCCGCAGAGAATCCCAAGTGTCTCCAGCAATCTGCCAACTGCACGGCTAATTTTATTTATTTTTAATTTATTTTTTTTGTTGTTAAGAAGGGAGTTAAATGTTACAACACTCTTCTGAAGAGCCAGCGCACCAGGAAAATGTGTCGAGTGCCGGGGAGGTCGTTAGTTAGAGCTGGATGAATGTGGTGATGAGATTTATCATCACACCTTTCCCTGTCCCTCCAGAGGGGATGTGTTTTGGGGTTGCTGTCCCCACCTCTCCCCTCGCATCCTCCCAGCATGGATTTTATCCCAACTTCCAGAAGCATGCAAGGAACCAGGCTGCCTTTGGGTGGGATCGAGCCGGGTGGGGATTTGGAGGAGCCAAGCTGGGGCACATGGGTCCCTTGGCAGAGGGGACAATGTGAGGAGGTCACACTCGGTGCTGTGCCAGGAGATAACGCTGCTATCGCCCGCAGCGATGCCCTTCATGCCCCAGCAATGTCAGAGGAGAGAAGGGAGCTCTGCAGCCGTGCAGGCACAGCCCAGGGTGCCCAAACTCACCCCGTCCTGGCACAGCGACCCAGCACTGAGCACCCACAAATACTGGGTGGGGGACAGCAGAGATGGGGGGTCCCCCAGCTGAGATGCAAAGCAGGGACCCAGCCAAGCACATCCCTGCCACTGCGTGAATAATTCCCTCCTCCGACTCCCCATCTTTGGGCATTTCCAATAAATTAAGGGTGGACATGGGATGGGTTAGGCCTGACAAATACAGAGGATAAATGACCCCCCGCTTCCCCTCTGCTGCCAGAGAGGACAGGTAAGAGGCTCCCACCACAGCGTGTTCCTAATGAGATAAAACTGCCCCGTTTTGGCAGGGAGATGGGTAGGAAACAGCCATGGGCACGCACCCCTTTGCAGACCCCCCCACACACAGCAAACACCCGAGGCACTGCTGTCTGTAAGCTTTGACGGCACACAGAGCAGGGAAACTGAGGCACGGGGGACAAGGAAGGGGAGAGTGGAGGTGACGGGGTGCCTGGAGCGGTGCTGGCTCGTCCCCATCCCCCTGAGCCACGTGCAGATGCCACCGCGGGCATGGGAGGAGAAAAGGAGCCACGTGCAGCACTTGGCACCGCTGGGGCCAGGTGGTTTGTGCTTAAGCACCCCAAAAGTCCTGCTAAATGTGTCCTGGGTCAGACGAGATCCTGGAAAAGATCCCTTTGGAGGTGGCACTGAGCACAAGGTTGGTCCCCAGCTCCATGGCAGGATGAGGGGACCGAGCATCCTGGTCTGGCTGCCCCGGTACCGGCAGCACCGGTCCCCAGCCCCCCTCCAGCACCCGCACACGGCAGCAGTGACACCCCAGGGCTGGATGTCTGACCCCCCCCACC
>VZRW01005513.1:2440-15208 GCA_013398125.1 Aegotheles bennettii
GGCACAGGCAGAGGCTCAGGGAACTCACTCAGGGCACAGGCAGAGGCTCAGGGAACTCAGGGCACAGGCAGAGGCTCAGGGAACTTGTCAGCAGTCACTGCTGTGTTACCACCCAAATAAATACACTGGGGGCACAGGAGAGTGACTGTTGCAAATGTATCACACAAAAAGGTGTCTGGTGGGGAGGTGGGATATGCCACAAGGTCTGTAAAACCCTGGAGGAGGTCAGGGAACAATCATCCACCATCTCCCCCAGTCCAGGGGTAACCGGTGGGTGTGTAGGTAGTGAGCTTACACCAAGCAAGATGAGGTTTGCACCACATGTGAGCAAGTTGTGGAGTCATGGCCCCTGGTCCTGCAGAAGCTGAATTTACCTGTGGATCCAGAAAGGAACTGGCTAAATTCCCAGAGCACCCTTTTGGTGTCTGGATGCTGCTGTTGGCTCACGAGCTCCTTAAACCACAAATGAACGGGAAGGCAGGAGGTTTGTTGTGAAAAGTGCGAGCTGATTCCCAACTCCTTCCTATGCCTTTGTCTCCAAGCATCTGCAACAGGAGTCTCAGCCTCAGCAGGTACTGCAGTCCCGGTCTCAAAGCCAGGCTCCAGTATTTCCAGGTGGGGCTTTGAAGAGTGACAGAGCAGTTGCTGCTGCTGGTAGGGGATGGCTGAGTCACATCCCCAGCTCCGTCCAGAGTGGAAGAGGAAAACTGAGTGCGTGAAGCCGATCCCTCCTTGCTATAATCTTTTTCATCTGTCTGCTGAACAAATGTGATTAAAATGAAAGGCGAAATTAGCAGGGATGATAGTACTCAATTGAGTCTAATAGTTTTGCTCACATTGGTGTGTTTACTGTTATTAAGGCTTATGCATAAGTGCTTGTATCGTGGCCAAGGCCATGGGGTGCCAAGAGCAGGGCCGAGCCAGCTGTGCAGCGGATGTGAGCCAGCCCGGCGTCCTTGGCACCATGGAAGGGTGCAGCTCACCCCAGCTGGAAGCTGAGCACCTCTACCCAAGCCTGGCATTGCTCACTTGAGGGGCTAAAAGCCCAGGCAGGAAAAGCGCAGGCTGTGCTTTCATGGTTTCTTCCATGGCAGTTCAGGTGCTCCTGCTCCCTTCCCTCCCCTCCCGAGGGTTAGACCTTGCTGAAGTGCTCACCTTCCCTGCTGCGGCCCTGCTTTCCTCCTGCTTCAGGGGTTTCCCCCTTCCCGTGCCCAGGTGAGCTCATTCAGGGAGGCAACCTTCTAGAAAGCCCCGCCATGGAGCAGACTAGCACCTGGGTCTGCCTGAAAACCCTGCAGCAGCAACAGCACGGAAAACACCATTTCCCTTTTTCTGAGACACTTGGGGTTGGGTAAGCCTCTTTGCTGGCTCTACTGGTTGCTCTCCAGGTGAGGTTTCCTCAAACATACACTATGGCTGCTAATAGCTGGTTCCTGGTGTGTCATTCCCATGCCTTTCTTTGGTGCTCTCTTTTCCTGTGCCTCAGTTTCTCCTTTGCTGGCCTGGGCGTACCAGCATGCATCACCTCATGGAGACAAGGTTGAGCACCAGCTGGGGAAGAGCTGACTCGCAAGTGAAGGAGACTGAAAACCTGGAGGCCATTTTTCCCCTGGGCAAGCAGCTCAGATCTCTACGATGATCTCAGATAAGATGTCTGAAGTCAATGCTTAGGGGGCATTTTTATCTGGGTTTCCAAAGATAATGAACCTTGTGCAACCTTTGTGCCGCAGCTGCCCCCTCCCTCCCCTCCGTGTGCTTGCAGAGGTGTCTGCCAGCCTCCTTGGTAAGGCTGCAATGCAATTCCTGTCTCAGGAAGACTTCCATGGTCATCTGCCTGTTCCAATCATTTTGGTTGTGTCTCAGTTTTGTGTAAGGGGTGGTTACACCCAGCAGGGGAGCATCCCATGAAGGGAAGGGATGGCAGTGTCAGCTCAACCTGATATTAGCCACAAGAGAATCCACAAACCAGGGCGTTCAGTCATGTTGTGCCTTAGCACATCACCGGTAGCACTAAAGCCTAGGGAAGACCCTGCAAAATAGGGCAGGGGATGGAAATAAAGTTTGAACTGAGCCCGTTTCCACGTTCATGGCATGAACTGCAGCCCCTTCCTGCTCCGTTCCTCCCGTGTGACCAAGGAACCAACCTCCTTATCAAACTGCAAACAAACAAACAAACAATAAAAAAAAAAAATCCCAGAGGTGTGTTTTCACAAAGCTTTTGTGTTGTGGGTTTTTTTCCCCGGGGGTTTTGGTGAGCCTGCTGTCCTTCCCTCTCTGCA
Source organism: Aegotheles bennettii (assembly GCA_013398125.1). Taxonomy (NCBI): domain Eukaryota; kingdom Metazoa; phylum Chordata; class Aves; order Caprimulgiformes; family Aegothelidae; genus Aegotheles; species Aegotheles bennettii. The sequence goes on from VZRW01005513.1 coordinate 4,720, forward strand.
GAGCCAGCTCTTCCTCACTCCCAGGTGGACACATTGCGCCGATGAGTGCATGCACGTGGAGTGCTCGGCTGCCTCCCTCAGATAAAAAGAACAAAAAAAAGCCCAAACCAGCCTAAACCAAGTTCCCACTCTATCCGTGAAGCTGGACGAGGAGGTTGCTGGCCCTGTCGGGCAGAGGTCTTGGGGCAGACCTGGGGCTGAGCCTGCGAAGAGGGGTGCACGCCGTGCCTGCTGTTGCTGGCACTGATTTTCTTCTGATGGCAGCGCTAATAATAGCAGCAAAAAATACAATTGCTCAGTTGTCAGCACTTTTTTCTCACCGTGATGCCTTTTCCACTTTGAGAAACGTAATTATCCCCCCCCCCNNNACCCCCCCCCCCCCCAGTAGTTGCAGACCCGGTTGTGGCAGCGTAGGTGGCATTGTCCAGGTGCAGCTGCCCTGGCCAGGCTGTAAATGGTTCTGTGGGGTTTGCTGAGGGAGGTTGGGTGTGTTGTTGGGGTTGAAAACCCTGAAAAATGCAGAGGACAAAATGGAGGTGTGTTGAAGTGTTTGTGTCCCTCCTCTGTAATTAAGAGAGAGCGTTGCTGGGGGCTTCTTTATGTGCAGAGACTCAAACGATAACTTAAATTAAGGAAATTGGTTGGACTGGATGATCTTGCGAGGTCCCTTCCAGAATCCCTGGGATTCTGTGATTCTGTGATTCTGTGAAATATGTCTTAAACATGCCCTGTTTCAGCTGGGTTAGGCTCCTCTCCTAGCAGGCAGAGGTATGCCTGATCTGGACGGGTTTTGTTTTCTGATGGGCACGATTGAAGTGAAAGTCACTCAGCATTTGTATGGGGGCTTCGGGAGCCTCTGGCCCACACTCACCAGCGATTTGGGTTAATTCTGTTGCTCCTGCCATGGGGATCAGCCCCGCAGCCCTGACAGAGCTCCCCAGGGGGCTGGAGGGAAGCAAGTGAGATTTTAATGATGGAGAAGAGGGAAAACCAGGGGCAGGCGAGGAACCTTTCTTTTGCTCCCTTGCAAGCAAGCGTCTGAGCTTTCCTCCCCCTTGCAGGGCACCCTGCAAAACAGTTACTTGTGATTTTAATTTCCCCGTGCACTTCCTCCTTCCAGCGGGGAGGGCAGGAACCAGGGCAGCCGCTATGCGAGCCCGGCCGGTTTTATAGCCTGGCATGTGTGGTTACACGTTAGCCAGCCAGCGCCAGGGCTGGCCACACCAGCGGGTCACCTCCAGGTAAATAAACTAAGGTGTGGGCTCCACCGAGCACCCTGCCATGGCCTCGTTTCGCCCCAGCTGGGGGGTGCAAGAGGCCCCATATTGCCCCAGCTGCCCCAGGCTCCTTCCCAGCATCCCGGGACGGTCTGGATGCTGCCTCCTCTGCACTCCTCACCCCGCTTTTCCCATGCCATGGCTTGTCCGTGCCCTTCGTTTTGGGGCGCCGTGGTGGGTACCCAACCCGGGGAGCTGCTCCCTGGCTCCCTCCTGCACGTGCTTCCCCCAAGCAGGGATGAGGCCAAAGTCTGCCCACGTGGCAGTGAGGGGAGGACGTAAACCCAGCGCTTTATAATTATATTGGTGGCAATCACACAGACCCTTGCCCGCGGACGGCGGGAGGCAGAGACTGGGGCAGTGCTGGTAGGAGGTGAAGGCAGAGGTGCTGGTGGGTGTGGGGTTGTTTGTTTGGGGTTTTTTTTCCTGGCAAACATTGTAAAAGACACCGGGAGATAAAAACCCTTCTGAAAAAAAAAAACCAACAAAAAAAACACAAACCAAAAACGCTGGTGGAATAACTGGGAGACAAAAACCCTTCCACAAAAACAAAACGAAACAAACAAACAAACAAAAAAAAGACACTGGGAGATAAAAACCCTTCTACAAAAACAAAACACAGGCGAAAACGTTGGGGGAATAATTCTGCAAGCACTCACCCCGCAGCTTGCATGGCAAAGGTGACGCTGCCCTAGTGCCGGGGCGGCTGCGGGGCAGGGAGGTGCGTGGGTCCCCAACCCTGCCGGGGGCTGCACCCCCTGGCTCTCACACTGCTGGGGCTCCCCAGGAGCAGGAGGGCTTCTTGGGCTGCAGTGGTGCAGCCACGCGGGGAGCAGGGAAAGGAGGACAAGCGCCGGGGTTTGGCCTCAGCTGGGGGTGTGGGGAAAGGGCAGAGGCACCCATGGGTGCTGCAGCTGGCACCAAGCCCCCCCAGCCATCAAACCACAACTGTGGGGAAAGGAGCCTGGCTGGAAGCTGCACTGCTGAGCTCCCGATTTCCTAGGGAGCTCTGCTGAGGGCGATTCCGTAGGCAGCGGGTGCGTATCCCGATGTTAACTCATCCAGGGCATGTTGGAGCACATGCTCTGCCTCAGCGCAGGTGGGGCAGGCAGGGGCTCTCCGGCGCTGGATCCCTGCTGGGAGCCAGCCCACTCCGTGCACCCGGGGCACCAGGATGGGGAGCAGGAAAGGCCCATCTCTAACACTTGAAGAGGGATTGGGACACCCCAGCCTGTCCCCTGGCTCAGCTTGGAGGAGACTTGTGCTCAAGCTGGCACCTGCAGTGCCAATGGCCAACGCTGTCCTGATGGTCCTCCTTGTTGGAGAGGAACTGAGAGGAGTCTGAATGGATGTCATCTTCTCTTTCTACTCCTGCAAAAATCCCAGGGAGCTGCATTGCAAGAGTGCTCGGCCAGGGGTGGCAGCACCTGGGATGGTCCCCCAGCACCCAACTCGAGACAGTTATTCCTTCCTCCAGCTCATCACTGTCCTTATCACTGCTCCATCATGCCATTAACCTTCCCGTTCCCCCTCCAAAGGAGAGGGGTGGCAGGGACAGCACCTACTGCCCAGCTGGGCCTGTCTGGAGGTTTTTGAAATGGAAGAACCACGCAAGCCCCATCCGCATACAATGGGGTTTATTGCGGCGCTCATCTGGCAGGAATGAGGAAGCCTCGGGGGCCCCAAGGTGCCATTTGTCCTTTGGGAGGAGAAAGAGGATTTTCTGCCACTGAAGTTTGAGCTTGGAGGGGGATGGCAGAGCTGGCAGGGCTGGTGGGAGGGGGGCAGTACGGCCCCCCGGGCAGTGCAGCAGCTTATCAGCCTGTGCCAGCCGCAGGAAGTGGGGCTCTCGAAGGCATTTTGAAAGCGCTCTCATTATTTTTAGGAACCTAGGAAGGGACTGACTGGGCCAGACCCAGTTGTGGCTCATCCAGCCTTTTTCCACCAGCTCCAGCTGATGCCAGCCTTTTCGGGGAGAGCATTCCCAGGCGAGCCAGCCGACTGCTGGCTCCCTAACCCCCGAGAAAAGGCTGTGGTCCCAGTCAGCTGACGGGACAGGCTGGCCTTGCCCAGCAGCCAGGCTTTGCACGCCTCGCTTGAACCCTCAGCCTCCACAAGCACAGCCAGTGCATCCCAATGGCAGTGCATCCCGACGTCAGCGCATCCCGATGGCAGCACATCCCAATGGCAGTGCATCCCGACGTCAGCGCATCCCGATGGCAGCACATCCCAATGGCAGTGCATCCCGACGTCAGCGCATCCCGATGGCAGCACATCCCAATGGCTGTGCATTCCAATAGCAGTGCATCCCAACAGCAGCGCATCCCGACGTCAGCGCATCCCGATGGCAGCACATCCCAATGACAGCACATCCAACTGCAGTGCATCCCAATGGCTGTGCATTCCAATAGCAGTGCATCCCAACAGCAGCGCATCCCGACGTCAGCGCATCCCGATGGCAGCACATCCCAATGACAGCACATCCAACTGCAGTGCATCCCAATGGCTGTGCATTCCAATGGCAGAACATCCCAATGGCAGCACATCCAACGGCAGTNATCCCGATGGCAGCACATCCAATGGCAGCGCATCCCAATGGCAGTGCATCATGACAGTAGCACATCCTGATGGCAGCACATTCCGATGGCAGAACATCCCAATGGCAGTGCATCCCAATGGCAGCACATCCAATGGCAGCACATCCTGACGGAGCACATCCCGACAGCAGTGATCCTGATGGCAGCACAGCTGCATGGCACATCTGATGTGTAGCGTATCCCAACGTGTAGCACATCCTGACAGCTGGGAAAATGTCTTTTCTGGAGTGCTGCCTCCCGTTTGCATGGATCACCCCACTGCAGCAGGCACCGGGCAGGCAGTGGAATGGGAGCACGGAGATGTGGCAGGGGCAAGCAAAGCCTCTCTGCAGCGATGGTTTGGACAGACCACCCACCACAGCCTTCCCTCTGTGGTTGAGCCGTAAGTGCGGCCCCCTTAGGAAACAAAATTGGGCTCAGACAGGGAAGCTGCTCATCTTCATGGGTATCAACACCCACTCGGGACAGACTTACGTGGCCAAAGCTTTCTGTGACCTCCTGCTGGAGGGAACCCAAACCCCAAACCAGCAGCCAAGAAGGACGAGTGGCTGCCGCCCCGTTTCTTTGTGGTTCATGCAGCTGTTGGGTTTGGAGCTTAGAGAGATGTCTCTTGTGAAAACATCAGAGAAACACCGGGGACTGAGGACCACCACCACCAATGACTGGTTGCTGGAGGAGCTGGAGGGGCTGTAGCTCGCGCAGATGCAGCTTTTGGAGGCTAGAGCCCACGTGGATTCACTGATGTCTAATAAGGGTTGTGCGCGTGATGTGTTTTTTAGCACATCAAGAGGGAGCAGCTTGCTTTCCTCTATTTAGCTACTGATATGCAGGAAACTCCTGGGATTTCACTGCCTTTGCAACCTCTGCTGCTGGATCAGGCTTGGTAGGAACACACCAAAGCTCCCAGGGAGGAAACACCGGGCAGATGGGAATCCAAGCAACCAAGAAAAGTTGGGCAGTGCAGACAAAGCTGAGGAAGGGGCTCCAGAAGACCTCCAGAGACAGCTGCTCACGTGGTCGTGTTTCTAGGGCAGAGCCTGCAGGCTCAAAGCTCTGCTGACTGCCTTGTGAGAGAGAATACCTCTCCATGGAGGTCACTCCATCCTTCCAGGGTGGTGCCAGACCACCTGGGGAGGATGTGGGGAGCACAGGTTCTCCACCAGACTCTTCCTCAAGCCTCAGGGCCACAGGTACCGCTCAGGAGGATGCTCAGGGGACACTGCTGTGGTCCAACACCCAGCATGGGCTTCGTGGGGGCAGCTGGGTGCTGTTTCCATGGAGAAGAGAGCGGGACTTGGAACCTTGGCTGGAAGCAGCCAGGCAGCCTGGGGTGATGCCGGGTGCCCCATGGGAGTGGAGCCGCAGCGAGTGGGTGGCCAGAGACAGCGCCGAGCCGGCGGGGGGAGTGGGAAGGAAGCAGAGGTATCGGTGGAGAAAGACAGGGAGACGCTGGGAGTGGCAAGGGCCGTGGGAGGCAGGGAGACGGGAGCCTGGTGAGTCAGCCTGGTGGGGTGCTTTGAAACCCGGCGGGGCAGCACAGGCAGGGCAGGTTCTGCCGCAGCCTGAGGAGCCATCTTCCCCCAGCTGGCACCTTCTCCATCCCTCCATCCCCGCTCAGCCAAGGAAAGCAGATCGCCCTCCAAACTGGGGCAGCTTGCAGAGCCGCTGCTCTCTCCCTCTGAGATAACGCTGGCGCAGAGCCACCCTGGCTCCATCCGCTGCGGTGAGGTGGTTCCTTATCTAACCAGGGAAGCTGCCAAAACCCGGCTTGGAAGCAGAGCTTTCCGGTAGTTGGGCTTGGCCCCATGGCCAGCAGCACAGGGGGGTGTTGCGCAGGCATGACCAGGGTGGTAGCTTTGGTCTCTTGCCTCTGCTGCCCCCAACAATGCTCCCACCCCCCTGACCTCCAGGGGCCCATGAGCTGGCATTCACACAAATCTTGGCACTGAAGATGCCATGCTTTGGGTGGGAACCTGTGTTTGGAGGCACCTCTGGCAACCCCTGAAAGTGGCTGGTGTGTGCATGCAGGCGGCTGCTGAAGCCCAGCTGAGTCACCCCTGGTGCTGCAGGTGTGCGATGGGGCGCGGGGAAGGGTGATGCTCCAAGAACACATTGTCCCTTCATGGACAGATGCTGAGCTGCAAGACCATGGGCAGACTTCCAGCTGGAAGGAAAGTTGGGGCTGGACACAGCGTGTGCCCCAGGTGAAGTTTCTTTAAAGCAGCAGGACCTTTCCTCTGTGCTCTGCTGTAGGCTTTCAAGCCCTGGTCCTCAGAGGTTCCTTGCAATCCTTCTGGGAAGACCTTACAGCGTGCTGGACCTCCACCAGATAATCCAAGGAGGAAGCAGGTTGGGAAAAGCTGCATAGGGGATACTCTCCCTTGTTTTCAACTTGTCTTGGCTGCAATGAGAACATCTTCCTTCTGTAAACCCTCTCCCTGTAATGTGGCCAGGATGCCAGCCTGGGGTTCCTTGTGGCCTCGTGGCACCCGTTTGTGGGTGCAGGCAGAGACTCTGTGCTCACTGTCCCACTTCGTGTGGGGAAACGTGGTGCTTTTTATGGAAGCGGTTTCACACCAGGATGTCTCTCGCAGGGGACTGGGGAGTGTTTTGACACCCAGCCTCCTCCCCATCTCTCCCCAGATGCCTCTGGGAGCAGTGTGGGGGTTTGCCAGCTGGGGAGGGTGTCAGCTGGGTGTTTGGGTGACTTGCAGCAGCCCAGACTGTCCCAGGCCTGGTGTTTCAGTCATGCTGCAGACTCCAGAAGTTGAAGGTTCATCTTCCCAAGGATATGAAGCTGTGGCCTCTCTTGCATGGTCAATAAACTTGCATAAATCCCCTCATCTGAGCTCTTCGGAAAGCCAGAGTCCAAAGGCTGCACTGTTGCAGTGCTGGGCTCCTGTATCAGCCAGGGTCCCATCTCCATGCAGCACAGCTCAAAATCATGAGAAATCACCTGGAAAGGGGCACTGATTGACTATGCTCTCAGCCTCGTGGGCAGAGAATCCCCGCCCAGCCCCTGCGGGTGTACCTGCTGGTGTCCCTCTGCTGCTGCTGGGGGCTGGGGGAAGGTCCCACCGTGAAGGTCCCATTGCTAACTCTGTGCTAAAGGCCCGACTTGAAGATGTTGCCAGTGAAATGTTCCCTGGTCACAGATAAAACTGAGTCACCATCCCCTGAGCAGTGGACATGTGCCTTTGCTTACATGTCCTTTACTGAACATCTCTCCCTGAGAGGAGGTTGTGGTGAGGTGGGGATCGGTCTCTTCTGCCGTGCCCACAGTGAAAGGATGAGAGGAAACACCTGTAAATTACAGCAGGGGAGATTCAGATTGGACATCAGGGAAAATTTCTTCACTGTCAGGGGGATTGGGTGTTGGAATGGGTTGCCCAGGGAGGTGGTGGAGTCACCATCCCTGGAGGTGTTCAAGATGCATCTGGATGTGACACTGGGTGATGTGGGTTAGTGTTGGTGTAGGTAGGCTGTTGGACTGGGTGATCTTGAAGGTCTCTTCCAAACTTGATGATTCTATTCTATGATTCCCTCTGCTCTGCTCTTCCCAAGCCCAGCTCCTTCCCTTGCTCCCTACACCCAGGTCCTTGCTGCCGAGCACGCTTTCCCCGCTCCCTTCTAGGTGTTACCTCAACCGGGGCCAGGCTGACAGTGACAGGGACGAGTCCTCCATGGCCCTTGCATGTGACCATCAATCTGCTCCCGCCTGGGGTCGGCGGGGAAAGGAGGGGGACTGTGATTGCAGCAGCAACACATAGCTGATTCATTGTTTGATCCAATCTCTCCCTCCTCACTCCCAAACGATTCGAGTCAAATGAAACACATTTTAGTAGTCGGATCTGTAAGGGTGGGTCCTGTTGTGCTTTGACCCTACAGGGCATTTTGTACATTTCATTTGATTTACACCCAAAATGTTAATTTAACGTGCTGCATTTTCTCCCACACCCAAGTAATGCTGAAAATTAAACCAGATCCTACAGAAAGGTTTGTGTGCCATTACCTTGTTAGCGTTGTTATTTACTGAGTAATTACAGGGCTCAGGCTGTATGTGCAACATTGCTCCAGCCCGTGTATGGAGAAGGACACCGGCTGCCCAGTGATGTGTCCGTGGGCTGCCTGGCTGAAGATGGCATGAAGATGGCATGGCCCCAAGGGTGCTGCTTCATGACACTGCCTGTAGCTCCTCGCAACAGTGTTGGTGGGGCCATGCTGTGAGCACGCTCTGCCAGGTTAATAAATACCAAGGAATGGTCACTTTAGGAAAGACAGCATGGTTTTCTTCTGGCCCATAGCAAGGCAACACCAGGGCTTGGTCAACAGTCTGTATTTCCACCCGCTAGCACAAGGGGAAGGCTGCCCACCACCTCTGGGATGCTCTACTTTGTGTAGGTGGTGCCTTCTCCATCCAGGTCCTCTTGCCTTGCCGGAGGCTGCAGGACCTTCTCTCCACCCTGTGTCTCCATGGCACTGGGCACACCACAGCTCTGACCACTCAAGTCAGGGCTCCAGAGCTGATAAAAATGATTTAGTTCCTGCTTCAACCATGCTTGTAAGTGCACATCAGACCTGGAGCACCCAGTTAAAGTGAAGTGTGTGCTCCAGGACCTCGCTGAATGGGAACCTCGGAGCAGGATTTGGACAAGCCAGTGAGACATTAGAGTAGTCACAGAAAGCTCTTGGTTTGGGAGTGTTGTGATTAATGTCATTTGCTACCTCTTTTGGCTTATAAGACAAGGAGTGGTTGAAATGAAAGAAACCTCAAGTTGAAAGCGTTGCAAAAAAAGCAGTGAAACCCCATGTAGCTGCATTTTGACCCGAAGCAAAATCTCAGCCCTAACAGAGAAATTACATAGCCTTAAAGAGAAGAAAGAAAGAGAAGGGTTTATGTGTGGTATTGCTGAGATATTGCCCTAGGGCGCACTGAGGTGGCTTCTCCCCTGGTTCCTGTGAGACTGTAAACTCCCTGCAGGGGCAAGAGGAGTGAGGAGGTGCCCCCAGCCCTCGCCGTTGCTCCCAGGTCTCACGGGTCAGCGGTCACGGCTTAAAAGCCTTTGCAGAGGAGTAAGTGCTGGGTGATGGGGCAACTCCTCTGCTGCTTCAGCCTGTGGGGTGAAGGTGTCTGTGCCCGTGCTTTGCTCCAGGAGACCCTACTGAAATGGTGGGTAGGGCTGTTGCGGCTCCTGGATGGGGTTTCCCAACTGGAAACACTGATTGCTTCGGGATGCTGAGCTTGAGGACCTCTCTGGTTATGCAGCACCTGATGCAGGGCTCGAGGCTGGGGATCTTCCATCCTAACACCCTCCTTGGGGCTCCAGCCACTTCCACGCCCCCAGGGCTCAAGAGCTTGCACCAGTTTGCTCCTGGATAAAGTCCCCAGTGGCCCCACAGCAGTGGTCCTTGCCCCAGACAGTTCCCAGGAGTGTGTGTTAAGAGGAGCTCTTTCATTTGGCTGCTGTGTTTGATAGTGTGTCCTTTCCAGAAGCTCCAGGTCCTTTCCAGAAGCTCCAGATCCTTCCCAAGAAGTTAAATCTTCATCTCAATGAAACAAACGGTGAAAATCCCAACGGTTCCCCCAGCCCGTGTTTTGCTTGGGAGGAAAGTGGTGGCTTTAGGTGCCATTTGAGAGGCCCCTTCACCCCGGGGAGCAGCCCTTGGTGCTCAGCCCCAGCAGCCCGCACAGCTGCCGCAGCCCGGGGCCGGCCCTGCCGTGAGGATGTGCGGGGGGAGGAAGGCTCCGAGCGCGTCTCCACTGCGTTTCATGAAGCAGCACCTTGATGGGCAGGCAGGAGAAGGCACCCCTGAATGCCGTTAAATACCCGAGGACAGACCACGCCTGGGTTTCGCTGTGCTCGCAGACTTTTCAGCGCAGTTTTGTGGGTTTTCTTCTGGTTTTTTTTTTTGCTTCCTTCCCCCCCACCCCGTCCTCTTGTGTTTTGTTTCATTTCCACTTCGGCGAGAGGGGGAGAGGAGAAGAGGCAAATCAAAAAGAGGAGGGGGGCAGAAAAGGCTGAGGCCGTGGCACGTTTTGTTTTTCGTTTAAAATCAATGACTGAAACAGAATAAAGCATTTTTTTTTAACAGAAGAAAAACTTGTCATTAGGAAAAATAACAACTTTCTGTCTGCTGCTGCCCCGAGGACAGCCCAGCCTCTGCCCCGGCGCCTTGGGGAGCTCTCCCCTCCGCCGGCTGTCCCGGGGGGGTCTCCGCGCACCCCCATGGGCGGTGGGACCCGCACCGGGCGGGGAGCAGCCCCGGGCATCCCGCGGCGGGGGCCGGCGGGCAGCGAGTGCGGCTCCACCGGTGGGCAGCAGGCGGGCAGCGGTGCAGGGCTCCCCTTCTCTTTTTTTTTTTCTTTTCTTTTCCTTCCTTCCTTTCTTCCTCTCTTTCTTTCTTTCTTTTTTTTTCTCTAATTTTCAGACGTTAAATTCTTTTGCAAACATTCATGCCTTAGGAAGGGCTGGAACAAAGCTCAGCTGCTCCAACCGGTCGGACAGGTAAGCAGACTTGTTGACACCGTTATGTTTGCAGCACGCATGCTCCTTCCCAAGTTTCCTGGTGCATTTTTCTATTCCACCTTATGAAACTTGCCTCCCCCCCACCCCC
>VZRW01005513.1:16038-36613 GCA_013398125.1 Aegotheles bennettii
CAGGCGGGATCGGCTGCGTGCTGCTGGGCTACGAGGACAGCTGCAGCACGGAGAGCAGCGCCAGCAGCGGCACCCGGGATGCGGAGCCCAGCGACCCCCCGACCCCCCAGCCCACCCCCGGTGACCTGGGCACGGCCGGGGGGATGCTGCTGGACCTGGCTGTCAAGCGCCCCATGGTCAGGTCGAAAATCAAGGTAACTGCCCACACTGCCCTGTCCCTTCCCTGGTGATGGGGGACTCCACTTCCAGGCTGGGGACACTGGGTAACAACAGTCCCTTGGGTCCTCTCTGCTGGAGGTGACAGCAGCCATCCCACCCCCCGAGGTGGAGGCCCGTGGAGAGCGGCTGGCCATAGGATGACAGCAGCAGGGCAAGCCTCATAAGCCATGTGCCATAATCTTCCAGTGCCCTTTGCCTTCCCTTATCCCTGCCTGGGACGTGCTGCCCCTGGCCTGCTTGGCTCAGGGCCCGCAGGAGCTCTGAACCCAGCCAGGAAGGACCAGCCCTGGCAGCTAGGAGTCATGCCCCACGGTGTGTGGGTGGATCTCGCTCCTTAGCGTGGGGCCTCCTTAAAAGGTTCCTTCGAGGCTGCAGTCAAGGCTTGGCCAAGGGGGGCTGTGGTGAACCCTCCCGCAGCCACCCCTACCCTCCTGACTGATCAATGCAGCAGCTAGGGAAAGGTCCTTCTCCCAAGCTGTGAAAGGCCATTGCCACCTTGAGGTGGACCCGCAGGCTTGGGTGAAATGAAGCAGTTATCAGCAGTTATCTTTGCTGAAGAGCTTCTCTGCTGCTGGGTGTCCCCTGGGCAGAGCCAGCGGAGCAGAGTGGTCATTTCCTTCCCAAGGCTGAGAAGGCAAATCACTCCTGAGCTGCTCATGGTACACAAGAACCCAAGAACGAGCTCCCCAAGGATGCTGCTGATCCAGGTGGGGTGGGAGGACAATGTCCATCTGAACATCCAGGGTTCCCCTCAGCAGAGGTGGAGACAGGCCACCCCAGTGCTGGGAAGGAGGAGATGTGTTTACCGGTGGCTAGTTAACACCTCGTTAAATGCTGGGTGGCTTTGCCAGATGGAGCTGTAAAAATTCCCACTGCCTCTGCTGGGATGACAGCCTTCCTGCCACCAACAGCCTTTCGGTCGCCCTGTTGTTGATCTCATGATTAACGCTAGGTTTTCACCCTGCTTACATGTGGCCGCATGAGGTGGAGTCCTACCTGTTGCCCAACAGATACTTCCCAGCCAGCTTCCCCTCTACTTTTACACCTCGTGGTTTCACAGCTGCCCTTTTTTTTTTTTCTCCTAAATCTTTCTTTACAATTCCAGGCAGCATTGCTCCTGTAGTAAGGGAAGGAGGAGACTGGCTCTTCAGGAAAAAGAAACCCCCAAATGTATTCCTCTCTTTATGAAGAGCTTGCCCCACTGCTGTTTGACTTTAACCTGCTCTGTATGATTTCACCTGGGCTATTAGCAGCAGTCACAGCAAAACCTCATTTCGGCAGAGTTGGGTTTTATCAACGTGCTACAGAAACTCCACAAAAGTGCCACGAGAGCCAGTGGATGTGCACGCACGGTGCCACCTGCTCTGCTGGCTCTTCCTTGTCCTGAGCAGCTAGCGGCAAGCACGTCTGCTCCCCAGCAAATAATTAAACTAATAAGCAAAGTGTTTGCATCTTCCAGACATTAAGCCTTCCCTCTGAGGAATGCTCTTCCCAAGAGCTGAATCATCAGTGTCTCCCTTAGTCAAGTTAGGTCATGGTGCTGGCGCAATATTTTTGGTGTTAGGAGCGGGAATGAGGAGATTAACCCTTAATGACACCCTGCCATTAATTAACGAGCCGGGGAGACCAGCGGGAGGAGATCAGTGCCATTGTTTCAGCCTCTGCTGAGTCAGTGCAATGTGCCTTTGGTTTATCTCACCAAACCTACCTTCTTTTTTCACCACTGGCTGGTTTCTGAGGGATCCATAGCAGCTGGAAGCACGCTTAGCAAAGGCACCGCGTGGGTACGACTCTGCCATGCCAGGGAGGGCCTCCTGTCTCTACCCAGGATATTGCCTGAATGCAGGAGCAAACACACACACGTGTGGCCCCATGAAGAGGTGCTCATGGCCCAAGCACCTGTGCTTATGGATATAGCTGGACGAGGGTCCCTGACTCTGGAAGGTATCCAGCTCACAGGGTTTTTTTCAACCCCTGAAGCCAAGCTGGCCAGCAGTGCATCTGTCCCAGACCGTGCACAGCAAGTGACCCGCTTGGCGGAAAGGGAAGTGTGAAGGTTTCACCCAGCAAGAATCTCCCTCACGCTTTCACTTTTCATTTTGAATAGATCCCAAGATTTTTTGTAATGCAACAGTGCTTCTTGGCTCCATTAACGGTTGGACTTGATGATCTTAAAAGGTCTTTTCCAACCAAAGCAATTCTATGACTCTCATAGGCCATCCTTCCTTGTTTTGTTTGTTTTCTGTTCATCTCTGTCGTCCTGATGCCTCCTCAGCCCTTCTTCTTCCATTCCTTAGTTCACCACCGGCACCTGTAGTGATGCTGTGGTGCATAGCTGTGAGCTGTGTGGCAAGGGCTTTCGCCTGCAGCGGATGCTCAACCGTCACATCAAGTGTCACAGCCAGGTGAAGAGACACTTGTGCACCTTCTGTGGAAAAGGCTTCAATGACACCTTTGATCTGAAAAGACACGTCCGGACCCATACTGGTGAGAACATGCTCCTGGGGGCTTGCTCTGGCCAGCGGGAGGTGGGAGATGGGGTGAGATGGGACAAGGATAGGGGGTGAGGTTAACCTGGCAAGACTGGTAAACAACGTTTGCAAAAAATAGCAGGAATGGGATGGAGGAAAGGGAAAGATGTGACCGGACAGATAAAAGCCCCGGGACTAACAAAATCTGAGGAGAACTGATGAAATCCGTGCGAAGCAGTGTGGGTGCGTGAGCTGCCACCCAGCTCCAGTGTAGACACAGCCATGTGTTGCCATGCCTGGGCCAGCGACCCCCAGTGTAACTCAGCTGGAGTAACTCACCTGGGGTGACACTGCACCTTATGGCCAGTCCAGCGTGCAGCTGGGAGCCCAGGCAGGCGCTGCATGAAAACGCTTTGCCCTCTAGAGGCGACGAGCAGCAGTTTCTTGGTTTGGTTGCAAACCTTCTCTGCTGGCTGCTCTGTGGGATGGGGTTAGGGCGTGATTTTGGCACTCTGGAGAAACAAGAGTACGTTTCATGCTGTGCCTCCAGCTTTTTTAGGGAAACTAGACAACACATCTGACTTGTGCTAACCCTGCGTGCTGCATCCCTGCCTGCCTCAGGCTGCCAGCTCCCCCATCCATTGCTGGAGCCATTTCCCTCTGCATGTCCATCCATCCAGATCAGTTTATCCACTGGCCTAAACTGTTATTGAGCCTGGAGAAGAGGAGACTGAGAGGAGACCTTATTGCCCTCTACAACTACCTAAAGGGAGGTTGTAGTGAGGCTGGTGTTTGTCTCTTCTCCCGAATTGCTGATGATAGGACGAGAGGAAATGGCCTCAAGTTACATCAGGGGAAGTTTAGGTTGGAGATTAGGAAGAAGTTCTTTCCTGAGAGGGTGGTTGGGCACTGGAATGGGCTGCCCAGGGAGGTGGTGGAGTCACCGTGCCTGGGGGTGTTCAAAAAACGGGTTGATGAAGCACTTGAGGCCATGGTCTGATGGTCTGATGGTTAGGAATAGGATGGGATAAAGGTTGGACTTGATGACCCTGGAGGTCCCTTCCAACCATAATGATTCTATGATTCTATGATGCACTCACTTGTGCTGTCACAGCATGGGTTGAAAACCTCCCAACAGCAGTTCCTGCCCTGGACTGTAACGGGTGAAAAAGTTGCTTTTGACCTGGGCTAGTTCCCCCCTCCCAGCTTGCATCTACACCAGATGTACAGGCATAACTGAAGATGCTGTGATTTAAGTCCATGATGGCACTGGAAGAAAGAAAAATCATCCCTTTCCCTTCTCTGCTCCCTGGTCGCTCCCCCGGGCTGGAGGGATGCACTTTCTGTGGCTGCTCTGCAGTGGGGTCAGTTCCTGAGCCCACCTCAAGTAGCAGCAGTTGTGTTCCTGTGAACAGGATCCATTGTCCCAAATCCAGCTCACTGGTCACAGAAGTGCTCATCCTAACCTGGAGCAGGGAGAAGGCTGCCTTTTTGTTTCTCTTTCTTAGTGGAAGTAATGGCTCAAATACATCTCAACGCCATCCTCACCGAGCAGGCCAAGCTGGCTGTGCTCAGGAGGCTTTGAATTTGCACCGCAGGGCATCCAGAAGACACATCCACTGTACCTCACAGGCATGTTCCAGCTTTCCAGATTTGTGGCTACCTACGGGACCTGCTGATTATTTAGGCTTACTCTGCAATATCCCTTTTTTGGCTTGGGCACCATTAACCAGGTGCACCACTAGAGGTGACGCAAAGATGTTGGTTGGCAGGAGTTGTTCCTTAGCAGTAGAGCTCACAAAAACAATGCTGCCCATTTTGATGGGAAAGCATTGGCTGGAGCCAGTATTTTGGGCTGTTGTGGTTTGTTTGCAAAGCTTTCACGTGGAAAGGAAAGTTGCTGGCTATGAGCAGGGAACTGCTGCTGGGGTATGGCTGAAATGTGAACTCGGTGCTTCTGGAAGAGGTGTTTTTTCAACCTGTCTCCTCATCCTTTGAGATTCAGAAACTAAATCCAAGAGGGTCTCTGCTCAGAAGCTAAGAATATATATATGCTGTGGCAGGTAGAACTCACTATATGCAGGAGTGGAGCCAATTCTGTGAAGCTCCGGAAGGGAGGAAGGAAGGATCTCTGTACTGGACAGAAGTGAAAACCTACTGTCCTGGAAATGTGAATCCTATGGTTAGATTGTCCCCAAATTTCTCAGAAGAAATCTGGTGTCGCTGTTTCTCCTCCCCAGTATAAACACTCACATATATTGTACTTGCCTGGGTCCCGGAGGGTGAGGAAGGCTGCCTGCAGCAGGGTACTGATCCATTTTGGCACCTGTCTTTTCCAGGCTGAAGTACGGCATCTCTGAAAGCGATGCCCTTTTCTGTGTCAAAGTGGGTTGCTCTTCGGGAAGGCTGGGCTATATTTGAATGTTAAAAAGAAGACAAATGGGCTGGAAGTGGTAGTGTGGGTTTTATTTTGTTGCTGCAGATGCTCATCTACATGTGCTTTAAGGAATTTTGGTGTTGCAGTGGAAATTGCCGTGCAGTGTTTGTAACAAGACTGTGCAGCAGTAAGGTGGTGTCAGAGACCATGAAAGCCAGATGTCCCAGTTTAGCTTCGTGGCATAAGCAGACTTAACTATTAAAATGTAACTAATACATGGAGTAAAATAAAATTTTAAAATAATTCCTAGGTAATGAAGAAGTTGCCACAGCCCTGATGGGTTGTGCCGCCCTGGCACAACCCCTCTTGTGCTTGTATTTGTGCTGTCTTCATGTATTTAAGCTGTCTTCAGATGAGCACGAAATGGCACCCAACATACTGTTTGTAAAAGATACATTTGTGTGTGTGAATTGTAGTGAAGATTTGGAGTTCCTCTCCAACTGCAGTTTAATGTAACTGAAGTAGTCCCACAGCAGCAGACGTTAGGAAACTTTGTTCTCGATGGCTTAAGCCGGTGCACTAGAATAACCTCCTTTTACAAGATGTGCAAAAATGCAATCAAGATACTGCTTACTGGGACTTCTAATCAGTTTGTGTTCGTGGTAGAAAGATCGGGGACTGAGAGGTGAGCTTAACACGATGTGACTACAGAGTTACAACTGTCTGTACAAACATGTGTGCTTTGCCCTTTTTTGCCTGGCTGTTACTCACCACACGCTCGTGTTTCACCTTTCATTGGGAAAAGGGAGGGGTTTAGGTAATTCCTTGCATTGGTTTTAAGCCTGGTCTTTGCTTTTAAACTCACTGAGCTAGTCTAGTAAGTAAAGTCATAACTGGTTTAGGTTTTTTCAAGTGTTGATGAACTCTCAGCTCTTTGTCACTGGGGGCTGGTTGTTAAATCGGTGTTGATTGGTGGTAAAATGGATATTCTTTACTGTTGAGTATTTTTATAACGTTGGCTATACTGAACAAAACTGCTTGGGCATTCAAATCACAAGCCAGCCCCTTCTCCCTCCTCTGGAGACACACATACCCACTTCTTTCATCTCACTTCTGGAACGTGAGTGTGTGATCTCTAGAATCAGACCTATATTCTATGAAAACGCTCTCAGTGGTTTGAAGTACTGTGATCATGGTGTGGTCACCTTGGGCTGCCATTCCCTGAAGCCTCCTGAAGCTTTGCTCACCAAAAGAGAAAAATGAACATCTTACATCTTGCAAAATTTCATTCGTTATGAAATCCAAAATGAAACGTTAGCTGAAACCAAAAGTTTCACCTAATCATGGGACTTCAAAAAGTCAAGGCTCTAAAGGAGTCAGTTTTGCAAAAGCTGAGAACGCCTTTCTCTTTAGGACCAAAGTGCTGATGGGGACCTGTTCTCCTCAGCGTCTGCCTACATCTTCCTGAAGCATTCCTAGGTTTTTTATATATAAATATAGAATTCTAAATATATCAACCCATTCCTGAAAATTTTACCCTGAAAGTAAGATGTTTATTTAGACAGATAGTGCCTCGGGCTAGTAGCTCCTTGCTGCTAGGTATCTGCTCAATGGCCAGCTTTTGGCTGGTTCTTCAGCCAGCTGTAAGAAACATAAATCAGAGCAGTAATGGCTCTCTTCTAACGTTGCAGGAATTCGTCCTTACAAATGTGAGGTTTGCAACAAAGCCTTCACCCAGCGCTGTTCCCTGGAGTCCCACCTTAAGAAGATCCATGGTGTGCAGCAGCAATACGCCTACAAACAGAGGCGAGATAAACTTTACGTGTGTGAAGACTGCGGCTACACGGGCCCCACGCAGGAGGACCTGTACCTGCATNTTGATGTTGGTAGAACCTCAACTTGAAAGAAATAATTCCCATATACGATGCAAACATCAGACATTTTTATCTGGCCCAAAAGAAACTGGGAAGGTTGGAAGAGGCTGTCTCCTCTTGGATGGAATATTCCCTGGACTGACATTCAGGCAACTTGTCTTCTGTTTCAGCTCTACCACACGTCCACGTGGCCACTGAAAAAGAAGTTCACCTTTCCCCGGTGTATTTTGTAAAGATAAAAACCATTACCTCCTNCGGGCCCCACGCAGGAGGACCTGTACCTGCACGTCAGTAATGTTCACCCTGGAAGTGCTTTCCTGAAAAAAACCTCAAAAAAACTCGCAGCGGTTTTGCAAAACAAACTGAGCCCTGTCCTGCAGAGGAACTCCAAAGATGATGACAAAGACGAGTAACACGGTGGATTACAGTGGTCTAAAGGAATTAAGTTTACATGTAGGACTATATATATATATATATATATATTATTTTTTCAAAAAACAATTTTGAATGAAAACCCTGAAATGAAAGGGGTGCTTTTGCTAACGGGACTCGCTTGATGTTGGTAGAACCTCAACTTGAAAGAAATAATTCCCATATACGATGCAAACATCAGACATTTTTATCTGGCCCAAAAGAAACTGGGAAGGTTGGAAGAGGCTGTCTCCTCTTGGATGGAATATTCCCTGGACTGACATTCAGGCAACTTGTCTTCTGTTTCAGCTCTACCACACGTCCACGTGGCCACTGAAAAAGAAGTTCACCTTTCCCCGGTGTATTTTGTAAAGATAAAAACCATTACCTCCTGTACAAATTCCTTTTGAGAGGTTTGGGTGAAAAGTGCCGTGTAAGAGCAGCTACTCATGCATTGTTCTATGCAAAATGAATTAAAATGTTATTAAGAACAGGAGTACGCTGTATCAGTAAACAAGACAAAATGTGCAAATAACCTTAACTCTGCCCCCTGCGCAGAGAACTGATGATTTATGGAAGCATGATCCGAGGTGAGCTGAAACTTTTTTTAAAAGATGAAGAACTTTTTCCTCCCAGACCTTCCCTGCTAGCGAATGGCATTATTCCAGGGCAGACCTATGGTCGTGTTTTAGGTACTTTAAACTGTGAACTTATTTTATCATGTTTAGATTTAAGTGTGAACTTAACTCTGATGTTCCTGGACTTGTCACGCTCGCTTTGGGAATTATTACCACATTCTGTTAACATACAACACTATCAACCCAGAAACCCAGAGAAAACACTTTAATGACTTGAAGATGTGTATTTTTCTGTCACGATGAAACACAATTTTTTATGTATTTTATGGCGTGTGTGCGTGTGTGTTCATTTAGGGATTTATTTTTTTTCTTTTTGATAATCAAGTGCCTGTTCACCAATACAACAGAACAGTCAATGCAGTGATGAGGGAAACAGCTCGTCCCTGCCTCAGGAGATCGGTGCAAAACTGTAGGCACAAATCTGGTCCTTCATCTGTAACCACTGCTGCTTCAGAAGGCTCCTAGTGAGACTGATGGTGCAAAGGAAGGAGGTGGCAATGATGGTGAGGGACTGGCACTATGTCTCAGTGCATTTAGAACTTCTCCCTATAGTCCTGCTCCAGCTCCTGTTGACTCAGGACAACCAAGAGGGTGGCCTGTTGAGACTACTGCATGAATTTAGGGGTTTCAAAAACTAGGGAGAGAGATTCACATATAACTCATGTTGCTGGAACCACCTGACACTTCAGGACTCTTCAGAAGCTGCTGCAGCTGTTACTGGGCACTTGGGTGTCTACACCAGGAGCAACAGGGTGGGGTGGTAACTTCCTCCGCAAAAACAAGGTATTCTGGTCCAAGTGCATGCTATTAACCTGTCTCTTAACTTAATGGGCACTGCTGCTAAACAGGTTTTGCATCAATCTAAATGTATAACAGTTAATGGGTTTCATTGGTAAATTCCAAAAAATAATTTCATATTCAAAATGAAGCTGTACAGTTGGGGAGGATATGCTGTATTCTGTATACGTTGAAACAACAGCTGAAAAGTGACCCACCTAAAATAGAGAGTCACAGCCAGCACCTTCATCTTCACTACTACTAAAATGATATTCTGAGTCTCTCTTCAAGTCAGAAAAATCTTCTCAATTTGCCTCAGTTTTGTACAGGCATCCACTGGGGTTTTGTGGGGAAAAGCTTCTAGGGTTTTAAAGCATTTCTAATGAGATTAATACTTTATTCATACACAACTTCAGCACAACTGTTGGTGCTTGGGACCTTGAAAACAAGGATAATAAAGTGATGCTACTGTGTAAAGAACAAACTTGTCATCCTGTGTAATGGGAAAGTTTGCAGAATACTTTGAAGGGGAAGTCCATGGGGAAAAAAGCAGGAGGCACATTAGAAGACCCTTACTCTGCAAAAAGAGCTGAAGCTTATATGCGGGATCCCCAGCTCTTCTGAGATCGTGCTGTGATAACTGAATAGTATAACTGGAAGGTTACTCACTCTGAGCAAAGCTTGTGTGCTTCCAAATGCATTGACAAAACTGCTTGGCTAAGGAAAGAGTTAACAGCTGGTTCAGCCAATACTCCCCTGTAACCTGCTCAGTGAGGCCTCAGCCATGAAACTTTGCTGAGTTCAGCTCCTAGGTGGGACTGTGGAGTAGAGTTTGTCTGAGCAAAGTGACTAGCGTTCACCTAACTGCAAAGGATTCATCTCCTTCGCTCTGCTGAAACCCCAGCCCTCTCACTGGAGCAGTGGAGGTGCAGCTGAAACCCTCCCTATCTAGCTGGAGACACATTTTGTGTGTGGGGGGGTGGGTTTCTTTACTTCTCCAATATCACTGCTGAAGAATGGTCCTGCCAAAAGAACTATGGACACATTAAGGTGGTCCCTCTCTGATCTCAGTCAAAGACGCAGTTCACAACAACAGAGAAAAGCAGCAGGTAACAGTACACAGGAGAAAAAGCTGCTCTGGATGGAGAGCAAAGCTCTGACGAGCTGGATGCTACAGCTGGACTAACTGCCCTGCCTGCCTGCTGTTTTTTCTGCAGAGGACACACATCCTGTAGCAGATGCCTTGGGCATGTCAACTGAACAGCCTGGCAAGTTAGTTTAAACTGGTCACAAAGTGGGTTTGAGTTTGCACAACTCTGGCAACTGTCAGTTCTGTTATGGGAGAAAACTGGCACTAGCATGTGCCTCCAGAGGAATGTTCCAGAGCTCACACAGGGATGCCAGAGGCAGCCAGACTTTCAGCAGTGCCAGGCACTGGTAACTTCCACCACTACCATCTTTGAAGGCTGCCTGCCTTCTCCTGGCTCTCTGATGGTACAGACTCCTCTGAGACTTACAGATAGGTTTACCAACTGACACTGCTGGTGATGCTGGCAGCCTTCCTCAGACACGAGGCTTTTGTTAAACAAACACACACAGGTGAAGCCAACAGGTGCCTGTACTGCCCAGGCTCTAGACTTGTCCTTTTTCACTAGGAGGCAGGATGAGGCTGAAGCCTGACGTGGGTCAGAGACAGCTAATGGCTGTATGATACACTAATGAAGGCAATCCCACCCAGACATTGCCCAGCTGTTCCACACTCTCTTTTATCCAGTCCCAAACAACAGCACGTTTTATCCTCTTCAGCCTCAGCTCAGGGCATCTTACCTCTTGGCTCTGCCCACTCTCTGTACCCACGGAGCTGTCTTTCACAGAAAACTGACCATGTTCATTGTCATTGAAAGACCCACTTGCTAAAATTCTGTGATGTGGGAAGATACCTGTAAACCAGGTGGAGCTTCTGAGTGCTCACACAGCATCATCATGGTTACTCATCTCCAAACCCAATTTCTTGGTCTCCACGATTTGTCTTTTTAGATAGAAATCTAATTAAGCACAGAGGAATCATACCATCACCAGACCGGGTTTGAACAAGCCGTACCACTATAACTGAGTTTCACAGCACAGGTTGCCACAGTCCAGTACTCTGGAGGAACAGAAGATTAAGCACTACAGAGGTTTAAGTTTCTTCAGCAGTGAGCCTGCCTATTGTTGTTTTGGTTTTTTTTAAGGTATGGTTCCGGCTGGTTTTCTTGAAACTTATGGGTTGGCTGTATTTTTATTTGTAATCTGCAGTGGTATTACAAAAACTCATACATACAATTCAGGTAAAACAAAGAGAATGAGGAAAAAAGCTCTCCAGGCGTCCAGCACACAAAACAATACCCTCTGATATCATCAAGGCTTATTCTGTGTCTATAGACTTGACATTATGAAACAAGCTTCAAAAGTAACTTCTGGTTTAGAACATTTATACACCAACTTATTTGAAAAAACACCCCCCAAAAAACCCCAAAACTCAACATTCAGCAGCTCTTCATTCCTCAGAAGGCCTAGCTTCAAAGCAGGTCAGCTTTTATAAAGAAACTTACTCGCACTGGCAAATGCTCTAACTTGACACTGGAGATGAGTCCAGGTGGGTAGGCTCCTTGTCTGCTCAGCCCCACAGCAAAGTCAGGAGAGCTCCTGGCAGCTGCAGACTTGGCCTGCACAGAGCCTCACAACCTAAGGTACAAGGCCAGCTCACACTCTCACAGTTCTCCTACGTGGGCCTCACAGCCTGTTAAGAAACCTGCAGGAGGAGCCATTAGAAGCAGTCAAACTTCCTGCTTTTCAGAACACCTGCTAGAAATTTCTAAGTACGGGTTACAATCCTGCTCCACTTCTGTTAAATGATCACTTTGCCCTAGTATTTTAATAATTTCTTATGGGAACTTTGGTTATAATTTTCAGTGCAGTTTTTCCAGTTGTTGCTGTAAGAAAAACCACAAATAGTAACAAGCCTGTTAATAGATACCTCTGAGATGAGCAAGAACTAATCTGACCGAAACCCAGTCTGCTATATTCATTTGTTTATCATTTGCATTTCTCTCAGCTCAGACAATGCAGATGTTGTTTCGCTTCATTTTACCAACTACACTTTCAAAGTCTCAGCTCTGCAACAGTTTTTTTTCCTCAAAAATGACCAAAGAAGGATGATTTGATTCAACAGTTTTACTTGATAATACAAACTTTCATGTCAACCTTAGATTGTATAATGTGGGGAAAAAGAGATTGTCAGCTTTGTCCTGCCAGGTTCACTTAAGTCAATGTAAGCAAATACACATTCCCCATTCCAATCTTCCCTTCTTTATTCTTAGGGGGGAGAAAACCTGATACTAAGAAATCAGCCAAAGTGACTAAAATTTAAAAATCTGTATTCAAATGGAAGATTTAAGATAGGATTTTTGCTTTGGCTCTGTGCTCAGACCACTTGCCTCTGCACAGCTTAGTTTGGGTCAGTTTCTGTCCTTGTACTCTTCAAGGCGCAAAAGCCACTTATCCCAGTACTTCGAGCACAGATTGGGATCCATGAAATGTGGATGTGCGGGGGAGCCGTTCTTGTAGGCAACCACAATGAGTCCACAGCTGACCTACAGTTAAAACCAGAAAGCTGTCAGAAATTCAATGTCAATGTGCAACTTCCATGAGCAATTCTGAACAATAAGCCTCACTGCAAAACATCAACCTTAACATGCAAGTACCTTAAGTAAGAAACGGGGAACAAAAAGAGCAATAATTTACCATAAAATACTTGGAGATTAATATTCAAACACTGAGAGTTCGAAGCTCTGAATGACTTTGGTGAAAACCAAAGGACTTGAACTCCGAGTAGAGTGATAGGGTCTATTTAAACCTTGCAGATGCCTCTAAAATTCCCAGTGATTTATGAGGTTTGGCCTGAGGTCATACAACCAAACTGATGCCATTCTCCAGCACCAGTCTGAATGGAAATGGTTACTTATGTGTGCTCTGATATCTCTCATACTTGGCAAGCAGCTTGATTCCAAACCCCACACAGCTACTGGGGTGAAGTGGTGGGGGACAGAAGGCTAATAGCAGAATTCTAGAGTTACAGCCTATTTTTCAGTCTGTAAGGACCATGTCTGTTAAGTGCTTGTGTTTACTGATCTTTATAATATTCTAGAAAGTCCTCTGAACAACCTATGCATTACCCTGCTTCTGCTTTGTATTTCCCCCCTTCGATGCTTTGTATTGAAATACTAATCCTTCATGTCAAGCAGGCCTGGCTAGAATTGCATCAGGGGTCTTCTGATTAAGTGCTTTCCTCTGAGGAAACACAGTAGTTTCCAAACACTCCAAGTAAACCACTTAGCCCCTCGCTTGCTAGTGGGATATAGCAACACATGATGCAAGCAATGCCCTCCCACGCCATCTTCCTGTTTGCGGGCTCTTTGATTTTTTTCTTCCTCTCTTTCTCCTTCCTAGTCTTGACACAAGCAAAAACCACACAGAACAAACCACTGGGAGTTGCTCAGACGCCAAGTCACTGAGTTCATCTGACCTAAGACATTCAGCATCCTTCAGCCCCACTGAGAAGTTTCCTTAACATCAGCAAAAACATACTGCTGACAGGCAAAGGCAGCAGGATTTAGCAAAAGCAGTGGAGTTATTTCACAGTATGTCAGCTTAACCTGACTAAGACCGGGCTGATTTGTTACAAACCAACAGTTCCGTGATGGGCAGCAGGTGCTAAAAGCAGGAAAAATGAAAACAACATGGGTGCTGCTGCTTGTCTTGGCAGATAGCAGGCTTACTGACCTGGAAGTCATAATTGGCATCGTGATTTATGGCTCCAATATATGCTGCAACCTGTAATGGGTTGTCAAAAGTGTTCTTCAGAGAGGGCTTTGGTTTCTCTGAAGTTTTCCAGTCAATCACACACAACTGGCCTCTGTGTAAGAGAAGAAGACAGGACAATGTTCTAAACTTCAGCGTAGTCCTAAGTAAGAAATAAGGGATAAGGCAGCAAAGCAAGGTGCATTGCTCTCAGCTTGTTTCACCCTGATGTCATGTTGCTTATTATTTTGTCTAGGCAAGTCTCTTCCACATTGGTAGTTTAGATCTCAAAAATTAAGACTTACTAGTATCTGCTGCAGTTCCTGGCAACTGCTGAGGATCACTTAACCCTGCTCCGCTCATTCCCCACTCCAGTACAGAATTCCTCACGAGGAACAACAGCACTTCAGTCATTGGATTCAGCCAGGGGAGTTCATCCATTCCACCCCTCTTAAAAGATGTTTTCAGCCTCCCCCCAGCAGCTCACCAGCACTTGGGACACAGTCTCCCATGTGCCACGGATCACCACACACAACACGGGTACTATCAGGTTTCTTAGAGAACCAGTACCTCACCGATACTTAGCCACGCAGTCTACCAGGCCCAGATACTGAAGAGTCTCGTGCTGAACAGCACTTTCCAGAGCTTTCACTTCACTGACATCTTGTAAGACATGTTGCACACTTGCCAAGTAGCCAGAAATAGTGACATCTTCTCTCTGCTCCTTAGTTGCCATCTCTTCAGACAGAAATATCGATTCTAAAGCTGCATGAAAGAGCTCTCCTTGGAGGAAAAGATCTAAGAAAAATGTGAAAAATCCCACATTTTAGACACCACTCATTATACCTGATGAACTTGTATTCTAGGTGTTACACAACACAGCTCTTACACCAGTCCTGGTTTTTTGTATTGAAAGCTTGAGGATGTGGGGAGAAGGGAACAAGGCAGAAAAATAAATTGTCAACAGTGAAATTGCCAGCCCACTGTTAAACCGTGACACTTACACTAATGCTTACTTTACTTTTTTGGTATCACTACTCAGAAACAAAATATGATTTTTAATTTATTGTTTATTCAAAGGCATTTGTGAATTTCTATTAAAAATATTATTGTAGGCTGCTTTTGCTTCTCCCGCTCTATTGGTTCACTTGAATGGAGCTGATCTCCTCCTGAAATGGGTGGGCATAGTTCTAGGAGTAAGGGCTCATCTCAGAAACAATCCCAAGAAAGATACATTTTAAATAGCTATGTAAGGTTTGTTATGTCACCTTGTTCACCGAAGTGCTTAGTAACTCAAAAAGCATAAACAAAGACTGTTCAGTTTTAAAAAGCATTCAGGTAAGGAGCGCTTGGGTATTTACCAACCTTGCTACAAGAGGCTACCAACCATCCCTGGGTTTTCCCAAGTCCCCTTCAGTCCTACAGCTTGGGGAAAGTCACCTTTGTGGGACTTAGAAAATTAAAGCCTCTAAATGCATGGCAAGTTCACAGAAGAGGCTACATATACTGGGTAAGATAAATAGTTACTGAAGAACCTCAACATAAACAGCAAGACATAGGTTTTTAAACACTCGAGATGATGAGGTTCTTTCCATCTCATTACAAAGTAGCTTTCTATCTGCAAAGGGGCTCAGTCACATCAGCTGGAAAGTATGTAGAATCATAGAACCTTTATGGTTGGAAGGGACCTCCAGGGTCATCAAGTCCAACCTTTATCCCATCCTATTCCTAACCATTAGACCATGGCCTCAAGTGCCTCATCAACCCGTTTTTTGACCACCCCCAGGGACGGTGACTCCTATCTATTGCACACAGATACTAGCAAATAGGGAGATAAAGGAGAGGCAGGATGGATACAGCACAGAACGTCTACAGTCTAATTCTCATTTCCTGCAAGTCTGAATCCATTTTAGTGGACTGAGAACAAAGATCAGAGCTTAGATTCATTTATAACAGGTGCACCCATAATATGCTCTCTCTCCTTGAAATGGAAACAACTTAATGGATTTCCAAAACTCTTGGCTTGTAGGGCTATGCTAGCACGCCCCAGCCAGCTACCCAGGCTATTGCTTCTACTTGGCAATCACACTGTGGTTACACTTACTTTTAGTATACTCTGCAAAACCATCTTGTCCAAGTTCCAGTATCATTTTCTGCTTCCATCTTTCTAGATAAAAAGCTTGCTGCGGAGAAATAGTCTGTTGAAGAACACGGGTAACACTGGGCATTTTTTGTTTTTGTAAAGGGATTTTCACGGGGAGGTTTGAGTCGCTGTTGAGAAGGGGAATTCTCTTGTTGGGGTTTATCAAGGGAACCCAGTTCTTGGGAGTTCTTGTTTCAGCTTTAGCTGGAGGTCTGTGTTTATCTGGTGGCCCATATAACAAATTGTCTTCTTCAAGTATCGTCTCTGGCGTTTGGGCGCTGGTTTTGTAAGATGTAACAGAGTAGACCAAGTTCTTGTATTTTTCTTGGTCAACTTGTTCATAACTGTTTGGTTTTTTCTTCTTACTGTAAAGACAAGTGGAGGTAGCCAGACACAAATATGGGAATTGCTTTTGGCAAAAAGGCACTTGAAAAAGCAGATTGCCAGGTTTCCTGGACAGCAGCTGTAGCAATTTCATTCTGCCAAGAAGCATTTGTGACTAGTGAAGAGTTTTCTTTCTTCTGTCAGGAGCAGCCTGTAGGTTACCATGTTTTCCCCCTGTGGAAAAGGAAATTTGTGATTTCCAGTCATAAAACTTTACCGTCAACCTATTTTTGCCTGTTGCCAAACCAAGAACTGCTGTGGTCATAAAGTGCCCTCATACACCTTATGCCACCAAAATTCCCGTAGATACATAATCCAGTAAGAACTGATAAGCAATTAAATCATCCTGAAAGGAATCAGTGCTGGTCTGCAAAATCAGAAACAGGGCAAACACAAAAAGACCTTGCAAGTAGCAAATGCTGCAGCAGAGGATGCTCTTACAGCAACAGTATCAGAACTGTCAAGTAGGCACAAAAAAAATCATCTGCTACAAACCCTCCCCCAAAAGTGGGAGGGGAAATATAAAAAAAGGCTACGCAGAAGAGAACGAAGCAAATCTGTTGTTGTGAGGTATTAAAAGCATGTAAGGTTATAGCAGATGCCCAACTCAAGGGGACTGTGGGGACAAAGCACTTTCTGGAGAATAAAAACGTGTTTTTCTTGTGTATACCTAGGAGAAAGCAGACAGTGGCAGTATATGCACTCTGAATTTGGCAGATCTGAGACTGGGAAAGCCGAAGGGAAACCAGATGTACTGCAAGTATCTTCAGATTCAAATAAGTCTTTTAAAGATCAGAATAAAACATAGGAGTATTTTTCTAAACAGAGTTTCAGACTTAGTTGTGTTCAAAACCAGTACACCAGAATTATTGTTCATAGCACAGCTTTCAAAACTACACTGTAACTGCTGTGTTAGGTCCTAAGAAAGTTTATGCACACGGATAAAATGCAAACATTTGAATAGTGGCAATTAAGTCAAGAGTAAATACCTGCAGAATTGAGGCTCTATTCTCCTAAAGTTATCTGCTTACCATTACAAAGTTCGTTGCCAACTAATGTCAGCCTGTT
The DNA here is from genome assembly GCA_013398125.1 of Aegotheles bennettii. NCBI lineage: Eukaryota > Metazoa > Chordata > Aves > Caprimulgiformes > Aegothelidae > Aegotheles > Aegotheles bennettii. Next base: position 33,240 of record VZRW01005513.1, read on the forward strand.
GTTCCTGACAATACTTTAACTTTACTCTTTTCTTACACAGCACTTCACACATCACCAGAGCTGAAAGGGCCACAGAAAACAAAAATGTAGGAGTTATTCTGTGTGGACAGATGCTGTGCTCCCGCAGAGCTGCCAGTGTGCGGGTGCAGGCATCTGTCACACAGAACAGTTTGCATAAAAGGGGCTGTCCTGGCTGCAGCTGATAAGGCATCTCGTAACAAGATGCTGAGACCTTGGGCTCTCGTTCCATAAATATTATTCTTCATCTGTGAAGGACAAAACCCTCCAGCCATAGACATTTAATCAGTAGGCAGATACACTGCTTTTTTTCTTTACTGGCTTTACGTTTTCATGCTGACTTTGTATGGTTCGAGCAAACAATAACTGTTCCGTAGCCTGATGGCATGTAACCTCATACAAAATTAACCCGTCAAAAGCAAATCTGAACCACGAAAACACAATTGGGTTGGATCAGAACTTTGTGTCACCTACCAGTGGCACTTCTGAGCCAGTACCAGGTGCCCTACAGCCAGACTTGCCATACTGGTGCTAGGTGGTCTCACTCAGACTTGAGGAAGGGTTCCCTGTAATTACAATGCATACGAATCAAAATAGTTAACGATTTTAAAACTGCTTCGTGGTCCATAAGTGAGTAACAGAGCAAAATAATGAAAGTACCAACTGGTCAGTTCTGCTACTGGCTTTTTACAGCCCAATTAGATATAAGCAAGCTACCACACAAGGGCAACCTTACCATTTAAGATACTTTAAATGTGTCGCTTCCCTTTTTTAATCATTACATTATACTTAATATAAAATCAAATTGAAATCTGCTTTCCCTATCCAGCAGAAATGGGATAGGTGGAGTTGCACTTGTTTTCCCATTTTCCAGTGTTCACCAGCAAGAACGGACCTGACTCTCACCCTGAGCATCCTCTGGCCTTCAGATTCCTGTCAGAACTACACATGAGAGAAGCGCAGTCGGGTGCATGACAAAAGGACAAACTAAACAATTTCAACCATTTTATTGCCAGAAATGTATGCAAGTTCTGCCAAAAACCAGAACAACCTGCTTTAGACAGGTTACATGCAGCAAGAAATTGGACTGTGTTCTGTAACTTAAGTTCTGCTCTGCTTCATTTCTTGGATACGTGAGGAAGTTTGACAAATTAAGGTGAAACAACCAAATTTTTTGTTACCTCTCATTTCTTACACGATATCAAAAAGCTGTTTCTACAGCTTGCTAGAAATTTGTAGCAGCATAAAGAAGTACTTTCTATGAAGTATACATCTTCCAATTTTTCAATTCTCCTTGGGTTTTCAGTAAATTTTGTGTCTTCACTATTACTACCAATTGTTCCCATACATTTATTTTTAAGAAGCTCCCTAAGTTTTGTCATTTGGCTATCATAAAGCAGTTCACTTCTGCAAAACTGTGATGCCAGCACTTATAGCAAGTCTTTCTTCTCAGAAGACAATCATATTTTTAGTAGATTTTTTTGGTGTTGGAATGAGATCAGTTACCTGACAGAACCTGCCCTTTGCTGAAAAAGAAATAACAACGTTAGCACATTACAACAGGTGTCAGTTTGCTGCAGGAGGTAACAAAAAACAGTAAAAGCAGCAAGGGTATATGTATCAATTAGACTTCAACACCATAAGCAAATTGCATCACTTTATTTTTTCATCATAAAAAGCAGTGAAAAAAAAATAATCTCTACTCTCTTGGGGTTTATCTTTAGAGCTGCTGAAGCTGTGGTCTAAAATAAAACAGGAAGAAAATTACCCTTATTCCAACGTAATAGTATCCAAGCTTGCAGCTTCTCAGGCTACTGTTTGATGACCACCAATACGCTCACCCAAGTCTATTAACCAGAACAAGCCCTGGGTCAATGACTGTGTATTTGTTACATTAGCCAGAACACAGAGCAGCAGCTTATTCTGGCCTTGTGTCAGCTGCAGGGAGCAAGATGACACCTGATTCAGCATAAAGTTCACCCGTAGTAAGCTGCCCCCTCAGTATTTTTTAAGGAATAAATTTATACCAGATGAGTGCTTTGAATCATGAGGTGATTAAAGCATTACGAGCCCCAGAGCTGATTTATAACAACACTGATGCAGCATTTCAGTAACATCCAGTATGAATTTTAAATTAACAGCTATACTGTTCTGGAGCAATGTTTGTGCACTCTATGAACTGAACCATCAGGAACGGGAGAGTCTGTCAGCTGCTGTGCTGCTCTACAAAAGGACAGAGGTTCTAGAGTTGCTAACAAACAGAGCAGCTTGCATCTAGCAGAATTAAAAAATCACGTGTTTTTCATTAAATCACAGTGGCATTTCTGTCCAAGTAACTTACAAGAAAGAAATGGAGTTGGAGTGGTCTGGATCTACTCTCATACATAAAGAACAGAATTTAATTGATATTTCTCTCAGGGGAAGTGTCTCCCTTCTCTCTGAAACAGCTTGTGTTCAAAGACTGGTAGAATTGCATAAAGTATTGCATGATGAGCCACACTGGAAAACAGAATGCACATAAAACAACCTGGGGAAAAAGAAAAACAAAAAGGACTTCTCTAAAGTTCCTCAAACTAGTTGACTTGGCAGCTCCAACAACAACTGCACTAACACAACTCAGGAAGTTTTTCCAGCATAGGAATAAGCAGCCTAAGTGAGGGAAACAAAAAGGGTTCCTGAAGAAAATGTTCACACCCACAAAAACCTTCCTCCAACTATGGTTTCAGACAATAACCAGTTCAGCTTCTTCTCTGCAGTCACCTATCAAGCAAACAAAGCATTAGTTTACTTCAACCATAATGAGAGAGCACTACTAAACGTAGCTGCCCTGTGTCCCTAATCTGAGAACAGCAAACCCACAGATGAAGATATAATTTTAAATTAACATTGCAGGCTTTTATGTGGGAAGCAGTATTACTATTTGATGTAGAAAGGCAACAGTAACCCATCTTTTTAGTCTGAATAACCACCTTCTCTTATTTATGGTTACAGCTTAAAAATGCAGAGCTTTGACAGCTATATACTTAGGACTTTGCACTTCTGCCCATTCCCTGTCCTCAGCCTGTCTTCCTTGGTTCCTTGCAGTTTGCAAGCTAAATCATGGAACCTACCCAGGTTAAAAATACACCTCCCTCTTCTGGGAAAAGCACCGAGAGAAAAAGGAGATCTATAAAAGGAATAATAATAATAAAAGCAGCATGCCAGTTTAAAGCACAAGCCCACAGAGCTACACTGGGCAGAGCTGCGAGCCCAGGAGCCGGGGCAGGCCCCGGGAGGGCAGAGCTGCGAGCCCAGGAGCCGGGGCAGGCCCCGGGAAGGGGGAGCTGCGAGTCCAGGAGCCGGGGCAGGCCCCGGGA
>VZRW01005513.1:37815-106813 GCA_013398125.1 Aegotheles bennettii
GGGTGCGGGAGCCGGGGGCCCGGGGGTGCGGGAGCGGGGTCTGGCCCTGCCCGGCAGCCCCGTGGCCCGGCCTGGCGGTGGGTGCCGCAGGAGCTCCAGGCTCGGACCTGCCCTTGCCCGGCGTGTGCGCGGCCTCCCCGCTGTGTGCCTGTGCTCTGGCCCTGTCAGCTGTCCCCTCGGCCCTGCTGTCACATCCCTACCTGCCATGGTTTTCCCTTGTGGGGGTGAAGCTTTCAGTGCCCCGAAGCCGTGTGTCTCAGCTTTGGGTGAGCATGGGCTGTACCCCCTGCTAAGCCTCAGCTTCTCGGAGGGGATGCAAGTGAAGTGCCACACCAGGAACTTTGTGAATTGGCGTGGGTGTATGCAGAGAGGGTTTGGAATTACTCCTCGTAGTGGACGAGCTGATTGGCTTAATCCACCCAGTCTACCTGGTTTGATAACTTCCCCCAGCACCTTGAGCAGAAGGTAAAACAGCCCTGTGGCAGCCTGTGAGCTGCCTGTTTGCTCTTCACACTGCTGCAGCTGGATGTGATTTTGCACTGTGACTGCGCTTGACTCGCTCCCAGGCAGGTGACTTGTGTTTTAGACTGCTAAGGGTGCTCAAGTCTTCTCAGTCTGAGTCTCACGCAGGCTTTTGGAAGATGTATATTAGCTGAATTGAGGGCTAGAAATACACCTGCCTTGAGTAACTCTTTTGGGAACTTCCTTCCATGTTTCTCTCGCATATGAATCTTTTAAAACAATCTCAATTCAGTAGAACTGGCAGAAGTTTGTTGAACAGGTGTTTTCTAGTTATTTGCTTTGAGTTGTGAACTAGCTGGTGCTTTAGTCTCCTTCTGCAGTATCTGCCATTTGACAATACTGAGTGACAGCCTTTATAGGCTTGCAGGACCTGCAGGTGATGTGGAGAGAGGAAGGTAAAATATCAACTGTCTCACAGCAATTGGTAACTTTGAGTGTTTATGTGCTCCTGCTAACTTAGCAGACAGGAATATTGGGGGGAGGGGAACATTGTCCCACAGTGAGGGCTGGGATAGCTTTAAAGTCTAATGCTAAATAGCCAAAGATTAACTAGCACGTTTCAGGTAGTAGGGCTGTCTTGGGATTTCAGCAGTAAGGGGGAGGATAGAAATACTCCTGTCTTGTCTGTTCCTGTTTAGGTAAGGAAACAGCAACATGGAGCTGGTGTGTGGCCAGTAGATAAAGCCTATGCCTATAAAGGAAGCTTCATTATGTATTAACCTTGAGTAGGAATATCTGGTAAGTATAAACCAAAAACTGACCCTGAGGTGGTGCAGCAGGAGAGGATCAGGATGCGTAGGAAGAGGAAGGGAGGGTAGGATAAGGGTGATTGGAAGTGCAGTGGGAAAGATGGTGTAATCTGTCATGGGGAGGAAAAGGCACTTCAGAAAGTGAAGCGAGTGGTGGGACTGCCCAGATAAACTTGTGCAAATACCCTGGTGTGTGTTAATGTCAGTGCCTTGGTAGTATTGTAAAGGCTTCAGTCTGCAGTTAAACTGTTCGAGATCAAACTCCTGAAAGTGAGTATTGTAGCCCTTCTTTCTTTCTCAGAACAGTCAGGGGAAGACAAAACAGTTTGTCATAGCCTGGGACTTGCTGTTACCACTCCTGAAGAGTGGTGCTCAGTGCTAGGCGACTTCTGTTACTTGTTCTGGAAAGAACAAGGGCCTACTAGATCTGGATTATGCCTCATGAGAAAACACCTTCTGCATGCTGCTGGGCCCCAAAGCAAGTAGGGAGGTCAGCTGCTAGCAAGGTTAAAGCTACTGAATAAGGATACTGTCAAGGAAATAGAGCCTCCAGGAAGCTGGGCCAGCATTTTGGGCTAATGACACTATTTCAAATCCATGGGAGGTGAAGAGACCATGGTGAGGCTGTATTGCTGAGACTCTCCCTACCACCAGCTCCAGCCTTGCTGCAGGACATCAGCAAAGTGTTCTTGCAGATGCTGACAGTGGTTTAGGGCTCTGCTTCTGCTGCACAATTTCTGTTTTAGCTGGGTGTGCTTAATGTTACAGATGGCATATGGGCTAAAAGTGCTTGGCTGTAGGCTGTGCTCTGCAGGCAGACCTGCAGCAGGGTGGGTTTGACCTGTGCTGCCAAAGCTGTTGCTTGACCCCCAGAGCTGAGGAAGTAGTGGATAGTGCCGAGGTGTCCTGTGTGCTGCTAGGTGGAGCAAGGTGCTCCAGAGAGGCTTTTGCTCTGGGTATGGGATCCTTGAATGTTGATAGTGTCCTTCCCACAGCTCACTCCCTCTGTAAGGAGGTTTATGATCACTTGGTTTCTGCAGAGTGATGCAGAGGTCCCTGTGATCAGGCCAGCTTGTTGCACAGCCAGTGGCAACAGGTGCTCTGGCTATAGAGGCTGCCTTCTGCTTGCTTGGCAAACATTGCCCTTGGTAAGGAATGCCATTTCAATGCGACTAAATTGAGCTGTTATTCCCTCTTTAGCTTTGTTTTGAGCAGAATAACTAAACCATTGCATCACTGGAGTTCCACAGTCCAAAGTCACAAATTTGGGAAGCGTTTTCTGTAGTGTAAGTAGCAACATGAAGACTAGTTCCATTTTCCTGGTTATATTCAACTGACTACTTCAGGACTGTTCCAGCTGAATGTCAGAGCTAACAGCAAGTCTGTCATGAAGGCTGCAAAATCAAAGCTTTACATCTACTGAATTGGCTCTCTACTGCTGCACGTGTGCAGGGTACTTTCAGACATATTTTTATAGTGTCCTGATTAAGGGGAAGGTTAGGCTGCTTGTCCTGAAGATGACTGAAATGTAGTTTCAGCAACTTAATGCCGCTAATATCTGCTGGCCAGATACTCTGGAAGGCTTCTGGTTAACACCTGGGCTTTGAAACAAGTCCCTCTGGAACTGAGGGCTCTGTATAAACTGTCAGAAAACATCACAATCTTTTAGTGCTCTCTGGAGAGCACTTAAATGGGTTTAATTAGAAAGACTACTCTATAAAAAGTAATGGATGCTGGGTAGTGGCAGATGTAATTACTACTGAAGTCTTGTGGCTGTTGCTTGAGTGACAGCAGGGAGGTGATCAGTAAGAGGAGAGGTTTTTTTATAAGATGGCAATAAGCAGGAAGCTCTGACACGTAAACCTTTGTGGAAGGGCTCCTTGCTCCTCCTGGGAGCACGGTTATGTGGAAAATCCCTGGATTAATGTGACTTTGAGAACAAATACAAATTCTTATTTTGCTAGCAATTGGGTGTTGTACAGAGTTGCTTACACTGGCAGATTCTTTTGTTAGAATGCAGAAGTAACATTGAGTCATCTAGAACTGATGCTAAAACTGCAAAGGGCAAAACTGTAAAAGCAGCAGTTCAGGCCATTCAGCAGGACCGAGAGCTTCAGTGACTGAGGGCATTTCCTTCCATGGAGTGCTCGTGAGCATGAAGATGTGTTTGTGTTGGGTGAGGCCTGATCAGAAACTTAAGTCTGTCACATGGGAGTCTGGGTAGCTGATGGTCACCACTGGATTGTCCTTAAATGGTGCAGATTTTTTTTAACATCTCTAAGCAAGTGCTGTAAAACTCTACCTGGATTGGTCACAGTAATGCTCTCTGTCTCCACTCTTGGGCTTCCAGGTCAGGTACCATAATACGTATTTTTAGTTTTCTGGTCCTAAAGCCTAGAAACATTAATCAATATGATGACTTTCTGTTACTCTGGAGGACTCTGCTTGATGTCTTGTTCTGATTCCCAGGTCGGACAGTAATTTTACTGAACAGGGAGAAGTTTTTATTGAATCCTCAAGACACCCTGAGGTTCCAATACAAGTCACTAGAGAGGCACCAGCCTAGAAGTGGAAGGCACCAGAGCAGCTGTAACATCTGCTGTAGTCATTGCAAACCAGAGTCCTTTAAGCTGTTTCAGAGAAAGGGAAATGGAAGGTGAAAGCAGGGGCACTGTTCTGGGTCTGGAGGAGTGTTTCAGTTTGCAGCCCAACCCAGCTGTTTCCCCACTGCTGCTCCAGGAGTCGTTGCCCTCTGCACCTTTTTGGGCTTGTGCTGCAAGTAAGGAATAATCTCTCACCAGCTGCTGAGCTTGGATAATATCCCCTCTCCCACCTTCCCTGACATATTGAGGGACAGACTGGTTTCTGCTAAGTGGTGTAGGGAAACTTCAGTTCTCTTGCTCACTGCCTTGAGTGCAGGGAGGAGACAATGATGTCCTAGTAGAGAAGCACTGCCAGGCAGGACAGGCCAGAGCTGAGATGGAGTAGTTTTCTGGGAAAGTCTCAAGTTGTGTGCCTGCTATGATAAAGGAACAAGCCTGGGGCCCGGAGATGAAATTTTAGTTCCTCTGCTCTGCACAGCCTTCCTGTGACCATAAGCAAGTTAGTCCTCATTCCTGCTTGTAGAATGGGCGTAGGAGGGATGGTGGAATGAAAGGTCCTGAGGGACCTGCTAATGCTGCAGGAGCAGGTGCTTGTTGATCAAGGATTGTTGTGGAACATCTGCTCCAGGTGCACTGGGTTAATGCCTTGTAGTGCTGTGATAACAAGAGGAGGGCTGCTTGCTTCCAGTTCACTGGAGAAATGCTGCTCCAGCACTTTCTGTAAGGAAACAAAGCAGTTCATCCTCCTGAAGTCAGGCAGTGTGAATGCTCTCTTTGTAGAGAACATTCCTACTCCTAAAGGTCTCTGGCCTGGAGTTAGGAGCCCACAGTGACCTTCACTGGACTATGAGCAGACCAGTGGTTTTATAATCCTCTGTTTCATGTGGCTCCGGGTCCTTCACTGAAGACCAGACTCCTGAAGGGTAGAGGTGATAATCCTGTGCTGTGTTCCAACAGTGGTATGCTTGATCCTCCAGTGTATGCTTGATGTTTGAGCCTTTAAGTGTAGGCTGGATCATACACACTTACAGCAGATGTTTAGGGTAGGAGAGGTACAAGACTTCTTCTGCCCTTCAGGACTCCATGAAGCCACTTGCTGAATTTCACCACCCTATGTAGGAGTGCTCTTGACTGTTGCCTGTTTCTGGGCTGGTCTCACACTTTGGGTCCTATGTATAGTACATGCTGCTCTGGAGAGCATAACTGAGCACTGCTGCTGACTCCCAGATGTTTCTATAATCAAGGCCCTGCTGGGGCAGTAAGCTCTCCTGCAGTAGTATTCCTGGGGATTGTTGAAGCTGTAGGTTACATGTTCTTGCCCCATTTGTTCTGCAGTTTATGGTGCTGGTGCAGGGGAGAAACACCTGTGATAGATGAACTGCTTTAATCTGGCAAAGCAGTACCATCTTGTGTCCAACTACTAGGCATGGAGAGGTGTGCAGACAGCATCTAATCACACACATCACCACCACACTTAAGAAAGTTCACAAATTCGGGACTGGGTGATTGGTGTAATCCTTTCCTTAGTTTAGCTGAGAGGAAGCAGTTTCCTTTGGCTTATCACACTTTGGAGACTCAGCAGTTTGTATTGTTAGCACTGCTGATCCTGTTTGGACAGTAAAGATAAGTAAGCAGGATGCAAAACACTGGGGTCTGCATCTCATGCTTTGGCTGCTGGTGTTATCTGGCTGGGAAACACTGACCAACTTGCCTTCCGTTCAGTTGGCAGCAGACAGTGAGCTGTGCTCCCAGTGAAACTGTCTGAATGGTGGCCTTCTACATACCCCTCCTCCAGTGCCTGGATGGGGCAGTTTCTGCCTAAACCAGTGTCAGTGACCTCTGAACCATGCATGTGTGTTGTTTGGTCTGTGCTTTCCTAGCAATTACCAGAATTGCACGCCTGTAGGGGAGTATGATAATCTGACCCACAGTGTGGCTGGAGAGAAACAACTGTCCTGTGGAGTCCCTGTAGTGTTTGGAGTCCCTCCATGTCCAATTGCACCTGGGCAGTGCTGGGACTGCTGAGAACTGTTAGCTCTGTAAGCAAAACATCCTTGCTTGCTGCCAAGGCAATACCCAGGATGGGATAAAAGCCTACTGTGCTACAGAAGCCAGAATGGGAAGCTCATACAAGGGCTTTCCATAGCCATAAGGCTTAAAAAGGTGCCTCTCTTTGCTAAAGCACCTCCCTCTAACTCTAGCTAACAGCTTGTATGCAGCAGATAGAAGTCTTAGCGTGGCTTCTAGAAGGATGAGGGGACAGTGACTGGGGTGTCCCTCATGTATGTGTGAGCCTGATCACAGATGATAGCAGTAACCATCAGGGGCAGGCTGGGCGGAGGCAAATGCCCAGCCTGACAGCTGTGTCCTCTGCAGGTGGCCAGAGACATTTGTCTACCAGATCCGGACTGCAGTATGCAGATGGCCAGCCCAGGGGGAAGGAGTTCCCAAAGCTTTTGGAAGCAAAGCCTCACCTTATAAAGAGCAACCTCTCAGCAGTTCTTATGCAGCTTTGCAGAAGCTTAAGGCAGCACTCGAGCTATCTGTGATACGACAGGATTGCTCAGATGCTGCCTGGCACTGTGTGCTTGTGGGCTTCCGTGCTGAAACTTGTGCTTAGCAGGTGGCTGGGGCAAGCTCCTGGCTGCTGCCAGGATCTGTGCACTGCTATGCTGCAGGGTGGTGAAACAGTGTCAGTTGTGGCCCAGTTCTCCAGCTTGCTCTCCTGGGAAGGCATTCACAATTATCTCTAAGGATAACCTCAGGATTCAGCTTGGCTCTGCCAGTCACTCTTCACCAAACTTCCTGTGTTGTGACCTTGATCTCTGGCAGTTTCTCCCTTATGCAGAAAATAAAGATGATTTGTTCACCTGCAGCACTGAAGGGGGGGCCCCTGAGAAGACAGGGAACCACTGTGATGTGACAGGCTAAGGTTCCTGCATGCTTCTGGAAACTCAGATGGCTGTAGCTGGTGGTAACGAGTGTCTAATAGCCTGCAAAGGTCAATTCCTTGGTGTTCTAAATATGTGATTCTACTTGCTGTAAGAACTGGAAGTATGCATTAATCTTGGCAATCTAAGCTGGATGTGCCTAAATGTTTTTGCTTGCTTCTGAGGTTCCGTAAGGAACTGAAGCCATGTCTTCAGTGGTTGGGTACAAGCAGTCAAGTACAACTTGGTAAAATTGTAAACCAGACAGAAATGGGCTGGTGGCTATGCTGAATCTTACTGTGCATGAGTGCAGCCTTGCTGCTTCCCTGGCTTCCCTGAACAGGGTGGCTGCTGAGCATCGAGGCCTTGTCTGCTCTGAGTCAGAAAGAGCTGTCCTTACAAGAAATTTCAGTAGGACTATGACTTGAGGATGTTAGTGGTGTGTAACCTAGAGCATCTTCAAGGAGAAGGCTATTTCACTGCTCTAGAAGTGCTTTAAGTGTGGTTGAAATTGGATTGTGGGTGTAGGCTATTGGAATGAAGAAATAAGTCTCCAGAGGAAGTTGCTGGCTCTGTGTAAGGCCTCTCTGAAGCACTGGGAAGGCAAATCTGGTCTTTATTGAACCTGGTATGCTCAGAGGCCTCCTGTAAAGGGTTCCTCACAACAGGCTCAAAACATCATCTGAGCTGCTCTAAGTTGAAATAAATAGCATTAAAATGTTGCCAGGCACAAAGCCGTGTCTATAAAGGGTAAGACAAGACGTGGATTTAGGAGAGGAAAAGACTTGGGGTTGCAAGCAAGAAATAGCTTTTTTGTAAAGCAAAGCTCATATCTTTGAGGCTGGTTCTTGTACCAGCTTACTGGGGCTTTATTTAACAGCAAATGTGCATTCTAGCAGCAATGAATAACACGATGCCAGGTATCCTGAAAATAAGATTAAACAGGTACAGTGTTGGTGCCACAGTGTTCTTGCATTTTGGTCCTGTTCCTGGAAGACGGTTGGCTCTTGGACTTTATGAGAGCCTAAAGAGGTTTCATGTGCCATTTTTCCCCAAGGTCAGCTGTTCTGCCCCATTGTGGAGGCACAGGATAATGGAAAGAACTACTGGGGTTGTTGCATCTTCTAAATGGCATACTAGGCTTTGGCTTAATGTGGTCCAAGTAAACAAGCTGGAGGATTAGTGGAAAGAGGATGCTTCTTCTGAGAAGAGGCTTCCCAAGTAACTCTTGTGTGAACTCCAACAGTTGGTTCTTCAGACTGTAAGCTATAAGCTGATGATCAGTCTAGCTTCACTAAACCTACTTGCTGCTTGACCAAGGCTTATGCTGTAAATTCTGTTGCAGCTGAGGTCTGTATCTGTAGACCTGAATGTTGATCCTTCTCTCCAAATTGATATACCTGATGCCCTAAGTGAAAAGGACAGAGTGAAGTTCACTGTGCATACCAAGGTAAGATCATAGAGTAGAAAGTGGTCTTCGTAAATGTTATGCAAGTAATCTGTGTAATACTCATACCTGTAAAGATGGACTTTGTGATGAAGGAAATCTTATTAGATGGAGCTTTTCCACTTAAAGGTGGCCTGAGGGTATATATATGCAGAAACTTCATCTTTCCCTAGACTTGGACACACTCTAACTGCCTCTGCTGAGGAATCCTAGCCTGACAACAGAAGACTGGGGGGTAGGGGTGGGGAAACCAGCTACTGTGAGACTTCACAAAATAAACTGCATTAATGCTGTTCCACAAGACTGCCTTTTCTTTAAATAGTCTCCTTGGAAGTTAGGCTCTCAAATGAGTGCCAGCTCAGCTAAAAGGGAGTAGGCGAGGCTCTTACTAAGCAAAATAGCTTCCTTTGGAAAGGGACAGAACTGTTTCTAAAAGCACTAATTTACAAAACAGTAGGGCTTCTATATCTTCTCTTCCAGACTACACTGCCAGCTTTTCAAAGCCCTGAGTTTTCAGTTACAAGGCAGCATGAAGACTTTGTGTGGCTGCATGATACGCTCACTGAAACTGAAGAGTATGCAGGACTCATTGTAAGTACTTCCTAAAAAATGCAGTTCTAAACGAAAGACTGGAGAATTAAAATGAATACTAGTAAGGGCATGAAGTCTGCTTCACTGGTGTTACTAGTGCTTCATGACTTGGGCATTCCCTATGCTTCCTCTGCCTTTATTCCCAAGCAACTTGAGTGGTATGGCTCTCTGTAACTTTCCATATAGCTTGGAGCAGCTTGGTGCTCAGAGTTCCCAGCTCTAAGGTGGTATTAATATCTGCCTGAAGATAATGCAGTGAAATACTCATATTTAATAGTGTTTCTTTTCTATCATGATTATTTAGGGAAGGCCTTTATTTAGTGGGCCACAGAAGATGGCTGGCTACAGGGTGGATTGTAGAGGCTATTTCCCTCTGTTCATTTCCTTCCTGGGGCAGGGGTAGCACAGAACTGGGAGGGGCAAACAGGGGCCTAGACATCAACATGCCTCTAGAATTCCTAGGTGTGGAGCCTTACTGGCTTGCCATGACCAGGGAAAAGGGCCACCTTTCAGAAGTGATTTTGGAAAACTTGATTTGCTGGCATCTATCACTAACCAATTCCTTGGCTAGATACCTCCAGCACCTTCAAAGCCTGACTTTGATGGTCCCAGAGAGAAGATGCAGAAGCTAGGGGAAGGAGAGGTGTCTATGACAAAAGAAGAGTTTGCCAAAATGAAGCAAGAGCTAGAAGCGTAAGTAGAATGAGTCTACTGCCAAAAGCTGCACTTCTAAGCCTCCTGGGAGGGCAACATAATTGGTGGTAACTGATCTTGAGTGTGACTGTTCTGAAGGGTGTTTGCTGCTGCATAATCTTTAAAATCCTGGAGCTGGGGTGTTGCTAGAAGTTTCTGTCAAAGTGTAAGACTTCCTAGCTGAAGAGATTGAAAATAGCTTCTTTATCACTAGCTAGCTATTTCAGAAGCATGCTGTTGAATATTTTCACTGGATAAACTTAAAGCAATTCTTTGCATGTTGAAGAAAGCAGTACAAGAGAGGATCTCAGTCTGTTCTTTCCTTTCAGTGAATACCTCGCTGTCTTCAAGAAGACTGTATCATCACATGAAATCTTTCTTCAGCGGATTTCTTCTCATCCTGTGCTCAGCAAAGATCGCAATTTTCACGTTTTCCTGGAGTATGACCAGGATGTAAGACACTTCTTATTTTTCTCCTTTCAGAGCGAGGCAAGGTGTCGGGAATGCTGTCACTTTTCTGGGCATAGTCAGAATGTTATGTAAATCAATGTGCAGTGTCAGCAAGCAGATATTGCTACTACTTCTGTGAGATGATTAAAGATTGAAAACCTGACCTTTAGGCCTTTTTCTGCTATAAATCTCACTGTGTTTCTTAATCCTAGTCAAGTTGGTTAGGAAGCCAACTCTGTATACCTTAACATCTAGGGAACAAGTATGGTTCAGGGGTACCTGTGCTGTGTTATGTGGTCCTAAACTATAAGAATGGAGGTGTATTAAAGCTAGTACTGCATCTTTTGTTACATCTAATTATGAGTGATGGATGCTGATCCAAGACTTATAAGGAGAAACTGAGATGTTTCTGGGAATGGGAAAAATCTGTGGCACACTAGTTGAACAAGTTCAAGTCAAGTCATTTGTTACATGAGCCATCTTTGTACAGCTGATATGGGTATTATGGAGAGCTTGGAAATCAGCCTGCTCTGTCATATGCTGGATATAAATGACGTTACAACACTGCAAGTATCAAAATAACCTTTTTTCCCCCCTTGGCATGACTTTAAAGCTGTCCTGGCCTCTCTGTTGCAGCTGAGTGTTCGGAGGAAAAACACAAAAGAGATGTTTGGTGGCTTTTTAAAGAGTGTAGTAAAGAGTGCTGATGAAGTCCTTTTTTCTGGAGTCAAGGTAAGGTACTTGGTTTACCTCCTACTTAGCCTGATATTGATTGTTTCTTGTTTCTTGCTCCAGGGAAGCTTGTTATATCTGTTTCTGGCTTGATGTGGCCCAGGCTCAGTTACTAATGCTAACTTCCTTACTACTGTCCCAAATTGGGTGGAGTAGCTTATGTTAATTTTACCTTCAATCTCTTATTTCTATAGAAGTCATAGGCTGTTAAAATTGTAAATGTACATTTGAAGTTTCTGGTGTATGTGCAAGAGTTGCCTTAACACCTGATATTGGTGGGGAGGAAGGATTTACACCTTCACCAAGCCTTTGTCTACTTTGCTGCTCAGAACAAACATGAGTTATGGGTTCTTGCTCGCACTAGATGAGATCAAATACCAAAAACTCTTGTAACTGGTCCAGCTTCAGCTCTTCTATCATGTTGATGTGGTAACTTTCTAATAGGCTTGCTGTCCTAAACACCATATTGTGAAATGCCTTGGTCTGTCAAACCCTTGGCTCAGGGTCTTGAACTCTGCTCTTTAGTAGAGACTGGTGGATGTAATGCTTGGGTGGCTATGGTTATTTCTTCGGCCCTTCCCAAGCAAGGGAAGAGCTTGTATTCTGCAGTAATGTAACTGACTTAACAGGTCATACTCTCTTTCAGGAAGTAGAAGACTTTTTTGAGCAAGAGAAGACTTTTCTTGTAAACTACTACAACAGAATCAAGGATGCATGTGGAAAAGCAGATAAGATGACAAGATCTCATAAAAGTGAATCTTTTCAAAGACCTTTCTAAAGACCTTGCAGTCTTGCTGATTTCAGCCTGAAAACCTTGTCTTGTTCTTGCAGATGTTGCAGATGACTATATTTATACTTCAGCTTGCTTGAACAGCCTGGCATTAGAAGAACCTACAGTTATCAAAAAGTAAGCAATTCTCACTGTTCATAAACATATTCTGAGTCTGGGAATACCAAGTACCTTCTGAAAAATGCAGGGGACTGAGTCATAGCTGGTTTGAGTTTCTTAAATTTCAAGCAAGTGGCATTGAAACTCTTTCCTCTGTGTGACAGACCTAAAATTATCAATGTATCTGACTCTTAACTAGCTGATCTTCTGCCAGTTGTGCCTTGGAGCTGAACTGTGCTCATCATCAAAGCTGCTTCAGAACAGAAGTCTCCTTGAATTTTTTCAAATTCCCAGAAAATATGGGAGAAATGGGTTATGCATCTTTGTCCTAATCTGCTGTTAAATACAACCACAGCTTGTACTAGGACCTGTATTATCTTCTGCACCTTTAAAGTCCCAGAATAGTAGGACTTTTTAAAGCTGTGGAGGTCTAGTCACCTTTTCTGAGGTGAATTCTTACACCTCTCAACTTTGCTATTGATTTACCAAGAATTTGTTAAAACAATATAAAGCTGAAAAACAAGATGGTTCATCCCTCTTTGAGACTAGCAGGGGGAAATTTTCCACAAGACCTTTCTGATCTAGGGATCAGTGTGGTTGTTTTAAATTATGTCTAGCTGCTCAACTATACTAGTCTGTTAGGCTGGAACCAGCACCTTTTGTGTTGAACTTTTTGTCCAGGTCTCTGCCTATACCAGAGTTCTTTTCAAGCTGTTTTCTGGGTCAGCATGGAGGAGTGAACTCCAACCTTCTGCTTTTTTGGTTTCCTGCTAATTGATCCCAGCATTTATCAGACTAAGAAGTATCTAAGACTAATTTATGCTTATTTTTTTTCTCCCCCTAGGTACTTGTTGAAAGTTGCTGAGCTCTTTGAGAAACTCAGGGTAAGAGAAGCTTTGGGGGGAGAGGGGGAAGAATCTCTGAATCTGGATGTTGCTTTTTGATGTTACATACCAATGATCTGATCTTTTCTGCAGAAGGTAGAGAGTAGAGTTTCATCTGATGAAGACTTAAAGCTCTCTGAACTGCTGAGATACTACATGCTCAATATAGAAGCTGCTAAGGTGAGAGTGGTTTTATTAGGTGCATCGTGACTCGCTCATAGTATTCTTTGTGCTTTAAGAAGACAAAGGTGGATACTTGTTTTGCCTAAGAAACGTGGCATGTCCACCCCAGTTACAGAAGGGCTGTTTAAGATCTCTGACCAGTTTTTCTTCGGCACGTAGAGAGGGAAAACTCATTAGATTTCTCTAAGTTAGAGCAAGCAAACAGAGCACAGCAGCATCCCAACCCTTCTGCTTGAGTACGCATGACTTGTCAGTAATACCAATAATGACTAATTAAAAATCCTAACTACTGCAGCACTTTTTATCATGCATATGTGGTAATGTGTGAAGACTTTTGGAGTCTGGACTGCCAAGGAGGGTTTGGTATACAGATAGGACCGCAAAAGCCTCACCAGCAACTCTTTTCTAACCAATACTTGACTTGGTAAGGGGGTCACTGCGTGCTCTCTGTGTGGTGTATTGCTATTTCAATATCAGGACTATACTGCTGCTAGATTAGAAAGGAATTGGCACTGTGGCCTGCACTGCCTCATGTCTAGGTTAGGTGCTTAAGTCGCTGTCAGATCTCCAATGAATTAAATGATAGTGTATCCCTTACTGGAATTAGACTGAGGGAGTCTCCCCTTAGTAGAGAGGCCCACATTATAGAAGGATAAAGCTGCTTTAAGGGAAGAAGCAATGCCTACAATAGTGCTTGGACTTCTCCAACTTGAAGCACAAAATGGCTGTCTTGAATGCTTAATACTGCACGGGTGAAAGGCTCCTGTTGCTATACTAAAAGCATAGCAGTTTATAATAGCTTGCTGGAAGAAGCATGGTCTGGTGCTGCAAGAAGTGAAACCTGTTGCTAAGGTAGCTGTAACTTCAATTTGGGAAGTAGTCCTCTTAAGTCTTTGCACTGTTCCTGTCTACTTGCAGGATCTTCTGTACAGACGTACAAGGGCTCTTGTTGACTATGAAAACTCAAACAAAGCTCTAGATAAAGCCAGACTAAAGAGCAAGGACGTCAGGCTGGCTGAGGCACATCAACAGGATTGTTGTCAGAAGTTTGAAAAGATTTCAGAATCTGCAAAACAAGGTAAAACAGGCTTTGCTGTATTTATGCTGAAGGGAGATGTGAAAAATGCAGTCCAGGTCTCCATCTGACCTTCAACTACTGAAAGCTTCTGCATGCTCTCTTGAAGCAAGTAGTAGTCCAGACATCCCCAGGAGAGCATTAATGCCTCTAAGGCAGCTAAATATTTTTGAGTGATTGATTGTTTGAAGCAGAACCATGTCAGTACTAGACCAACCTTAAAGCCCCTAGTATTTGCTTTCCAGACTGAACTCTTGCTCTCGGCCTAGACATGAAGGTAACAAACAGAAGCCTGAGTAATCTCAATTAGAATTGTGCAAACAGGCTTTTGCTCTGTCCCAGTACAGCTAAGTGCCTCATACAGAGTTTTAAATACTGGTTCTTAGTAGATGCCTTTGGACAATATAAAACAGAGGAAACATGCTTTCATGGTACATGTGCTACTCCTTTAATATTCTTGTCTTTTTAAATGTTATGTTCTCACGGAGCTTGTGTGGCTTGCTTCTGTCTTATTCCAGTTGCCTTCCTACAAAACCTTCCTGTCTTAGACAAGCTGGCTGTTTCCTCACCAGGATGTCAGTGTCATGTGATGAATGCATCTTCTGGCTAGAAACAGCAAGACAAATTCTTGAACCTTTTTGTGGTCAAATACTGTAACTAAAGCTGTATAACAGAACTCATGAAACATAAGGGGCATTATTGAAACTTCAGTCCCACTTAGTACATCTATCTTATCTTTGTTCTTTCTTCCCTACAGAACTGATGAGCTTCAAACAGAAGAGAATAGCAGCATTCCGCAAAAACCTAATTGAAATGGCAGAACTGGAAATAAAACACGCAAAGGTGTGTTCTTTGTGGAATTTAACAGACATAGCTTGAGAGAAGTGAGTACTGTGTAACTTGGAGGATATGCTGGGTTCTCTTTTAAACTAGGAAGTGTAAAATAGAACAGCAGGGCTCTTTAGTTGAGTTCTGAAGAGAGGAAGGAAGGGAAGTGAAAAGCTGTAGGTGTAGTGCATACAAAGAACAAGCGCTGACAGTCTTATCTGTCTCATGCAGAAAATCTGCTTTCAGGTTGTTGCTTCTCACTTGCCATGGAACAGGCTGGTGTCCTAGAAGTCTCAGTTTTGCACGTAGTACACAACAGCTCACCTAATGTCCCACGAGGCAGCCTTATCTATGAGGCTTGACCCCTTCTGCATCTAGAGGCAACTGCTGCTTCAGGTGTTGCTGTGTACTATGAGAGCACATCCTGCAGCTTGTGGTCTTAACTATCAAGTTTGCTCACTTGTCTTGTCAGTTAAGGGGTTTTGTAGTAGCTTCTGCCAAGCTTTACTGAGCAGGCTTGGAGTAGACTGCAGAGACCACACCACGTACTGCCAGCTTAATCCAGAAAGTGTATGCTGGTTACAGGGTCTGCTAATTTAGCGTAGAGAACAAAGCAGGAAGCCTCAGGGAGAGGTTACTGTGCATTCTCAGCTTCTTTTGAAAAGAAGGAAAGTCTAATTTCCCACTCCCTGTGAGTCCTGGACTTCATCACAGGTAGCTACTCCATTGCTGAACTTGAATGTGACATAAAAAGGCTTGTCAGTGCTGCTCAGTTTGGCCCAGCTTAAAAACTTACTACTGTCTCTTGCCCCTCCTTTTTTCCACAAACCAAGTCATGGTTGCAGGCCTGCACAAAGAGGCAGGTGTCAGACTGTATCTGGTTTTGATGCTTCACTGCCTGAGTACTTGTCTATGCAGTATAAGCTCTTTAGCACTGTCACAGGCTACAAAATCCTGGAATGGACCTACTATTTTGGAAGCTACTTCATTGTGGAAGGTGGGATTTAAATTATCAGTCATGCTCATCTGAAACTAATTCTCTTCCTTTCCAGAACAATGTCTCTCTCCTGCAAAGCTGTATTGACTTGTTCAAGAACTAAGGCGTCTTACTCTGAAAATGTGAAAAAAGCATCACTTGCACTCAAAGGCCAGGGGCAACTCACTGGCTTGACTTCATTAGCTTATAATAAATATTGTCACTGAGGTTCTGTTTGACTAATACTTAAATATGTTGATAGTGATACATTGACTTTCTTGGTATAAATGGGAGCTGAAATGTGTATGGATTGTCTGGATGTAGCTAACATCCTGTTGGCTGATAACTCAAAATGAGTCAAATGTAAGAAATCTATTTGCTGTTCATCTAGCAGAAAATGTTTTCCAATAAGAACTCCTTTTGCAGGATCATAATTTGTCTCTTCATAGCCCTGATATATTTGAAACTTGCAAGTGGGAGTGACTTATGTAAGTGTAGTAATTTTATAAAGTAAATATCTTAACATTCCACTTCCCAGACAGATTTCTACTACAATATATTTTGGATTTCTATAACTACATTCAGTATTTGTACACTTGAGCAATACAGCAAATAAAGATGTCTGATACAACAAGCTGTTGTTGTATGGCAAGACTTTGTGTGGGATGTAAAATGATAAACTGAGGTTCCAGGTACGGACCTATCAAGCTCTACTCATCACCTAGAGCTCTTCATCAGCACTAGAGATAAATATTTGACTCGGATTGTTCTTGGAATGGGTGTTGACTTAAAATGTGGGGACTTCAGGTCATGTTGTTGTTTGAGTCACTCTCAAACTTGTACTTTCCATATGCTGCACAGAAAGGAAACCAAACCTTTCAAAGCATTGATACGTGTAGATGACTTGGAGACCTTCAGACTACTTTATAATGCTTCATATTCTATCAATCTTTACACCTCCTGCTAGCAACAAGAGGCTGTTTAAAACTTCAGGGCTTCTGGAAGCACAGCCCTTGCCAGTCTTCTGTAAGATAAACCTTTTTAAACCTGGTGTGGCCAACTGGGTGTGCACTGCCATGGCTGAAGCAAATCAGCCTGTAAACCCCAGGGTCATCTTTCTACAGGTTGGCTGCCATTTGGCATATGTGGATACAGGCCAGTGAGCCTGACCCTTCTAAAGGCAGCTTTCTGAGTAAGAAGAGTATTTAAGCCTTGCTTAATTTCTTGTGACTAAGCTTCTAATCATGCTCGAAGTAGGCTATGTAACTGCTCTGGGCAGATTGCCTGAAGCAGCTTCAGCCAGAGGAACTCTGAGAATGGGCAGTTTAACAACAGTATCTAAGGATTGTTCAATAGTTTACTCTTCTGTGACTTACTGCTTTTTTTCTTGGTACCCCATGAAAACTGCAGCAGTCTAGATGAAAAATGTCTGAATTCTGTCTCCTTTTACCTTTCAGCTTGTGGTTGATTAAGGTTTCTGGAGCTTATGCTCAGCTCTGCCCCAACAGCTCTGTTCCAGCAGCAGCCACACAAGTATATTGCTTGTGGATATGTGGCCCCTGTATAAGAGAGCTGATAGGTAGGTAGTATAACTGTCACCTGTGACAGATGTCATATAAAATCCTAGCCACTTGTCCTGGGGCAACTAGTGGCCTCAGGCTGGACAATTTATGCTGGGAAAGCTTTGGCTTTTCCTAAAAATGCACACTCTGCCTCTTGCCCTCACTTCTGGCTGCTTCATCTGTCCTGGTTTGAGCCAGGACAGAACCAAATTTCTGTTTAGTCATTTTACTTCTCAGTAGGCTCTGCTTGTGTGCCAGGATGAGCTTCTCCTAGTGTCCTGTGGCTCTTGGAAGCCATGGTTGCTTCATGCCCTTTTGCACCTATAGTTAATGGCATAGGAGAAGTAGCATCTTGTTTATGCTGTTTTACAATACTGTTATGCTGAGTCTTTCCGAACCTAGCTCCAGTAGATGGGGAGGTCTTTGTGAATCAAAGTCAGTAGCCGGGAACTTGCAGCCTATACCTAGCTGCCTTTGGGCTGAGTCTGAGGAGGATGAGCTCTGGCTATGTTTATACTAAGTGACTGCAACTCAATTCAAAGGCCTTATTATTGCAGAGAAAGGCTGCAGCTAGTATTGACGTGGCAAACATAACTTTGTGTCCCTACTCCAGAAGCAGTCTAGACTATTGTGGGCTTCATGCACTGCCAGTAACACTGTTTGAAGCTTTATGTGAGATACCCTTTTAAAAAAGATTTTTTTAGAGCTTTTTCCATGAGATGTTTGCACTCTCAATTACTGATGATAACTTGACTTGGATTAAAGTATTCATCTGATCAGATTCAAAATATGCAAACGACTTTGCGTGGATGTAATTGACTTCATACTGATGTGGTTATTGCAGTTACAGTTAATTTGCAATAACTGCAAGAGGTGGTAGCTATAAAGCAGTCTCTCCTGCTAATAGTGCTCTGAAGGCAGCTGCTTTGTGTCAGCTATGCCAGTAGGGTGCACTGCAGTCAGCAATGTGTTGAGTTGGAAAATGCTAGTCACAGCTCAGCTCGCATTCCTGGAGGCCAGTGGGTGGCAGGCTGGGACAGCTGCTGATAACTAATTGCACAACGTTTGCCCTCAGTCAAGTACTGGAAAGGCTGCCCCTACCCCACTTTCTTACCTGGCAGCTGGACATATGTTGATATAAGAGAAATTTGGCTGCACATGTGGACAATCTGCTCATAGGGAAGGACAGAAATCTATCTTTAATATAATATAACTGGACCTGACTTTCCTTGTAGTAGGGCCTTGAGCAAAGCCTTAGCAGAACAAAGATCGGCGCAGGCAAGTCAGTGTGATAAGGCAGGTTATCATCAATGTGAAAGTAAGTTTTTAAGAAGTATTGTTGAGATTTCATTTAAAAGGGCTGGTTGGGAGGGATGGCAGCAGAATTTCATTGATGTCCCAAACAAGAATTGACTGATGTACATGTCATGATCACATCTGTAAAGCAATTTACCTTTATAAGCTTGTTGCTCTGGTTTATGGGTTGTAAATTGACTTTGGAGAACAGGCACAAGCATCATCATTGTGATGGTAACTGGTATGTGGCTCTTCACATCAGATCTCAGTTCCTCTCTGTCCATTTGAATGAGGTCAGAGGGGAAAACTAATGTTTGGTCAAGTTTACTATGGTTTGTTAAACCTCCAGCTGATGAAAGCAGGTGCTGCTACTGCCTGGAGGTAAGCATGTCACTGGCCCGAAGCACAAGTGCTTAGGTGAGTTCTGTGGAATCCCTTCCAGCCATGTTCCCTCCCAGACTTTAAACAGCAGGTCTCTGCTAACCCAGCTTGCCTTGCCTGAGATGGACCAGGTGTTCTCCCAGTAGCAGATGGGCAGGTGTAAATGCCTTGCCTGAAGTTAAGGACATAGACTTAACACAGCTTATAGCAGAGGTGCATCTGCTTGTACCTTGGTGCTGTGCTTGTGGCTTGTGTTACAGGAGATAGCAGAGAAACTGCCTTCCAAGGGAGAACATTTCTACTGGTATGCAGCTGCTGAGCTGTGTAGGGTGTTGCAGGGTACAGTGCTCCCTTCCCCACATAGTAAGTTTGGAGTCTAGCTTTTTCTCTCACATCTTGGGGAGGAGCAGATGTTTTTCATCTCCCCAAGAGAAGCATGGCTTCTGAGGAACCCAGCTGTGTGCTCAGCATTGGAATAAGGAGGTGATTTGTGTTCTTGGACAACAGTAGCACATCTCTGCTTACAGAGAAGCGATGGTGACTTGGGATGGTGCAGGAAGGTGGGCTAGAACCAAGTGCTGCAGGTATCTGGCTGGCTGTTACTAGTGGAGTGGAGTTAACAGTTCGGGATGGTCACAGAGCAGTGGACCTGGATCACAGTGCAAGCCCAGGAGAGACTAGCAGGAGGATAGCTGGATGCAGAAGGCTGTAGTCTTGGCATGGTGTTTGCAGCAGGTAAGGCATACTAAAATGAGAGCATCTCTGGGGTGGGTAAAACAGGTGGCAGTTCTACTTAGGGAGTTGGCAGTATCTGGGTATTGGAAAACTGCAGATGGGAACCAACCTGGTCATATAAGAGAGGCTCATAAATGTGTCCTGTTGCACAAGATTGTGATTCCAGGTGGTGCAATAAAGCAGGGTTTTGTAGCCATAGAAAGGAAATGAGTAGTATACTTCAAGAAAGAGCTGGTTTGCCCTGGTTTATGCAAGTAGTCGTGGTTCTAGGAAGACATCACTGATGCTAAGGCTGGTAAACCAAGCAGAGAACTGTTCCTGTGCCTTTGGGATACAGAAAGCCTGGAAGAGCTGTGAGCATGGACTTTTTGTGGTAGTTGTTGCTTGGTCTGTGCTTCCCACAGTGGTTCTGCATCTATGGCTGGCTTTAATGAGCCTGGGAAACTCTGCTAAGCACCCTGGCCTGACTGGGGACAGAAATTCAATTGCAGTCTGACTTCGCTTGGGATGATTACTGATGCTTTAATTAGATATTTAATCATGAGTAGTTTTTTGGTTTGTTGGTTTTGTTTTTTTAACACGTTCCCAATTCATTCAGCTCCTTTCCATTCCATCCTGTTTCTTCTTGACTGCACACTCTGTAGGGGACCTCTGATCCGAGGCCCTGACCTCCAGCAGTTTTGTAGCCTTATGCTACACTTCTGGTAGCAGTAAATGTGAGTTTCTCAAAACACAGAGCTGAGAAGGATTTCTCAGCAGGTATTAGTAGTTTCTGGCACTTGAAGTCTCTCAAAGATTGGGGGGAGCTGCTTGTTTATGCTGTGAAGCAAAGAACTTTGCAGAATTCCCATTCTTGGATGTGATTTTCAGTACTTTCCCAGCACTTGCTGCTATGTGTGAGAGCACAGTTGTGAGTTATTTCACCTTGTGCTCTGAAACACCTGTGTCACTGCTTGGTGACAGTGGAATATCTGGAATAGATTTGAGATCTGTCTGTTTGCAGCTCACTGGTCACCAGTGAATGAAGACAGGCACTGGTGAGCCATTTTTAATCCCTTAGATTATTGCCTGGCTCCCATTTTGGACCTGCAGCTCACCGTTTTCTGAAAACTGTGATTCTCTGCTATCGAAATGCTGTCCAGTGGCTGAGCTCTGCTGTGGGCTCAGCCTTGCTTTTTGTTTACTTCTTGTATTATGAAGCCAGTGAGAAGGCCTGGCTGAGATCAGAGTCCAGCTCAGCTGGGTTTTTCTGCTTGAGT
Organism: Aegotheles bennettii; assembly: GCA_013398125.1. Classification (NCBI taxonomy): domain Eukaryota; kingdom Metazoa; phylum Chordata; class Aves; order Caprimulgiformes; family Aegothelidae; genus Aegotheles; species Aegotheles bennettii. Next base: position 58,601 of record VZRW01005513.1, read on the forward strand.
GCTAAAAATAATCCCTGCAAGGACTGCCTTGTAACTTGAACAGACAAGCAAGGATGGTGCCTGTTTTACAGGCAGAGGGGTTCAGGTAGAGTGTGGAGAAGGTGACTTGCCTGTTGTTCCACAGGGAGTTTTTGTTAGAGCCAGAAATTTAACTTGGATCTGAAATCCACTCAAGGGCTTCTGCTGTCTCGATCCACTGCTGTTGGAAGTGGTTAAATGAGTGCTTGTGATTTTAGTTTGGCTACAGTTTACTGCTTTACTGTGGAGACGTGGTAACTGCTGGTGTGACTGTTCTGCCCCCACTCCAATGCAGTGAAACGTGTCGGTTTCAATTACCTTTAGTGCTCTCTTCTGTGGGTCTGTTTTACTTGGCTGTGGAATTGCAAGGTCACTCTCTGCAAGAGAGGGTGGTGGAGTCCTAGGCAGGTGGAAATGCATGGAGTGCTTCTCTGCTGACACTTCAGCTTCTTGTTGGCACTCAAAGGTAGAGTGCAGTGGCTGGATCATGTGCACTTACTGCTTGTAGCACCTTAACTTCTTTCAGGTAAGGCTGTAAAGGTCTGCCCCATCACTTAAGGGTTTCATTCCCCATCTGTTTCTTGTGTTTAATGTTGCTTTGCTGTCACTTAAACTGTCCTAAGCCTGTGTGGGGAAAATGCCCCTGAGAATCTGATTCACTGGTATAAAACAAGGATAAAAGAAGTTTAAGGTTGCTGTTTAATGCTAGGCTGCTACCTGCTTTGGAAACAACATACTGGTTTATTGTGTCTGGTTTAGTTTGGATCAAGTTTGTTCTGTTCCCTCTCTGGAGGAGCTGAAAAGAAAAAAAAAAGGGTGGAGGGGAGGGAAAGCCTGGCTCCATAAACCAGCACAGGTTTAGACTGCACCTGTGGCTGAGCCCAAAGATATACCTCAGGTCTGGTATATTTTAGTCAGGGACTTCCAGCTCTTCCTTGAACTGCTCCTCCTTGAAGGCCTTGTTAAACAAAACCTCCTTAGGCATAAGAGGTTAATGAGCAGGCTAACAGATGTTCTAGTAAAGTTAACTTGTTAGTTGAATTTGAGATGGTGACAGATACAGTTTCATCATGAGCTTGCTGCCACTGGAAGGGGATGGTTTCATTTCCCCTCCTGTTTTGTTCCTAGTGCATCCCTTGGGCTGGTCCTGATGCTTGCGTGGCCTCCAGCCAAGCTGACGTAACTCGCTAAAATGGCACGAGATGGGCCAAACTGGAGATGGGCCAAAGCAAAGACAGGCTTTTTGCCAAGTCCAGTGCAATGAATGTGTTACTGGAGCTGAGAAGCACACAGGCCTGTGCAAGGGCCACTCAGAGGGGCTGGAGAGAAGAGGCTTTGCTGAGGAGGCTTAGCTGTGTTTTGAAACTCTTGGACCACCACTGGTCCAGTGAAAGTGCTTCCCTTTCAGAAGAGAATGGCAGTCTTTACTTACAAACCTGCAGCAGGAAGACCTGGGCCATCTAAATCCAGGGCTGCCTGCGTGATGAGGACCACCTTTGAACTGTGAACTTGTCAGAAAAAGCTTGTCCTTTGGAAAGTGCATAGACAACTCTTGCTGGGAGGTTGTGGTGATTGGTGACTTCGGAAAAGGTTTCCACCACTTGAGAAACTGAACTTCCCCTTGTGTGGGCAGTGTGGTGCTGGAGACTTACCCTCACTCACAAACCTTTTAAGGAGGACAGCAGAGTGGTTTTGGACCATGGGTGTTGAAAAAATCAGCAGCTTGAACCCCTGAGCTAACAGGCAGTGCCACTTTAAAAATTTTCGTTCTGCTGTGGAGATTATTGGCACAGCTTCCTTCAGTAAATGCAAGGTTGTTGCCATGGAGGACAGGAAATCCCTCGTCTGCACAGAGAAGGAAAACATTGGAAACTGTCCTACTGTAAAGCACAGCTGCCTCTGTGCTGGGAGAGGGGTCCTTGCTTCTACAGGGTGTTTTCCAAAGGTCTCATTTTTTGTCTCCAAATTTTTGCACATATTTGCTCTGTTTCTTAGTGGGCTGCTTGTGTGTTTGAAGAGCTGGACAAAGGAAGTAGGACCAGCTGGTTAAGACTAGTTTTAAGTGCCCTGATTAATGTGAGAAGCAGGAGGGATTTTCACTTGGGAGTAAGATACTTAACAAATTTACAGTATCTGCCTCTCCTTTTAACTCTTATTCCTGTTTCCCTCTACTGTTTCCCGAGGAAGGTCTGCGTTTTCTTCCCTTGCACCTCTCAGAGCAGGAGGCATCTCTACCATGGTGGGGCTGTGTTTTCCAGCTGGCAATGTGAGATGTACTCTGGCTGCTATTGCTGGAGTTGGGAACAGCAGTTTGGGCTGTGTGTGCAGCTCTAGCAGCTGGTTGTCTGCTCCTGCAAATACCTAGATGTTTAGAGCTGGCCTGTCCTTATGAGATGGGGAAGAGGTGAGATTTGAGCAAGATCTCTAACAGCATGTTGATGCCATCTTTCCACTACAGGCTCTACAAGTGGACCCAGTTCCCTCGGGAATTGAGACCAGACAAGACTGTGGTGTGTCAATCAGCTTTGTCAAGCCATCACTTTTAACATCATCAAGTTGTTCTAAAGGCTGAGCTGCTTGGTTGCTGCTAGGCATGAACACCTAACCCATCACCAGTACTTGTCCTTCTTCCCTGTTGTCTGCTTTAGAGGCCAGAAGAGCAGCTTAACACTGTGCACCCGTGGTTATTGATCACCTGTAGGTGGACCACTGGATGAGGACTTTCCATTCCTCCAGAGACAGGCTTGTCAGTCATCTATTTTAGGTCTAGTTCTAGCCCATTGCTGTCCTGTCTGTCCATGCTGTTGCAGTCCTGGGTTGTACTAGTTGCTGAACAGAAACTGAGACAGCCATGTCTGACTTGGTGAGTTTTAGTCTCTGTTTGGCAGTGTATTTTGGGTCAGGTTTTTGTGCCACCATTCATGAAGCTGAACTTGATGTTTTAAGGCTCCAGAGGATACTCCTGCATGTAGACCGTGGTGTTATGGGAGGTCTCCTGGCTGGAGAGGAAAGGGAGCTGTGCTCTTCAACTTCTCATTGTACACCAGTTGTTGTTGCTCTTAACGTGGTGTTGTACCTCCTTTATGCTTAACTGAGCTGTGCTCTTTCTAATGCTGTATGCTGTTAAACCAGCAGTAAGGCCTCTGAGGATACTCTTGGGAGTTGCTCACAGGGATGTTGTGGGTGGATTCGACACCCAGTGTGATGGGAACAGCATCAAAATCCCAGGGCTCTGGCTGTGGGGGTTAAACTCCTGGATCCTCCCTGAAGCTAATCCAGGATTTCCTTGGCAGCTGTTCCCGGACTTGCCACAGCCCAGCTTTTATGCAGTGCAGAATGATGCAATCCTAGTTTAAACAACCCCATTGCAGTGTTTCTTCTTGTGTTGGGAGAGTGTCTTCTGATGTAAGCTGGCATCGTTGTGTTGACTCGCATGAACACAAGGCTGACTTACACAGACAGGGCTCTCTGGCTGTGTTTGCCCAGCCCTGAATACAGCAGGTTGTGACGTCTGTCTGGGGTCAGCATGCAGTGACCTGATTCACGTCTTCCTTTTATGAGTGACCGCAGAGCACCACCTCCTGCTTTCTATACCAGCCCTCCCTAGGTATATTTGCACAAGTTGGGTTCCACCCTCTGTGCTGCTTTATTTTCCCATTGATAGCAGACGGTGTGTGGCTTAGATGTCTTCACCTTAACAGGACATGGTTCTTGTGCCCTGATGTGAGATGGGGCTCTTTAAGCTTTGCATCCATCTGTTGCAAAAGCCTGCTTCAACCCTGGGGCTGGTGTTCTGGATCTGGACTGGCACCATTTGGCCCACTGATGTAGGGCCTGGCTGGGTTTCTTTAAGGCTGCCTGCTCCTGAAAACATTTCTAGTCCTGTGGGCTGGAAAACATGCAAGGTGACATGGAAACCAGCCACTGGTGTCAATAAGACAATGTGAAAAAGAAAAGCCCTGTCTGTTCCTTGTGTGTGTGCAAAGGGAGAAACAAAAGAGGAATTAAAGGCAATAAATGGAAACAGAGATGGTCTCGCTGAACTTCAATTTGGTTGTCAATGACAACTGTCCTGGAAACTGTGTGTAGCATGGAGTCTGTCTTTTATTTTCTAGGGGGACCAGGCCATCCTTTTGTTAAAAGAAGAGGCTAAGGAACATGGCTCAGGGGAGAGCGAATTAATCAAGTCTCACATTAGACCTCAGGACAGTGTCTGCTTCCTCGGTGGCAAGGATTGGCACAAAAATGACAGCCAGGTTTTGGTCTTCTGCAGGAGGAAGGAGGGAGGCAATGCCAATGGAGCCAACACTCCCAAAAAAAGGACTGGCGTGTGTGTGCCTGCCCATCTTTTGTGTTATGGATGCACACACCTATGAACCTTCCTTTGTCAGACTCGTTGAGGGGCTCTGGAGAGGGTGACTTAGGAAATCATTCTGCCTGCATTACACCAAGTGCAAAATGTAACGTGGCACCTGGGTGCTGCGTGTGGCTCGGGCTTGGGTAGAGGGAAAACGGAACATTTATTTGCTGTCCTTGGAACTGTGCACGTGATGTTTGCCTGCTTGAGTGAAATGGCAAGCTGGAGGATGTGTGCTGAAGGAAGAAAGATGGCTGAGAAACTTTTCTTGGGCAGGGTACCCAAAGATGATGAAGGGAGTGGAACATCTCCCTTATGAGGAAAGGCTGAGGGAGCTGGGGCTCTTTAGCTTGGAGAAAAGGAGACTGAGGGGTGACCTCATCCATGGTTACAAATATGTAAAGGGTGAGGGGCAGGACAATGGAGCCAAGCTTTTTTCAGTGACGACCAATGATAGGACAAGGGGCAATGGATGCAAACTGGAGCACAGGAGGTTCCATGTGAATCTCAGGAAGAACTTTTTCACTGTGCGAGTGCCAGAGCACTGGACCAGGCTGCCCAGAGAGGCTGTGGAGTCTCCTTGGCTGGAGACATTCAAACCCCGCCTGGATGTGTTCCTGTGTGATGGACTCTAGGTGACCCTGCTCTGGCAGGGGGGTTGGACTGGGTGAGCTTCCGAGGTCCCTTCCAACCCCTAGGATTCTGGGATTCTGTGATACCTTAGTCTGCAGAAACTGGTTAAGCACAGAAGCTGTGAGCTGTGCAAGTACACAAGCCTTCGACCGCCGAGCTTCCTCGGTGCGCACAACAACCCGAGGGAGGTACAGTGCACACAGGGAGTTCTCTGTGGGAGGCAAACATCTCTGTGTCTTAGTGGAAGAATGTCTGTCAATAAACCACCTGGCTCTGTTTGGTTACAGAGGGGCTAAAAATGGAGCAAGGACACTAGGAGGACACGCACCCTGACTGATGGCTGGTGAGAGATGGATTGCTTTGGTGAAAGACAGACGTGGTGACAGCTTCCTCCCCTCTTTCCTCCCCCAGCTTCACCCATGGCAGGAAGGATATAGAAATCATGTTATCACGCATAGCTATTGAATATTCCTGCTTGGTGTTCAGGAACCCACTGTAAGGTGAGTTGTGCAGATAAGAAGGGGCCTGCAGCATGGGCTTGGGGAGCAGTCAAAGCAGATAGCCCATCTAGCCCCTCATGCTCTGTAAGAGGCAAGGTGGAGCAACAGCTCTGGGGTCTTCTGGCAGCTCCCTCATGAGCTGGGCAAGCAGAGCACTTCTGGGGACACTGCAGGAGGTATGAAAAGGGAACAATTCTTTCAAAAGCACCACAGAGAGAAGGAAACAGGAGCCTTGAGGGCACCCCCTGCCCTCTGCCTGCCCTGATAGCCAGTGTGTGCATACTGTGTACCTACCAAAGCCACGAGATAAGGCAGTCTTGCAAGGAGATGTGTTTGCTGAGTGAGTGACTCTGAGCTCTGTGCTGAAATTACACAATCTTTGTTCAAGAGGCTGTCGTGCAGCTCTGCAGAGGCGCCACAAAGCAGGCAGGTGGAGGTGGGCAGGTGGCTGGCTGCGGGATGGCTGCAGAAGGGGGTCCAGCATGCAGTGTGTGACATTGCGGTGCTGCTTCCTCACAAATTTGGCCAGAGGTGTGGCAGAACCCCCCAGCTTCAGCACTCCTCAGCAGCATAGCAATGTGACTTTTCAGTGCCGAGGTGGTTCCCTTCCTGTCCCTAGGAGGTGAGGAAGGTGTTGTGGGAAGTGGACACACGGATGTGCAGAAAAAGGTTGTCTGAGCTACTTTTCCCAGGATGTGCAGTGGGGAATTGTCCAATGGGTCAATGCCTTGGACAGGTCAGTGGGTGGTTTGTGAGCAGGTTGAAGTCTGAGCCATATGGAAGAGGCATTTTCTGTCCCTGTAACCTCACCCTGGATGTGTTGTGCAGCGTGGATACATCATGACTACATTGGCTTTATTCTCTCTCAGCAGTCTCCACTGCACGCTGCTTAGACAGGCCATGGCCTTCACTGGTGTTTGTGTAGCACCTCGTGCAGAGGACATGGCTCTGAGTGGGAGCCCTGGGAGTGGGTGCTTTTCAAGCCCTGTGAACCCTTGGGGCTCTTCGCTCTGCAGGGCTGTGCAGCCACAGAGGCTCTGGGTGGGAGAGCACGGGGAGGCTCTGGGTGGGAGAGCATGAGGAGGCTCCAAGTGGTAGAGCACGGAGGAGGCTCTGGGTGGTAGAGCATGAGGAGGCTCTGCCAGGGTTCCAGCTGCCTGCAGACAGCCTGTACTGGTCACAAGAGAGACTGCTGCAGAGCTGGGCCAGAGACAACAGGTTGATCCCCTTGGCCTGGAATTGCAAGGGTGCTTCAAGGAAAAGAGTTGCAGTGGTGCAGTGATGAAGACAGATTGGAGGGAGGGGGAGAAGGACAGCTAGTGCTGCCTACAGCATTGGAATAAATTTGGGATCCCCTGGCTGCAAGAATAATGTGTCCTAAGCTCTCCCATCAAAGCACATAGAAGCTGATGTCTCCATATCTGTAACCTCTGTGTTTGCTGATGAGGAGTGTGTGTGTGCCAGCCACTCGGTGCCCATCTGGAGCACGAGCTTGCATTGCTTGGTGGGAGGGAGAGGGTAAAGAAAACCTTTGCTCTGTCCTGAACCTCCCCATGGGCTCCACCGTGGTCCGTATCCATCCCTGCCTGGCTGCTTGGTCAGGCCTCCTGTGCCTCCCCATCGGGCTGTGCTCTCGCCATATGGTTTTTGTTGCCATGAATGAGTGAGGCCAGAAATCTGATATGTGAAAGCAATATCACGGCTGGTTTCCTGGGGCTGGTAAGGATAGGAATTGGAAAAATAACTTGGCATGTCTCAGCAAGGTGGTGCTTGTAGCATAGCACTAAGCTGGGGAATGAAAAGCAGCAAGTGGAGGGTGATCATGACAAGGACACTACAGCAGGTAGAGAAGGGTCTTCCCTAACGTGCATGTTTCCATACCATGGGGTACTGCTGTGAATTTGGGTGGAATATGCTCCTTTAGTGAGGCAAGGCTGGGTGAAATTCTTCCTGTTCAGCGTCAAAAGCAGGCTCTGCTTCCCTGGCCAACGTTCCCCTCATCACAGCAACTTGCTTTCCAGCCTTGGAAAAAGGAAAAACCCCAGGAAACTGGCCTGGGACTTTGGATGGCTGGAAAGGTGAGGTCAAAGAGGAATTAATGAATCAGCCTGCGAAAACTAGAATGAAAGAATTGACCCCACCTGACATGCTTGTCCTTAGTTCTGCAGATGAAGAAATGAGCATGCAGGGGGCTATATTGACACAAGTAAGCTAAAGGTATGCAGGAGTGTTTCATGTCTGGGTTTGGCCAAGGCTGTATGTTATTAAATTACCTCCAGAGCAGGGTAGCCATGTCTATGCTGCCTGCTGGAATCTCCCAAATCTAGGATATCTGCAGTAGGAAGCTACTTGGGATGGTCCTTGGTGTGGTTTCAGTCATGGTTCCACTTCCCAGCAATGTTCCCTGGTATATTTAAAGATATTATTCCTAAGATACATGTTCCACTCGAAGGACCTTCCCAAGAGTCACAGTTCCACTTTCCAGCAGTGCTCCCTGGTATGTTTAAAGATATTGCTAGGATATAGAAACTGTCTTCTCTTTCTTTGATCCTGTGGGAGGCTGGTTTGTCTTTGCTGATCCATGTGAGGTCAGGGGGATATTCCAGCTCCAGGACTTGCTAGGCAAGGAGGAGACTCAACGTATCTAAAGGAGGGTGTTTTGAGCATTTGGTGTTGTCTGGGAGGTGATGGTAGGGGGTTCATGTGACTGCTTGTCTCCTGCAGTGGTGCCAGCCTTTCCTGCAGCTGGTGTGGGGTGTTGTGGTGAACTGGCTGCCCTGTGGCCAGTCTGGTGTGCTGGAGAACCTTGTGTAAATAACCAGGGCCTGGGATTGCTTAGCAGGTTAAAAGGATTGTTTCCCCCACCCTCAGCTGCATCCAAATCAGCATCTCAACTCTGAACTCTGAAATCAGCCCAAGAAAAACTGCTTTGCAGCTGAACCTGGGATTTGCTGGGCTTGTCTCTGCAGCAGGCACATGCCACCAGCCCCCTGGCAGCTCCCTTTGCTGCTCAGTGGCACCCACAAGCACCGTGTCTGGCAGAGCTTCCACCTTTGCCTCGTCTGTAAATATTTGTATCCTTCCCTTGTCCATCAGCGGGCTGGTATTTGCCCAGGGAGAAGGTAACAGATGTTTGAAGAAGTGTTTGAAGTTTCCGTGCAGCCTGTTCACAGGAGCTGTGTGGGAAGGCACAGCAGTGGTGGGACTGCAGCAGAGCAGAGCAGAGGAAGCAGTGGCATTTCCTTCTGCTGGGTAATGATGCCAAGGGGCACGGTCTCAGCAGTGTTCATCTGGGGGTTCATGGGGCACTGAGCTTATCTACAACTGCTGGTGAAACAAGAGGCACTTTTGGCTTGAAGCACCGGTGCCTGTAGGCTGCTGTGAAGAACAGGGCTCTTGGTAACCTAGCAGCATGTCTAATCTCTCATCTTCTCATGCTTTCCCGAGTCAGCCAGTTCCAGTGGTTACAGATTGACTGTTTCTAAGCCTCCCCATGGGTTTGTGTTAGCTCAAGGGCCCAGTGGCAGTGCAGGTGGGCAGGCACTCCTCACCAGCACTCCTTCAGGGCCACAGCCCCTCTGGGATCTCCAGGATCTGCTAGGTGCTGCTTTCCTTTCTACTCCCACCACAACAGGTGGGTTTCTGCTGCCTTGTGGGGCAAGGCTCTGATTTGAGATTCCCTATGAGGTCTCGGCAATCTTAAATTCCTTGGAGACCTCACTTGGCAGTCCTTGCCTGAATGCTACCCTTCCCTCCATCGTGTGTGTGGATTCATCATAATGAGGAATCACAGAATCACAGAATTCTAGGGTTGGAAGGGACCTCGAAGGATCATCTAGTCCAACCCCAATGTCACCCATCAAATGTCACCCATTTGATTTCAGCAGCTACACGGTGGACTAGACCAGGGATCTGCTCTGGCTTAAGGCACTCTTCCCTCCTGCTGCATCCTCTACTACCTCCCAAAAAACCCAGACAAACTTTGTTCCAGCATACCTAAAAATATCTCAATGGCTTTCAAACTGGTGGTCCTCTGCTGCTGCTCTCAAAGGTGTTAAAAGAGAGAAAGATGAGGAGATGAGCCAGGAAGTAAATAGGTTAATTTCTTCATACCTGAAATGCTGCAGTCACTGCAGAAGTTGCAACGTGCACCTTAAGGGCATGTCTGTGGTGCAGTCTTTGGGCAAAGCTGGTTGGAAACAGGACCGCTACTCCCAAGCCCATTTCTGTACTTTGGGAACTGCTGTAGGTTATCAGCTACAGGCATGTTCTGTCTGAAAAGCTGCAAGGCTGCTATTGGAGAAGGTTTTTGAGAAATAATGCTGCTGCTTCTGCTGGTGTGCTGGCTCTGGGAGGTAATGACAGTGTATTTCAGAGAATTAAAGCCCCAAATCCTCAATTGCACCCAGAATCGACTGAAATGAGAATGAATGATTCACCAGGCTAAGTCTGATTTCGTTCCATTTTTGGATTGACTTGCTGGGGAGATGTTTGCCCTTGCTAGAGGGGTGTAACGCTGGCATGGAGTCAAACTCTTTATTTTGACTTAGCAAAAGAGAAGGGAGCAGCAGAAGGGGATTAGCCAGAGTTAGCCCCCAGAGTCAGGAGGCAGCTGGCGTTTTTCCTGGTAAATCCCTGCCCCCTACACTCATGTTTTCACACTGTATTCCCACTTCCTCAGCAAGTTCTCATTCTTTTGACTGTAATAGCAGTTTTATTGATGGCTTTGCTGGGTTGAAATGCAGGGTAATGATCCTTCAGAAATGGGCTGTCACTCTTCTGGTTTAGTACAGGACAGCTGACAGCTCTGTCCTGGCCAGCCAGCCTCACCTTGCATGGCCAAGCTCTGCCCACACATCTCCTGCCTCTCTCAGGCCACTGGAAGGAAGATTTTTTTTTTTCCCAATTTATTCTCCCCATTTCTCTTCATTATTTACCGTTCAACCTGGGGGGATCTGGGTGGAGAACTGGCTCTTCTCCCTTGCCCAGTTATGGGAAAGGACAGACAGGCCTGGGTGCAAGAGGTCTGGTCTGATCTGCATGTCCTGCTAAGTGAAACCAGGCCGGTTTGTCTCCAGCCTGGTGGCTCGTGTGGCTTGGTTTGTATCTCTGTGAAGCTGAGTGATGCTCTCCCAGCCGCAGCTGGGGCATGGCTGGAGGTGACAGCATGCAGCACGTGGCTTGAGGGGTGGTAGGCATGTGGCTGCCCCAGGTTTGACTCCCTCAGCCACCCCTGCACCAGGACAATAAAACATGCTTGCAAGAAGGGCTGTAGCCTTCATGTGATTTAAGGAAATTGTAATTAGGGCCACAACAGCACTGTGTGGGGCTCAGAGGGACTCCTGCCTGCTGTAGCACAGCACAGGTAAGCTGTATCTCTGCTTTGACCAGATTGGTCCTCACCCTTGCTTTATTTAGGACCAAAGCATGGAAACTCCTGGGAAGAGCTGGAAGTGCTATTGCCATTCTGTAGCAGGTTCTCCTCTCCCAGAGCATGCTGGAGGTGGTCACCTTTCATCCACTTGTTCTGCAGTAGGAAAACATGATGGTTTCCACTTGTGCTGGGCAGCGTTTTTTACCATAATTGGGTTGAGTTAATCCATTGCCCCTCCCTAGGAAATGTGTATCTGCCATCCAGCACAGCCACCTCTATCTCCAGACCAGCCAGACCACCAAGGGATGTTGCAGTTTGATGTGGAAAAGGACTGTGTTCATTATTTACCATTTCTCTCCCAGCTTGGTTGTTCTCATCCATCCTCAAAAAGTGGTGGGGACTGGGAAAGTACAAATCTCTTGGCTACTTATGTCATTGCTTCAATCTTCACAGAAGACCTTGTTTACTCCTGAAGGGGAAAGTGCTGGGGAAGCCCCTTCCTTCAGCACACCACACCTTAATGTGTCAGCCTGGCTTCAGAGGAGAGAGCTGGGTTTTCCTGAGGACCCGAGAGGAGTTAGGTTAGACATAGTGTCTGCCTCCCTTTGGCCTGTTTCAGTAGCTCATCCACTGGGTCTGTGATGTATTTGGAAAATCAGGCCTGTAGCGTGTTTAGAAACTCACATCTGAGCTCTGTGGTCTTTGCACGTGGCCAGGAATGTGCTAGAAGCATGTTCCTTGCCTTGGTTACAGGTGAGGAGTAAATGGCTGTGTATGTTCTCCCCTAGCAGATGTTTGGTTAATATGTGAATGCCCTTCTCAGCAAACACAAAATATGGCTGGTGCCTGGGCTGAGACATCCTCAGTTCTTTGGGGTGTTGTGGTGTCTTGCTACGAGCTGCCACCACCCCTTCAGCCATGGCAGATCCCTGCAGAAGGTTCTGCTGTGCTCCTCCCCGGAGGCAGAAGTGTTTCAGTGCTGGGCAAAGAAGCCTTGTGTCAACAGCTGCCACACTCTGCTCTCCTCTGAAGGCTACCAATTAATTCCTTACAACACGATCCATCTGCTCTCAGCCTCTAAGCTGCTGGGGATAGGGGCTGTCTTTGCTGTGCGTGCTTGAACAGTGTTGCAGAAAGCGGTCCTGGCCTCGGGCACGGTGACAAGGAGAACATTAAATTTCTGGCGAAGTGGCTGTGACTCCTGGCACACCCATAGGCTGATGGAGCTGTCAAGGGGAACGGAATATTCTTGTCTGTTCCACCATGTGTGGAAACCATCACAACTGCAGAAGTACGTCTGGTTGGATTAGGAATGTTTTGCTATCCCCTCACACGGTTGCTGTTAAACCATGTAGGTCTCTTTCATGCTTTTTTTTTACTGTCCAATTTAAGTTTCTTAGGCTCTTCTGCTTTTCTGGAAGTGTGTTGGCGAAGCCAGAGTTTGTCCATTCATCTGCGTGGTCTTCACATAACCAGGTTTCAAGGCTCTGCTGTCCAGAATGAAGCAAGGGTAATGGGTGCAGATCATCCCGTGGCAAATCCTGTGCTGCCTCCTGTCCTTTGCAATGTTCGTGCTCTGGCTGTGGTTTCAGGGCTTCTGGTAACCACATCGGGAAAATACCCTAGCCCTGTGTTGCAAGGCAGTCATGACTGATGCAAACTCACTTTTCTGCTACAGGTTTGTTAAATATTTTTGGCAGGCTGACTGGGGAGCCTTGTGCCACATCGGGAGCTGCCTGTCTCTGAGCCCTGCTGACTGCATGTTGGACCATGTACTGCCTGTTTTCCTGCACAAATGCAGCATAAACTCCATTGCCATGGCTAATTGAGTAGAAATTAGTTGTTCTGCTCATGCAAACCTGAGATAAAATGTAAGCTACTGAGTGGTCTAATGCACAGATTCTGTGTTACTGATGGTGGACTGAGCACTCAGATGCTCTCCCCATGTCTCGATGCAGCCTGCTAGGATGGGAGATTGGATCTAATCCTGTCTCAGGTTAGGCAGTGCTTCTCCATCACTGGGTCTTCTGCAGTGCTTCTCCATCACTGGGTCTTCTGCACTGCTGGGAGTGCAGGTGCAGATGCTGACATGGATCAGCTGAGATATGGTAATTCCCTTAGTCCCCACATTTTGTAGCATCTGAAATCAATTGTTTCTTTCACTGTAAAATTGTTGCTATGTAATTTCACTTTGCAGCCTTCCAAACAGGCACACCTGTCAGATTTTGAGGGTTTCGGTGTTTTGTTATTTGAGATTTTCTTTTTATTAAGTTTTAGTAAGAACAGGACTTTTACCAAGCAAGTTTCACCCTCTCAGTTAAAGTACATCTAAAGGTCAACTCACCTGAAGTCACCCTGGGAAATGTTTTCACTTAAGGATGGCACGTAAAGGAATGCATCTGTGATTGTAAAAGTGCAACCAGAGAGTGGCAAAAGCTGGGCAGTGGCAGAGAGAAGCTGTGATCTGCTTTGCTGTCATCCTTGGCTCTGCCTACATGGATAACTTAACCTGTGCTCAAACACTAGGAAAAAAATGACTTGGGACACCTCCTGTGTGTACATAAAACCAGAGTCCCACAGCTTGTGCTCTGACTGTCCCTGTGCTCTCCAGCTCTGTGATCTGGCATGCCACATCATCCCATGGGAATGTGAGGAGGAGGAGAGGGCAGGGGAATCTCTTAGCAATGTTAAGATCATCAGAAAGTCAGTTCCCTGCAGCCAAACTTCTACCAGCAAACTCTTTGCCAGCCCTGTGGGCAGGCTTAATGCCTGGGTCGTGTGGTGTGGATGCAAATGCAGTGTGCTTGGAAGCAGAGCTAAGCCTGTGGAGACCAGCTGCTGGGGCAGTGGATAGGTGGGTGGGAGGCAAAAAGCACTCTTTCCTTGTGTTGGAGAGAGAAGAACCTCTCTGGGTTTTCTGTGTAGGGCCTGGCTGTGCGAGGAGCTGTAGGGCTGCGTGTTGGGCTGTGGTTTGTATCACAGGAACAAGGTGGGAGCGACTGTCTTGGCTATAGCCCTGAAAGGGTGGAAAAACCCACTCCTTTGTTTCCCAGGGTACCTAATACATGTCCTGGGGTTTCAGACCAGCAGGCAATGTGGTAGTGAGAGGCTCTAGTGCCACCAGAGGAGCGGCTGAAGTCTGGTTGGATGTGGGAAGGGTTAAGCAGCCTGGACATGAGGAATGAGCTGTGGTGTTCCTTCTGTGATTCAAAGAGGGAAAAATGTGCCCTCCCTCCCAGATGCTTCCCTCTGTCCAAAAAAGGCTAAATGGGTTTAGTGAAAAACCAGCAGAGGCATTCCTCATATTCTCTGGAGTAACTGGATGTAAAAGCCCAGATTTAAAGGGGTAGCTTGCAGCAAATTTAATGTGACTGTGAAAGGAATTCACCTTCTGCAGGAGAGCTGGCTGTGGTTTCGGTAACGAAGGACGAGTTGGGTGCTAGCTAGAGGAGGACAAGGCTGTGTAAGAAATGGTTATTAACAAACACAGACGATCCATTACTCATCACAGATTATTAAACACAGGAGGCCAGTTTGTCTTCTTTATTTTATTAGGGACGGCTGACAGGCACAGTAATAACCACAGGACTCGGCTGGGTTTGCTCCTGAGCACACAGGTTAAAGGTATCAGCCATGATCCCAAACCCATTCATGTCAGTGGGACGCTCTCCCCCAGCCTTCAACATGCTTTGGAGCAGGACCAAAGTGAGTTTAAGAAGCTCTTCTAGTGTATCCTGTGATCCTTCTGCAGCCAAACACAGTGTTGTCTTCTCCAGGCCAGGATTGCAGACACTTATTACACCATGTGCTGGTGGCTGTCTGCCTGTTGGGAAACACATGTGAGGACTGGTTTGCAAAAACACCTCCATGCAGAGAAAAACCCTCAAACTCCCTCTGCTGCCAAGCAAGGAGTCACAGAGGTGATCTGAGGCCTGAATGATGAGAGGAGGGAGAGAAAGATCTTTAAAAGAGACAGGAAAATGAAGGAGGAAGGGAGGCTGAAGATGAGTGTCAATGTGATGTGGAAGGGAAGGATCTCTGGCTGACAGGCACTGTGTTGTGGTCCTTCTCACTTCCAGCCAGCAGGATATGAGAACAGTATGGGACATACCTTCACTCCAGGTGAATTGCTGCCTCCAGCTCCTTGCCCAAAAGCAGGATTTCGAGGAGGCTGGGCTACACCTGCTCCTAGGGGAGGAGCAGAAAGGTCTCTGTAGGCCAAGGATCCCAATCTGGCTGCTCTGGAAGAGTAGGGTGAGGTCTATCACATCAGGCTTTGCAGTCAGACAGACGTTGGACATGTGTCCCGTCAGACTCTGCACCCCTGGCTACTTTTCAGATCCCAGTTCTGCTTGAGGAGGAGTTCCCCACACCTATGGGAGTACCTGAGCTGCTCTAGAGGTCTTGGTTAGCCAGAGCATCCCTAGTGAGCATGGTTGAGACTGCATGAAAAGTAAAGATTAGGGGAGAAAGTGGGAGAAGAAGGAAAACACTCAATACAGGGGTTGGAGGAGGTGCTCAGGGGCATGAAGAACGTTTTGGTCACTTTGGGTAGGAGTTTCTTACAACTGTTGAGCAGAATGTCTTTCTGGGCAAGTGGGATGCAGGAGACCAGATTTGTCCATCCCTGAGGCCAGGTCTGACTTTGTATGTTTATGTCTGGGAGAGAGCATGCAGCTGGGTGTCCTGAAGAGAGACAGCCAGGTGGTTGGGGAACTTGTCTGTGTTTCCCTCCTGTGCTGGTAACCCTTTTTCTGGGGTAAGGATTAAGCTCTTCACCTTGGTGGTTTCTGCAAATGGCAAGCCCGGGCAGCTCATTCTCCCTTGCAGTGCCTGGACAGAAATGTTGCAGTTTCTCAGCATCGAGCCTCTGTCTGTTGGTGGATTTCACCCAGCAAAACTTGGTCATTTGTGCAGGAAGGCAGACCCAGGGCTGCCGAGCTGCAGGTCCTTCCTCACTGCTTACTGGCGAGGGATAGCTTTTAGGGGTTTGTGATGGAGCAGGGTCTGCTTGCTGAAGGGTCTCACTGGAGCATCTCATGAAGGTTGCTGTCCCTTGGTCACTTCGTGTACAGTTTGCAGATGCCTTGGGATCAGACTGCATCCACTTGACATGGGGAGCTCTCTGTCCTGGTGCCTGTGTGCTCGCTAATCGGTCCTGACATCTTGACGAGGACTTCATGTGAGGGTGTCAGGAGTGGTTACTGATGCTTGGCAGCACTTCCATGCCAGTGCTGTGTGAAGGCTGCAGGTCAGGTCCTCACAGGGGACTCAGCTGGGTGAAGACTTGCAGGGCATCAGTCCCTGGCAGTTCCCTGAGCATTTCCCATCTGACTTCTGTGTTTATCGTGCGCCTGGAATTTAATACATATGCAAGCCTGTTTCTAAGGAGAAATATTAAAAGTTACTCTTCTGAGCTGTAGGAGGTGGCTTGACTTTTTATTACTGGGGAAAGGAAAGAATTGCCACCAAAATCAAGTATTTTTTTAGTGTAAACTTAATTACCAAGTGCTCAATTGGAGCAAGCTTAAGCCAACTGAGAAACCACCCTCTCTCTCTCCCCTAGCAAGTGCCTGGCTCTAAGTAGCATAGACCACCCTACAAAATCTCCTAGATAATTCCTATTAGGTGAAGCCTTGCCTGGAGGTGGGAATACCTGCGTGGCTTTGCTGTGGAGCACAGCCAGCCCCAGCAGGGTTATGAAGTTAAACAGGAGTGTGTCTAAAGGGAGGGAAAGCCCATGGTTTGCCTGGGCCTTTCCTTGCAAGGAAATGTGGTTCAAGAGGAGCCCTGGGAGAGACAGATGCCAGGACTTGAGGGGCAGGACACAGTGACTTCCAGAAGCTGGGATGACTGCAGCAAGGTTAGTGTGGACCTCGGGCAAATGAAGGGCTCAGGGCTGTTGGGAGAGCATCAGGCATTCATCTGGCTGTTCTGCTCCCCAATGCCTGCAACACATTGCAGTGCTGCTGAAGGACCTTGTTCAGTGGCAAATCCTGGTTTGGTCTGCATGAAACTATCCAGCTTGGATGTGCCAGATGTGTTTCAGGGGAGACTGTTCCTGGCTAGCTGAGATGGAGGGGCTAAAGGAGCTTCCTGTAAGCTTGTTGGCACACCTGCAGCTGGAGATGTCCAGACAGGGCCGGTGTCTCCAGGGCTCAGAGCAAACAGTGGAGCTGGGGGCTGAGGTGGGGTGGCTGAGCCTAGAGCCCTGCCAGGAGTTTGCAGTGCTTCCTCCCCATTGTGCCTCCGTGCTCAAGCACATTGTGGGCTGTGTGGGCAGAGCATCCTACTGGGAGGAGGGAATTGCTGGCCCTTGGAAAGCAAAGGGAAGCTCGGCTTAAAATAACTTCATTGGTGAGACACATTCCAGCCTGCATCCTGCTAATTCAGCTAATTCAGTTGAGAGGAAAAAAAAGGTGGGGAGGGATGAAGGATGAAGGCCTGGTTACCCAGCCCTGGGGATGAGCTAAGGCACAGGGCTGCCCTGTGCTCACTGGTGGGGCAGTGGAGAGGCAGTGCCCAGTGCTGCTCCATGCAAGGCTGGCGGGGGGCTGAGTCAGAGCAGGGAGCATCTCTAGGATGCCCCGATGCACTCAAGGTACATATCCCCTTTGCAGAGGGAACTGGCCAGCCCTAGCAGGGGAGGGGAGCCTCTTCTCTCTGCTTGTCAGCAGTAGCTGCAGGACTTTGATTTATTATTATTATTTATTTATTTATTATTTATTTAGGAGTCTGACCCCTTTCCTTTATAGCTTTGGAGCTTTCAGGTGGCTGTGGCTGAGATGTGCTGTGCTGGCTGACCCTGGCACCAGAGGCCAAGTGGAAAGCCATTTCAAGTGCTGATTAACTCTGCTCATCCCTTCAGAGCCTTCTGCTCGCTGGTCAAGACCACAGGATTTCCTTGGAGAGCAGACACACAGTGTTCAGCTCAGCACTCGTGTAAAAGCTGGAACTGATCTGCCTGTTGTGACTGGGGAGGTCGGTACTAAAATCTGCGAGGCTTGTAAGAAGAACAGGACCCGTGGGTGAGTCCAGACAGGATCACAGCATAATTAGCCAGTGTGTCAGACAAAAAACCCCCACATTTCTGTGTTGAAGAATGCCCACGATGCCTATGGAGACAGAAATGGGGGGAATTTGGCAGCAGCGCAGGGCAGGGGGGTGGGAAGCCTTCATCAGTCTGCGTAGCACTGATGCCAATTTGCAAATGGGTCCTTGGCACTGGCCCTGGGCTTAGACCCTCAGAAAGACATCAGGGTGACACTGCCTGAGGCTCTGTTGTCTGTATGCCTTGAAAAACCTGGGAGAGAAAGGGAGATGAAAGGCAGAGTCAGGAAGACAGAAAATAAATGGACAGGATGAATCTCTTGCCTGTGTTGAGTCTTTTTTTCCTGTGCTGAAGTTATTTTTCTCTCAACTTGCAGGCTTTTAAGCTGTTTGGCTTGTCTTCCTCCTCACCCCCCATTTTTTCTTCTTCAATCTAAAAAGGCAATTACTAAGTGAAACCAGCTAGTTGGGACATATTTAGGAGTGTGACTCAGCCTTTGCAACAGCGAGGGCTCAGAGCTCCCAGCTGTTAAGCTTACACAGCTGGGTGCAGGTGAGGTGCTCAAGGGCTTTATTTTTTTGGCTCCAAGTCTCCTATTTCTCTCAATTTTAAGTTGGCTGCTGCTTTTTCCTGCTGGTGCTAACTGGCCTTTATAAGGGAGTGTGTACCCAAATCATGGGCATGGGCAAGGTAAAGGATATGAGAGTATGTCTGTCCAACCCACCTCTTGTCCCTGTCTCTGAGCAAGACCCTTTTCCCAGTTTTATCCTGCCTCCTATTTAATTTTTCTTTTGCTATGACTTAAGAGGTGTTAGACTGAAATAACAATATGTGTCTCTAGCTCTCCTCCCTGTCTGTTAATGATATGGACTGCTGTATTTACCTGTAGGGAATTGGGCTGTACTTTTCGAGGGAGCTAAAGAGAACCAACGCTTTGATCCCTTGGGCACCAGCAAAGCTCCTTGACCTGTGAGCATCACTTTGCTGCCAGCTCAGACTGTCAAAAAAAGAGGGACACAGAGTCATAAAAGTGCTTAAAAAACTTGAAAAAGTGCCCAGACCCACTTTTTACTTTTTTATTTTCCCCTGTAGGCAGAAGACTGTGTGTCTCTGGTATTTATGCTGCTTTAAGCAAGAGCAGAGATTTCTTTGCAGTCCTGATTCTGGGTGCTGAGTCTTGGAGGGAGAAGCCACCACTGCAAGAGTGGTGAACGTTGCAAGCTAGAAAATATCTTGTATTTCCCACCCCCTCGTCTTGTAAAGGGAAACACATAGAAACCCTGGCTTTTTCTTCATGTCAAAAAGAGATTCGAAAGGGATCTGTGGCGTGGGGGAGGCTGCAGGTGACCCCTCGCACGCAGCTGCCCCTTTCCCTGGCAGTCTCTTCCACGATACTTCCCATTTGATCTCTGGGAAGAAGCAATAATTTGAGGCACACGTTTGGGCTGTTGCAGGTCAGCAGGGCTGGTTTCCCCCCGGCCCTCTGGCTGGTGCTGGGCTGGCAGCCCCACGTCGGGGCGATGACTCAGTGCCTGGCAGAGGCAGGGAGGGCAGGCGACAGCCCCCGACCTGTGGCAGAACAGGCTGGGCTTTGTGCTGGCTGGCTTAAAAGAAGCTTTATGACTCGTCTCGGCACGGTGTGAGCCCCTGCTCCTGCACAGGCCCCTCTTTGTGGGGGGTGACGTGGTCCTGGGATGGAGGCGAAGCTGGGCAGGAGGTTGGGAGCAGCCCTGCCAGCAGGGTCCCTCCAAGGGACCGAAACTGAGACCGAGAACCAGTGGGGAAGTGAAGTCCCAGGGTGCCTGATTCTCATCACATCCAAGGGGAGGTAGGTGTCCTATGGGTACACCAAGGGTCTGGCTCAGACCTGGGTTGATGGTGGTCCCCAAACAGCACCTCAGAGGCACTGGACACATGGTTAGGTGCTGAAGACTGCAACTCTTGCAAGCTCACGTCGCAGGTCTCAGAAGTGACGGGGGAATACTCAGTAACATGCACCTTGCCAAGAGTCTCCTAATTACATGTAAATATGTGAAATCTCGGACTGTGCAAGGGTTTTATTCACACTTCTGCTGCTCGGTTTCACGTTTAAAAAACCACAAAACCCTCTGCAGCTGCTTTCTCAGTTGCAGGATTGTATGAACAATTATTTTTACAGTTCGGCTCTCAAACCAAATTATAGATTTTTGGTTTGCCTAAACTAAGCTGTTTCTGGATTACTCTTTCTGGAGATGGCTGTTCACTTTTTTTCCTCATCTATTTACTTCTGTGAACAATGAGGCAGGAGGTGTTCTCCTGTCTCACCTCCCGTTGCCCCTGAGAGGGTTGTGTGGCTCACGCATTCATGCAAGGTGCCTTGTTCAGAAACCCAACAGCCAGAGTGCCCCTTGCTACCTCCCCTGATGGCTGTGAGCATGTTAATCTCTCCCTCAGCCTCACCAGGCAGACATCTGCTGTTGTTTTTCCAGACTCTGTCACGCCAGGGTGATAAAGCACGGAGGCTGCCTCTACAACTAAGCTGCCTCTTAAGACCACCTCAGCCCACCACCATGGGGGTGCAACGGAGGTAGCAAATGCTGAGACTCACCGTGCAGCCCATGTCACATCGTGCCAGAGGGTCTCCAGGGGGGGAGTAACTCCAAATGGCTGCTGATCGACTCCTCTCCTTCCTCAAGGGCTGGATGGCATCATGCCAGGGTGATACCAGCCTGCTGATGGGGCTTGCTGCAACATATGTGCTGGAGATGTCCCTTCTGCAGCTTTTGTCTAATTTTGCTGGAATTCCACTGAGCTCCACAACAACTCCCAGGCAAGGGGCTAAAATACAAAAATTTCTAAAGGCTTTTTGCAACTGGCCAGCTCACCTCACTGCATCAGTTCTGGGCCCCACAGCTCAAGGACAGGGAACTGCTTGAGAGAGTCCAGCGCAGAGCCACAAAGATGATGAAGGGAGTGGAACATCTCCCTTATGAGGAAAGGCTGAGGGAGCGGGGGCTCTTTAGCTTGGAGAAAAGGAGACTGAGGGGTGACCTCACCCATGGTTACAAATATGTAAAGGGTGAGGGTCAGGACGATGGAGCCAAGCTTTTTACAGTGCTGACCAATGATAGGACAAGGGGCAATGGATGCAAACTGGAGCACAGGAGGTTCCATGTGAATATCAGGAAGAACTTCTTTCCTGTGAGAGTGCCAGAGCACTGGACCAGGCTGCCCAGAGAGGCTGTGGAGTCTCCTTGGCTGGAGACATTCAAACCCCGCCTGGATGCGTTCCTGTGTGATGGACTCTAGGTGACCCTGCTCTGGCAGGGGGGTTGGACTGGATGAGCTTTCGAGGTCCCTTCCAATCCCTAGAATTCTGTGATTCTGTGATTCTGTGATCACTTCTACCTTCTCACATCAGCAATGCTTGCAGGGCAGGATGCCTGGAGCACATGCAGGTCGGGTGCATTGGCAGGGCAGAGAGCCTGGAGTGACACAAGATGAACCCAGCCTTAGACATGCGTAGGAACCGCTGAGATTGGGCAATTTACTTTCTAGGTATGTCACTGAGCCCAGAGCTGGGGCTGCCAGATGCTATGGCTGTCCTTGTGTGATAATAGTGATGCTTACAGCAGCTGTGCTGAGGTCTGCCAGGTGCCCAGGTGGGAGTGGGAAGCACTGGTGATCTGCAAGTTGAAATAATCCTGCTTGCAAATCCTGAGCTTGAGCCAGGTTTCACATTCTCCCTGCAGCTGCGTGCACCAGTGGTGGTAGCATGGACCCAGGGATAGATCTGCAACCACGCTCTGAGCCAGTGGCTGGGTGGCATCCCAAACACCCAACTTCAACTGTGAGCTGCTCTGCCAAGGCTTGGGTCGGAGTTCATGTCTGCAGTCATGGGCTGGCTTGGATGCTCATGTGTGCCTCCAGCTCTCAGCCACGCAGGGGCTGTCCCTGTCAGTGAGTGCCTTCCTTAAAACCAAGTGTTTTGGGCAGAGGAAGTATGAATTATAAAGATAATCCTGATATTACTTGAGAGGGAGCACACACAGGACTTGTGGAGAAGCTGCTGTGTGAACAGTCGTATCTCCCTGTCCTTCAGTTGCCACTGCATCCCAGATAAGAGCCATTTGTGTGTGCATTAGGATGGCTGGGGAGTCCAGCAGCAGAGGAGGATTAGGACAGGTGGACAGGGACAGCAGAGATGGCTGCTCAAAGCTTGGTGCAGCAGCTTGATTCCCCTGCTGGTGGCTCTGTACCTGTACCAGCAGATCTGGGGCAATTTTGGGCCTCAAATCACAACATCTGACTCTCGGGGCCAACTCCTGCACCAGGAGAAGTTGGCACAGAGCTCGTTATGCTGGTGGACTTGAAGTAGCATGTGAGCTGATGCCGTGCAAGCATGCTTGCACTTGCATGGCTGGACATGGCACTCGCACTGTTCCCCAGCTGCTGCATCACCCAGTTTGTGTGTCCTGGGGCTTGTCAGGAGCAAGCCTGGATAGGCAGAACAGTGCTCAGGTGTGCAGGAACAAAACTGTACAGGGCTCTCTGCTTCTCTAAGGCTTACCTGGGTAACCTTCCCCAGAGCTGCACCAAGAGCACCAAGCTTGTGGAGCTTTGGTTGGACCACCCAGTATATACAGGCTATAGTGTACCCTGGGAGGTTGGTCCTGATGTTTCTTGACCAGACAAGGTCCATAACCAAAAGGTTTGCCCCAAGCCCAGCTGGGAGAAACCAGCCCCAGAGCACTCGAGGTCGGCAGGATAGAACCACATCCATTTGCAGTCCTGGAAATCCTGGTGCTGGGCCACCCCTTGGCATTTTTGAGAGAAATAGCTATTGCACGTGGGCCTCTGCCCAGAAACCCATGCAGCTGTAGCTCTGGGGGGAACTGAAGCACCTGAAACTGCTGCAGAAGTTTTTTTTCAAATGTCCCCTGCTTCGTGCATTATAAACTAAGACTTTGAGTGAAAAAAGATGATATGAGAGAACACACCTCTTTGGAGCAGGAAATAGCTCACCAGCAGACATGTGGGGATGCTAAAGCCAGGCCAGCAGGTGAATGAACACAACTACTAGATGCTGGTTTAGTTCCTGAAAGTGGCAGGGTATATTTTTAGCACCAGGGTTTTACATGTTTTAGGCTCAAAAGCACCTCAAAGGCTGAAAGTCAGGGCTGCTTGGCTGAGCCCTGCGCTTGGGCAGCCAGGCATTGTAAAAGCCATGTGGCTGGAGAACTCACACAGAACCCGCTGCAAACCTCTCTTGTTGGGAAGATCACAGAATCACAGAATTCTAGGGTTGGAAGGGACCTGGAAAGCTCATCCAGTCCAACCCCCCTGCCAGAGCAGGGTCACCTAGAGTCCATCACACAGGAACGCATCCAGGCGGGGTTTGANTTGTCCTATCATTGGTCAGCACTGTAAAAAGCTTTGCTCCATCGTCCTGACCCTCACCCTTTACATATTTGTAACCATGGATGAGGTCACCCCTCAGTCTCCTTTTCTCCAAGCTAAAGAGCCCCAGCTCCCTCAGCCTTTCCTCATAAGGGAGATGTTCCACTCCCTTCATCATCTCTGTGGCTCTGTGCTGGACTCTCTCAAGCAGTTCCCTGTCCTTCTTGAACTGTGGGGCCCAGATGAGGCAAGGCCAGGGGAAAAATGGTTACCAGGGCATTTTGCTGCCCTTGCAGCTCCGTGTTGCAGAGGGTTTGAGGAGACTTAGTGAGAATAAATGTGTAGCTCCTGCAGAAAGAGGGATTACAGCTCACCAGGGCAAACACTGCCTGGTGGCTCTCTGTTTAGGTGGTGCACAGGGTCTGGGTGATGAAAGCTGAGCTCTTGAGGAAGGAGGGGAGTTTCAATCTGGCACCATGAAGCAGCTTGCTTTTGCTAGGCTATCTGGGGGGAAATAACTGACTTTTGGATAAGAGAGAGATTTGTGAGCACATCTGTCTTAGGTTCCTCTTTCTGAGGAGCCACATTGGGGTTCATCCTGTTGGTGGCACAGATCTCTGTTCAACCAATCCTGTAAAAATGCTGCAATATCCTCTTAATTCCTTTTAAACCGGGCTTTCCTCAGGATGGCTGCAGCAGAGCCCTGAATCAGCACCGCTCGGATGAGCTGTGCTGAGACACTGGATGGGGCTGGTGGGTCTCATGCTCTCCTGTCACACTGTGATGGGGCAGTAAAGTTGGCTGGAGGGCCTCTGGGATGGCCAGGCTTATTTTTCTGTATGCAAATTTACAGGGGAGATGGAAAAAGTAACTTTGAGACTTCTCTCTCCCAGCTTTCCACAGAACTCCCAGCAGAGCAAGCAGTCCCTTGAGGCGTATGCAGGTTGTCCACCCAGGTTTGCTGAGTCAGGAAACAAGACATAAACTCCATCCCACCAGTCTCAGGTTTCAGTGAAATGCTTTCTCCTTCTTCAGGGCATGAAGGACATTTCCCTCAGGTGGGATCACCGTGCCACGCAATTTGCAGGCCTCCCACAACAAAATTTGGAGGGGAGGAAGATCATCCCCCTGCATTTCACAGGTCCTGATGGATCAAAAGGTGGGCAATGCACCCAAAGTGATGGTGTTCCTGCATCAGGATCCAAGCCTGCTGTTTTCTCTTGGAGCTGGACTGGAAGAAATCCCACAGAACGTGGAAGGAGACAGGGAGGGATGAGGCAAAGAGAAGATGGAGAAAGACAGAGAACTGGATATGGAGAAAGACTGTTTGAGATACTCAACAGGCTCCTGAGCATGTCTGGATTATGTTTCCTGGTATCCTGTACAAACCTCCCATGATTTTCCAGGGACAATATCCACAGTTTATCAGCAATAGCAGTTTAAGTACAACCCTGAGACTGTTCTGGTCCCTTGTGCAGTCTCATTCATCCTGAGGGCAAAGTCACACAGGCACACGTGCATCAGCAGAGCAGGTCCATCCAAGCAGGGCTGCCATCCCATGAGCAGCCTCATGTCCTGCTGCCATATGGACCAGAGGCTTGGTGAGTCTCTTGCTGAGCTGATCCCCTGCTCCCCTGCGAGAGCACTGGTCAGAAGTTGCATTTGCTCCTCAATGCCTTTCAGATACTTTAAGGAGCTGGGCTGAGCTGTGCTCAGAAGGAGAGTAGAAGGAACATGAGCAGGCAGGTTTCTGGTAGCCATCCCCAGAGAGAAGGAGAGGTAGGCCAGATGATCCCAGGAGAAGGTGGGCTGGCAAGGAGAGGTCACATAGAGAAGCCCAGGAGGAATGTAGCTCCTCTGCTTACAGAAAAGAGAGATGATAGCAGTATTTGAGGGAAACCCTTTGTCTCCAGCTAATTCATGTCACTGATTCCCTCTCGCTGAGCCCAGGCAGCCCTTTCAGGGGACGTCTAAACATTAACAAAGGCAGCGGTGAGCACACAGCGGGGCAGCTCAAACACAGTGTGGGTGGTTTGCAGAAGGGCATTCACACCCGGGCACGGTGGAGGGGGGTCCTCCCCAGTGCTGGAGGTGCAGTGTTCAAGGCTGCCTTGTATCGACTCACCAAATATTTGTTTGCATCTGTGACCTTCAGCGTTTCCCACCATGGGGTGATTTCAGCTGTAGGCGTGCTGGCAGCCACTTTGAATTCCAGCATGGGCATACGAGCAGGACAGGACGGACAATCTCCTTGCAGGCAATGTTCCCCTCAGAGGGTTTAATTCCAGCTGTACCTGGTGCCAGGCCCTGGTAAGACTCACCCCTGCCCCAGGGGCAAGGCTGTCACCAGCATTCTTTTTATCATATACCAAGGGAACCTCTGTGCCTACGTGATCCAGGCTTGGCCATCCCTGTTGCCAGCTGGTGGAAATCACTGCTGCTCTGAACATCAGTGGGGAGCAGTGAATTGACCCTGCTGGGGACCCCTTCTGCAAGCAAGCAGAGGGCAGACTGTCCTTAATGACATGACATGGTGGCTGAAGTTCTCTTTGTCAGTTCAGTACAACAAAAGCACAAACCCTCTCATGATGCTTTCTGGGCACCTCTGCTCCCTTTGGATGCCTTACTTGTCCCTGAGGGAGAATTTGGGGTACGCAGGACAGAGCTGTTACAGTGAAGTTCCTCTCATGGACACATAGGAGAAAGGTGTCCTTTCTCCTGAAAGGTGTCTTCCCTTCACACAGATTCTTGTGCATTTTGAAACCAAGCTTCAGACTTTCATTCCTCAGGGATCCAGCCCTGCTGTGCATGGGTAGTGACGAGGTACAGGACAGGCTTTTCTCAGCAGTGGCTTCTCTTAGAGCCTGACTGATTCTCAGTGTGCGTGTGCCTGCTTCCTTTTTGTCTTTACCAAGTGTAACCTGCAGTTCTTACTAATCATGGCGATATTCCCTGCTACTTACAGATATTTGGGCAAAACCATTCCTGTGCTTTCCATTGGCCAAATGCTTCATTCCTAACTAGATTATTTCCTATTAATATTTTTCCTGTGTTTCTGAGGAAGCTTCCCCTTATGCTAGACCTCTCTTCTTCCCAGCTTAGGACTCCCTTCCCCTATCTGGCTTGCTCTTGCCCCTGGGCAGGGTGCCCCAGCTCCCTCGCAGGGTGGCCTTGCTGATTTGGTAACCTGCTTGCTTGCAGGCTTGTTTGAACTGGGTCACATCTTTCTTGGCCACTTCAGGTTTGCCTGTTCCTTTGTAACAGGGAAAGGGGATGATCTCAGCAGCTGGTGATGGCTGTGGTGACCAGCAGTGATGTGGTTCTTGTTTCAAGTCCTGCTTCCTCTTTCCAGAAAAGCAAACTGCTACAACTGGGCTGCCAGTGACTATGGGCAGAGGGAAGGATTTGGGATGGCAGGGTGATTATATGAAAGCTCTTGCTCTATGTGCCAGTCCCTCATGGGAATACCAGTATCAGTGCTACAAATCTCTGGTGTTCAAAACTTTTGGCAGTGTTGACCAGAATTCAGTTGGTTTTGTGCTCTGCTGTTGAGGTGCTGCTTTCATACAGATACCCTTCCCAACCCTGGAGGGTGCATCTTTTCCCCAGGACATGTTTAATATGGCAACTGGGCAGAGAAATGGGCAGCAATGTGCTGTAGTGTTTTCTGGCATACCCACATGAACAAGTGTCCATGCTGGGCACAGGCTGGACCTGAATCTGGAGAACCTGTGACAGGACCTTTGGATGCGATTTGGTTTTGGCAATGGCTTAAATGACACGATTTGACACAGCAATGTACAGTCCACAGACAAGGATTTATCTGTATTTGCAAATGCAGCTCTTCTTGCTCTCCTACTCCTCTTCTTAAGATGCATTCTGTGGCTTCACATCAGTCAGTCCCTCCTGGCCATAAAGGCTCTTTCCCTAAGGGAAGCTGCTGCCTGCAGTGGAAGTGCAAGAATCTTACCAAAAGATTTACAAAAATATTTTTGATTCAAGCCTTTCATGCCTTTCCAGAGTTTTGTGGTAGGTGTCTTCTTCCCATCTTTCCAGGTGTCTGAATTCCCCTCGACAACCACATCTTCCATGAGGTGCTTTGTTTTTATCTCCTGAGAAGGTGCAACACTGCCATGAAGTTGCTCCTCGGAGTCCATCCTGGGAGATGAGATCTCTCTGTGTAGAACAGGGATAAGTGAGCATCAGACTACATAACCTGTAAGTTGTGGTGTGTTTTGAATCTACCTGGAGCACTAGCCAAAATGGGTTTGGGAAATTTCCTTTTCCTATCAAAAACGACCTGAAACTCTCTACTAAGTGACAAATTCCATGAAAACATATGGAAAAAGTGAGTTTGGTTAAAAAACAAAATAATCACCTTTCCTAGTCTTGTTAGCAGATTTGGATGGTTCCTGTGGGTTGCAGACTGTACCCTGTTAGGAGTCACTCATGGCAAGGACAATGTGAACTTCACATCCTCCAGACCATGTTGGGCTAAGGGATCAGCTGATCTCTGGCTGTCCCTCTACAGCCCTCCATGTTTTGCAGGAGTGCCTCTGAAAGACAGGAGGAGGAAGGCAGGCAGAGTAACAACTGTCTCCAGAAGTGACTCCAGAAATCTCAACTCTGCCTGTGACTGCCATGAAAGACCCAGCATTTGGCAGACCCCTGCCCAGCTGTCCAATGCACTGTCACCATGAGGAGGTCAATGGCACCAGCTTCTGGAGACACAGCAGTGGCTGCTAAAGCAGCGTCAGTTCTGTGTCTTCTTTCTTCATGGTGGCCCACCATAGGGGACAGTGTGGTGGTGTGAATTAAGCAGGTCAAATAGAAATTTTCCCTAGTTCTCAGTCACTCATCATTGGGAAGCCCAGGGTTGGTTTCAAAGCCAGGAGAAAGGAGTCCAAAGGTGAACTCACATGCAAACACCCATAGAGACCTGAGCCCCAGCTTGGAGTGAGGATGCCCATCAGAACAACTACCTGGGTGGGGAGATCTGGGTCTCTTTACCCTGTGGGATGTGGAGGTGTGGTGAAGCAACATAGTCTTTCTCCTCTGCTTCCCTTCCTTCAGCAGCTGCCTAACCTGGGAACCTTTGTGTTTCGAGGCAGCCTTGGGGCTATGGTTCTCCAGACCCACCAGGAGGGGCTGTGGACCTGAGCGCCAAGCTCACCTGAATTCCTTCCAGATTTTGCTGTGCTTCCAGAGGAGCACCATGTGTCCCATGGGGAGATGGTGGATTCTGTCTCAGCCAGTCTGTTTTGCACCACATGCTGCAGAAGTCCCCAGCACGCTTCGGCATGACCTGGCCAGCAGCTTGACTCCAGTGGGCTCTGCCTTCAAGGGTGGGATGTGCTGGGAGAGGAGAAATGCCTGGTCCCAGGGTGCTCTGCATCATGGTTTTCATACATCTGGCACCGACAGTGGGTCTGTCCTTCTGCAGCCCAGGGCATTGGGGGTACATCTTCCCAGGGAAGCTGAGCATGCTGCTCTGGGCCCAGGGGATGTCTCCATGCCACTAGATTCACCCAGAGGCACTTCACCTCCATTTCCCTGCATATCCCTTCCATGGACTATGTCTGTTTTCACGTCCAGCTGGATCGCTGTCTCTGCTGTGTGTGTTCACAGTGTCCAGCAGAACAGGTTCTGGTTCTGGTTCCAATGTGCTAATTCAAATGCCACGCTCTTTTATTCAAGTGGGTGAAAATCACTAAGAAGAGCTGGTGTCTTCTAAGCTGTACTGCATCCCTTTGGAGACAGAGCTGTGCAGAAACATCCCTGGTGGGAGGTTACACTGACTTTTGTGTGCTCTGTGTGGCCCTTGATTTATTTTTTGTTTTAAACTCTGAACAGTGTCTCCTTGATGGATGTTTCACTCATGTCAATATGCTGATCACTCAGAGCTGCTGGAAGGTGGCATTTGTGAGGACCAGGGCCACTCACCATCTCAGTGATCCACCACACTTGCTTCATCTCCCTGTTCTTCATCAAGGAGGGTGTTGCTTTCTGTCTTGTGCCCCCCTAAACCGCTGGGCAGTGCTATTGGTGTAATGCAGATTGGCCACAGAGGTAGCAGTTGGATGGATTTGTCTCTATGACGTCCCAAAATCTTGTAGCTTCACGGCCATGTTGCCATTTCCCTCTGGCTGGAGGTTTGTGGTACGTGCTAAGTGACATGGCCAGTGTGGTGGTGTTCATGCTGAGCCTGAGCCCTGTGCTGTTGACTCCTGCCACATCTGCAGGTCAGTGCTGCTCTCATTCAACTTGGAAACCATTTTCACTCAGGATGTACCATGTGAGACTTCACTTTCAGGACTAGTGTTGCAGTTTCTGGTATTGTGTCAGCTGGTGAGCTGAAGGCTGAGATACAAATGAACTTGGTGTTGTTTAGAGAGATGTTTGGGTCAGTACTTCTACCTGCAAAGAAGGGACAATGTACAAGTCTGACCCCACACAGATGGGTGTCCACACACGTGCTGATGCCAGGGATGGGTTGAGCATCCCCCCCTCTGGAAAGTGAGGAGAGGCTGTAAGTTCAGCCTCTCAAAATACTGCTGTGCCAGCCAAAAGTCTCCATGTGTTGGGAAGGCAAATAAAGCAGAGCACTAGGGAGCAGGCAGAACTGGCCTTTCATTGCCAGCTCCTCTTGGCTAGCTGGCGAGGAGGAGAGGATGTTTGCCTCACACCGACTTCACATCTCCTTCTCTCTTCTTTTTTCCAATAGGAAATTGTGAGTGCATGAGTTCAGCAGAGCCACGGGGAACGGGAACCTCCAGAGTGGCTGGCAGGGTGTGAAGGACACGCACGTACTCACCATGCACTCGGCTGCCTCACCAAATTCCTTCCCCTCCCCTCAACCCAAACTGCCTCTCCCCAGCTCCCCTCGCTGCAGACGGGTTGGGAGTAATGCCACCTGGGCTGGGTCCTGCCTCTGAAAATGATCCCTGCTCCTTCTCTCTCCCCAGTATGGACTGCTATTTTAAGTCAGATCCATCACTTGATGAGGCTGTCCCCCTAGTCAGGGACAGGGTGAGCCATGGCAGGTGGCCAGGCGCAGGGAAGGGGTGTGCTGGCCATGGCTGTAGGAAGCCAGGCAGCACGGGACCACTTGGTAAGTTTGCTGTCAAAAGCACTGCCAGAGTCAGACATGGAGAAGCAATAACTCTCCTCCAGTTGGCTGTTGTGGCTAGAAAAGGTGGATGAGGTTTGGGTCCCATGAGTCACTGGACTCTCTCCTGCATCCCAAGGCCATCCTTGTTACAGCTGCCCTACTGTGGCTGTCACGGCTGAGGCAGCAGGAGCCAGTCCAAACAATCCGTGTGGGAAGGAGGTGGTGTCTTTCACCCCTGGCATGAGCCCTGGAAACCTCTCAGGAAGATCAGCACCAAAACTACTGACTGATGCTGCCCAAGCAGCAGAGGCTGCCGGAGCTGGCACCGCTGCTGTTGAGTACCCCGGACATCCATGGGAGCCAGAGAAGCCTGCAGCATCAGAGAGACTGGCCCGTGGTGATACACCCCAACGACACCTGCTTGCCCACAGTAGAATAGTGGGCAGTAGCGGGCACGATGGGACCTCCTCCTTGTTACAGGTCTGGCTGCAGAGCAGTTAATCCAATATCATTAATGACAATCAGAACAGCCGTGACATAATTTAAACCACCAGGCTTCTGTCAAAGGATTGCTCTGAGGTGTTGAGCTGCCCAGGGGTGGGGGAAAGGCATTATTCTCTATATAAGAGAAACCTCCTGACACTTCAGAATGCTGTAGGAAAGAGGAGATAACTATAAGAAAATCGAGCAGCCCAGGTCTTTCCTCTGGTGATCTGGTGGATGGGCAGAAACACTTCAGCTTACAGAGTGGCGGAGATGTGGCTGCAGGTGGTCAGTTCCAAAGCTCCCTGAAATGCTGCAAGGAGCTGGAAACCTTTGTCTCCAAGCAGGAACGTGCTCAAAAAGCAAAAGCACACCGTGTTGTTCCTTCCCTCTCCTGTTAGACCTCGCTGGAAGGGGAAGCACACAAAGGATTTGCAGGAAATCCTTACTCTGTGTGTGGATGCTTTAACTGGCAGCCAATTTTTTCCTGGGAATGCAGGGTCCAGTTTGATAAAAGATGGGATTTCTGACTGAAGAGGGTGCGTGCATGCCTGCTACAGAGCTGAGAGCATGATTAAAGCTCTTGCTTACAACTGCAAGCTCTCAAAAGCCTGGCCTGATGGAGCCGGGCTTGAGACTTGAATCCTTGGCACCCACTTCCCAAGGCATGGGTTGCTTTAAGCCTCCAGGGTCAGGTTGCTCTGGTGTTGGGATGGTTCCTTTCACTTCACTTTTAAACCCCTTTGAGACAGTGGGTGACAGCACTCCCTCCCTGTCTCTGCAGGACATTTGCACTTACTGGGATCATGTGCTGCAGAGTGCTAAAGCTTTCACTCAGTGACAAGTGCTCTGCACAGGTCCTCATCTTCATACAGAAGGTGCCCAAGACTCTTCCATGCAGACACAGGGAGAATCAAAGCTGAAAAGCTGTAAATCTAAGCTGTGCCTAGAGGTGGTTACAATAGCAAATATGAGCCTGAAAAGCTGGAGGAGATGCTATGTTCAGGTACAAGCAATTGTAGTCACCTCCTTCAGGGGAAGAAGAGGTGGGATCCCTTGGTCTTGGCCTCCAGAGAAGTTAAGTTCTGGCATGCATCTGATCTAAGCCACTGCTGAGATGGGAGACTCACAGCAGCCTTACTGACACCTGTTTGTGTCGATAGAGAGCTGTCTTTGGTTAGGGAATACTGAACCAGACCTGGGAGGTAGCTGCTCTGGTCAGTTGTTAACCTGTCCTCTAATGGAGAGATGGCTCACTATTTCTTCTGGCTCATTTTCTTTGGTTCTAGGTAGGCATCTTGCATTTCTCTGCCTGATTCTGTCAGCACCAATGTAGTTGGGACTTGACTCTATCAAACATCAGAAAACGTTGCTTTGCTTTGGTCAGAGTATTAGGCTAGCTCTGTGCCTTGACCAGCACACCTCTGGTCCTTGGACAAAAACCCCAAAGGACACCTTGAGAAATTAATCCTTCCAGCCCTTCCTCTAGCAAAAGCTGGGCCTCTCTAGCTCTAGGAATGGGCAGAATGGGAGATTGCTCTGCAGCACTGATGGCCCTTGGGCACGTGTGTCCTGACCGTTGCTGGCAGAGTCACAAATTCCACTTGTGAATGGAGAAGTCAATAGGAAGATCAGCTGTAACATTGATCAATGCCAGAAGATCATACTGCACCTCAGTAAAGGAAGAAGAAAGAAACCACCTTAGAGTCACTTGGCTTGAATGAGAAGAAAGTCTGAGCACTGTGCCCTTCAGGCTGACTCTTGGAGGAGTTTTGGTGCTGGGGTGAAGGAAGGCATGGAGGAGTTTCACCCTAAGCATGTAACCACCATCTTCTGCAAAGCAGGCCTGGCCAGTCTAAGGAAGATCTGATCTGCTTTGATTTGATTTGGTTAAGACGTAAACCATGGTGAGGATAAATCTGGGGAAAGAGGCATGTGAGTTTGCAGCAGGGGATGCCCCCTTGAAACAGCTGTAACCAACATCCTCTCCATGTCAGCAGGCAAGAGTGGCTACCCCCAGCCAGGACAGTGCATCTGCTGGGGCTTTCCCTGCTGCCAGCCAAGTGATAGTTTCCATGATGGGCAAATGTGGGCAAGCAGGAAGAGATCGACCCGGCTGTGAGGTGAAAACGTGTTCATCTGACCCACCGTGTGGTTTTCCTGTGTGTCCCCCAGGGAGGACCATAACGAAGAAGTCAAGGGCTCAGTCTGCACCATCAGTAGAACCCAGTCTAGACTTCCACGCTGTCACACAAAGACTTGGCCTAAGCCCAGACCCTCCCAGGAGAGAGGGAACAGGGCATGGTCCATCTTGTAAGATGTCCACAGAGGTCACTGCCACACTGGTGGGTGCGTTACACTACTGGTCCTGAACAGGGCTGATTTTTGGTGTTGGCTTTGGACCTGTGCTGCCACTGGCATGGTGGGTGGGAAGCACATGGGGCACAACCCACTGCCTGCCTCGTTGACTGAGGATGTGACCTCCAGGGAGCAGATAGTAGGCCTGGAAAGCCTGAAACATCTCTGCCTTGAAGGAGGCTGTGTCATCAGCCTTAACTCTCTCCTTTCCCACAGGCAGATGCTGGCCATGGGTCTTGGGGGTGGCAAACCTGCGCAGCCCTACAGCACCAGGTACCCTTGCAGCTGAGCTGCCTCCCAGTTGCTTCCAGTGAATAATGCACTGAACCCCTCCAGGCTCACGTCCCTTGCAACAAGGACCCATCCCAAATGGTTGTGCCAGTCCAATGCCTGGGTTTATGGATCTGTGCTGTGCGATGTCTTCTCTGGTATCTAATGATGGTTCAGCTCATGCTCCAGCCTCTCTGAGTGGGAGGGAGGGTTTCACAGGAGCTCTTCTCCAGCTCTCTCAGAAGGAACTTACTATCTTTAGAAGCTCTCACCCACTATCAAATCTGTGTGAAAGGGCCCAGTGGTATAAAATGTTAAAAGAGAGGGGAATGAGGAGCAGATGCAGCTCTTGCCTAAGTTTTATGGCCTTAAGAAACCATGCTAAAACCATGTTTAAAAAAAGGAGTTGTTTCCAGGAAAAGTTTTCCAAAGTCTCAACTTGATTTCCTTTCCAACATCATGAAAGCTTCTCTTTGATAAATACTGTAATTATGAAACCCAACAGTCTTAGTTTTTCTCAATTTCATTTTAATGTTACCAATTCAGCAGGGGAAGGGAGTGCTTAGAAATAAAATGCCTGTATTTTCTCATATAAACATATCGCTCTTAGGAAGACACCTCCTTCTTTGACAAGGGTCTTTCTGTTGGAAAACAGTTGCTTAGCTTTGCTCTGACGGCCTGGGGACAGTAAAACTTGCAAGTGGGAGTGAGAAGCCGAGTGGCCCAGCTGGAATGGGTCAATGCTTGTGTTAACGGGGCAATTGTCCCTCTAACTCCAGAGCAGTGGGGCCAAGCGATCCCTCCTTGCTCCCCACGATCCCCCCTCAAGCTGTAGCACAGCTGCTGACTTGCAGCACATTTCTTTTCCTAGATGTCACCTTGGGGTTTCCCCCCTCCCGCCTCTCTGGATTTCTAGGATGCTTGAACTCCTTTCTGCCTGTGGTATTGCTGATGTGGATGGGCTGGGCTGCATTTCTAGGATCTGATTCAAAGCCCACTGAAGGCAGGAGCAATCTGCTGTTGATGTCAGTGGTCTCTGGAGCAGGCACTGTGTAACTGCTCTTGTTTTTGATCCAGACAATCACAGTTAAAGGGAGCAAAGAAAAAAACCCACATTTTATTTTAAAAGTAAAGCACTCAGGCCAGGTCCACCAGCTGCTGAGCAGCTGAAGCAAGGGTCCTGCTTAACCAGGGTATTGCACCAGACCCCCCCAGGCAGTGAGAGATACTGAATTGCTCAGCCCTTGGGAAAATTGAGGCTGCCCTCTCTAAAAGAGAGATTTTGCTTTCCCTCTTTGGATTTTGTGTTCGAAAGAAATGAAAGGCTTTGTGAAGAGAAGGGAGGAGAAAGAAAAATCCAATGACCATATGGTGAGTGTCTCACGAACCTGCAATACATCCAGCTGCTCAGGAACCTCTGCATGGTCTGGCCAGGAGCCTGAGCCTGTGGAAGGAGAGCACAGTGCAACCCATACCATCCATTCCAGTGAGCAGCAGCTGAGATTGTACCATCAGGAGAGGTACAAGAGATTGCTATGTTTATCAACTGGGAGTATTCCCGGGAGGAGGAGGTTGTAAATTATCCCTACTTTTTGGAATAATTTCAATTTTCATAGGGGTGGTTGCTCCAGCAGAGGTGTTTCTGCACCATGCACATGTAGGCTGGTGCATGCCACCAGAGACCAGGTTCAGCAGAGAAAACTCTGGGCCATGTAGGTTGGATCAGCAGAACTCTCAAAAGGAGAGTTTCTGCTTACAGACCCAAACTCAAGCTTTGCAGGTGGGTTAGAGGGGGTGGTTAAGCTGTCAGCTGAACCTCATTTGCCATGTGGCTGTAGAAGTTCTGATGGTAAGAGCCCCCGTGAAGATGAGTAGCTGTTATTTGGAGGAGATAGTATCTGCCTGCTATCAACAGGCAAGGTTAGGCAAGAGATCCAGCATTTTGGGATGGCTGAAACTGGGGTGACTCCTTGGGTAGAGAGGGCCAGATCCAGAATGGTGAAGGGTGCAGCTCTGCAGATGTGGATGGGGCACTGGGCTCCCACCTCAGTTCAGGATTTGGCTCAATGGCCACACTGCTATCTTGGGGGATGGATGATGTGAGATGATTTGCCACCATCGACTGTTGGCATTCGACATGGTTGAGTCAGGGCTGGTGAGCTTAAAAACTGGCAGATTGGTTAAATGTTTTTGGAAGAAGGGAGATGTTCGGTCTTCTCCTTTGCCTGCTGGGTTGTGGACCTCTGGATGGTGGCCAGCTTGCATTTAATGCTCTTCCTAGCAAGCATGAGGCAAAGCCAGCTGGCAGAGCGTGTAACCAGAGCTCGGTTGGATCTACAAAGAACTGACTTTTGCTGCTTCTCACAGATATTGCTGAGCCCACCTTCACTTGGGAACCAGGTGCCTGTGGGAGTCTGGGGGCTTCCACTCTGTGATGGGTGCAGTGTGATGGGAGTGCATCGTCTTCAGCCTGGCAAGTGACTGGCTGTTCCTGCCCTGTGTCCCCTCCATGCCATGGGATGCTGATTCCCACTGGGTGACCTGTGAATCCCACACCCTGGGTTTGAGCACCATGAGGTTACCTGGAAATTTGCCACTTTTGGGGCTGCTCAGTTTTAGTTTGCTGCCTTTTGAAATAATGTAATATCCTTGTAACTACAGGAGTCTCGAGGAGAAACAGCCAAATGCTCAGTCTTGTGACAAAGCTGCAGACACCAGAGACCTGCTAGGAGAACAGGACCCAGCAGCAGTTAGTGATTCAAAAAATGTGTGTGTAGGTAACCCTTGGTAGAAACTCCCAGTGTGGGGGCCAAGCTGTGAGTGAGGAGTTGCCAGGGAAGGTGTGTGAGATTTGAGTGGCTATTTAATTGGGGAGAATTAGAGAGTCATTGGGACTGGATCTCTTATTTGACTTTCATTGGGCTCCATCCAAAGTCTGCTAAAAGCTAACATGATTTTCTTTTCCACTGGCTTCCATGGGCTTTGGATGAGGATCTTTGTGCCTACAGGGTTATCTCAATTTCCTGGAACTCGGTCGCTGTTTGAATTTGCTATGTATATTTACTGCCAGGCTGCTTTCTTCTTTAACTCCCACCGTTTGATTGCAAAAAGTTCCCGGCAGCTGCTGGTTACAGGAGCAGTGTTGTGCTCTCTGACTTGGCCATGCACGTCCCTGGGTGTCCCCTTCTCCAGCTGGCCCCGTGTAAGTCTTAAAACATCACAAGATCCGCTAGGAGCTTGCCTCTTGCAAACCACCCGGAGCAGGTGAAGACAATTCAGGAGTGTCAGGCAGCATTATTAATATTTTTCTGTTCTTTCTGAGCCTCAGATGCTCTGTCAATTCTTCTCCTGGGAAGACGGGAACGCCGGAGCACGAAATTCCTAGTTCCTGAGCAGTAGCATGGGTAGGGCAGAACATTTGATTGTTCTTCATCAATCCACCCAATTAATAAATGAGCAGGGATAAATCAGACATTCTGATTGGCTCAGCTAGGATTTATTTGAATTAGTGCAAGTGATGCAGATACATTTTGGGGTGACAGTGTCTTTTTTCTAGGTGGCTGTGGAGGAAGCCTTGTGGTCACAAACCTGCCCTTTGGGCTGGGAGTGGGGGGGGGACTGATGAAAAAGCCATTTTATGAGCAACAAGGATCTGAGTTCACACAGCCCATACTACAAGCCCTTCCCTCCTTTTTGTTGTACTGACATAATGCTAATAAATACAGGAAATCTTGGCTGTGTGTATTTAGCACCTTTTGGAGAACAAAGTGGCCTGACATTTAAAAATAGAGGAACCCAAAGTGAGGGGGGTGGTTTGGAGAGCAGAGGCTGGGGAGGAGCAGGGCTGAGCTGCTGCGTTGCTTGTGGGTCCTTCTCCATAGAACCCAAGCAGATGATGGTGAGCCACCAGTGGACATAGTCCACCCCACTGCATCTCCCAGGAGGTGGGTGGTTGTGTCACCTCCAGCCTCTCGCCCAGGAGAACAGGTGCTGATGGTTGAGCAAGGTTTTGATGATCCTGCCTGAATTGCTATCAAAGTGCATTTAATCCCAAAGATTTTGGTCTGCTCTTTGGAACAAAGTGCCCTCAGGAATATCTGCAGACTTGCAAACAAGCGTGTAACCTGCTTTTCCACTTGAACTGGGGCAGGTTGACAGGTATCTTTTATCATTTGTTAAGATATTAATGAAAATCTGACTCTTTTAGGAAAACACCTGTTTGTTTCTCATCTAGGAGTCAAGACAGTCCTTTAATTTTGGGGACCATATGGAAAAAACACAGCTTTTAAACCAAGCCCCTCTCCTCTTTGAGCATTTCAGAGTCTTCCAAGTAGACCTGCACTCTCGTGTGAGGGACAGCCCTTTTGCACACAACATGTCCTGGAGAAGTTGTTTGTGTGTATGTGTGGTGGTTCACGTTTCAAAGGTTGATGAGATAGTATACAACTAGGAGCAGAGGTAGCCGTGCAGACAAGCTGTGCATTGTCACTCTCAAGGGAAATGTTTCCCTTGGTAAGATCATGGAGCAGATCCTCCTGGAATATATGCTCAGGCACGTGGAAAATAAGGAGGTGATTGGTTGACAACCAACACGGCTTCACTAAGGGCAAATTGTGCCTGACAAATTTGGTGGCTTTCTATGACAGGGTAACGAGGGAAATGTTTCCCTTGAGTACAGATTAATCATTGATGAATGTCACGTTTGGAATTTAAAGGGTAATTTATGGAGCTCTGCAAATCTGTATGTGAAATTTCTTCAAACCTGGAATGGCATTTGGAGCCATGGGAAGAATATAAAGAAATTGTCTAAGCAGCCAGGCCAGGAAAGCTAAAGCCCTGATAGTATTAAATCTGGCCAGGGACACCAAGGGCAAGAAGAAGACTTTCTACAGGTATATCAGTGATAAAAAGAAGACTAGGGAAGATGTGGGCCATCTCTGGAAGAAAATGGAAGACCTGGTTACTTGGGATATGGAGGAGGCTGAGGTACTCAATGACTTTTTTGCCTCAATCTTCACCTATAAGTGCTCAAGCCACACCACCCAAGTCACAGAAGGCAAAGGTGGGGACTGGGAGAATGAAGAACCACCCAGAGTAGGGGTAGATGAGGTTTGAAATCACCTAAGGAACCTGAATGTGCACAAGCTCATGGGACCTGATGAGATACATCTGCAGATCCTGAGGGAACTGGCAGATGAAGTTGCTAATCCACTGTCCATCATATTTGAGAAGTCGTGACAGTCTGGTCACATCTTAACACTCGAGGTTTACAACATGTTGTTCTTTACAAGCGATTCCCACAGGTTAATTATGTTGTGTGAAGAGATTCATTAACTGTATGAAAGTCACCGCCTGCAGCAGTGGGAACGGGAACCCTTTCTGCTGGGCAGGACAGACCCGTGCTGTGTTGGCACACTGGGTGGGTGTGGGTGCTCAGCCACCCAGGAGGTGCGAGCACACCAAAGGCCATTGCCCATGGGACGGCTCTGCTGTGTCAGTGTCGCCATGACCTTGTTCCCCAGCTTTCTCCTATTCAATCTCCTTTGGCTCCGGTTTCATTTTGAAGGCCCTTATCAAATACTGAGTAATGCTGCCCCTTGCCAAGGTGGTCAGTGGCCAAAACTCCTCTTTCGATGCCAGCAGCAGGCAACGGCTCTGGAGCTGCGCTGGGAGAGCAGACCCAAAGCATGGGTGGCTGGGGAGGTGCCTCCCCCTCCAGAGTGGCTTTCGTGCCAGCACACCTGAAGGGCAGGCAGTGGCACCGAGGGGTCAGGCCAGGCTGCACTCACCAGTGTGTTAGGTGGTGAACTGTAGAGAATGTAGAGGTTGACCAGAGGGCTACCTGATTGTTGATTGACAGGACAGCCCTCCTGGTCAACCTCTACATTCTCTACAGTGAACAAGTATCTCAAGAACTTCAAACCTGAGGAGGTGAGCCAGGCGGACAGCAGTGATGCTGCATCCCAGGGAAGAGAAGTTCAGCAAGCAGCCCACAGGGCTCCTCGTGGAGATACAGGACAAAGCCTAGCAGGGCATTTTAGGATTTTGGGGTGCCTTCCCCCTGCCAGAGTTCAACGCCACTGTCACAGGGCTGGTGTGTTAATTCTGTCCTCTTGGGGTGGGGGGACAAGTGAGATAACCTCTAGCAAACCTGAAACAGGACTTTTAAATTTCTCCCACAACTCCCAACTCTCCTCCCCTGTCCCCTTGAAGACCTGAAAACTTCCCCAAGCCCCAAACTGCTGATGTTTTGGCCCCCCAACATCAGCCATCCTACTGTGCTGCTGCGGCGAGATCCGGGCTTGCTGAGCCCCGCGCTGGTTCCAGCCCCTCACCTGGCTGAAAGGTCAGCCTGGCACCTGGGTGTAATCGTAAACTTACTTGGAGAGGTCTTTTTTTTTCCATTTGCTCGTATAAAAATCCTGCTCTGTTGAGTCTCCCGAGTACAAAGTGTTTTTTTCAAGCAGCAAGCACAGTGTGTTCTCAGGCAGCAGTGTGCAGGTACATGGCTTTGCCCTAAGAAGAGTAATTCAGAGCTGGGATTTACCTTGGCATTATTCAGTGCCATCTCACACACACATTTAAACTCACCCCAAGCCTAAGGTTTCCTGCTGTATTTTTCAGAAGGAAAGCTGCTTAAGAAAATATTTTTCTTTTATTTAAAAAAACCCATTGTTTTTCTTTCTTTTTCTCCTTCTACTTAGGATCTGGATCACTGGTCCCATTACAGAGTCAGTACATTCAGAGCACTCCCTTTACACCACTTCAGCGTCTCTGGGTAAATAACCATCCCTAGGTTTTCCTGGGTTTGAGACCTTCTGATACATTTCTATGCTAATGTGGCAAATCCCAGGACATCTAAAACAAGGTTTTTCCAGCAGAGACAGAGACGTGCTGCCAGGTCTCTGCAAAGCCCCCCTTGCAATAGCAGGTACGTTGGATGCTTGTGTCCAGTAAGAGAAATTCATCCTAAGGAGTATGTGGAAGGGAGGGGGCTTCAAGTGACATGGAAATGAAGAGACTTCACAAAATGCAGGTGGAAGGATTGTCTGCTTTTTGCCAGTGCACAGGAGCAGAAGAATAGGTGGTGTGGAAGCAGTGTGAGTTCAGGTGGTATTGAGCTCAGAGGGTGAATGTTTCTAACCCCTCAAGCAGACCAGAGGGATGGCAGGGGCAGAAAGGGTGGCTGGGTCCCACAGAGGACCTCTCCCAGGCACACCCAGCACCCAGCCTCAGGTACAACCCGACTCCTGCACCCAGAGTGTACCCGCACACCTGTCTGTGTCCTGCCCAGGCTGCCCTGGACCAAGAGGTCTTTCTGCATCATGGGAGCTGGTGGAGCACCTCTGTCCTGTGCTGAAGGAGCAGGTCCTGGGACACTTGCCTCCCCTGGTCTTTCGTCCAACATTGGTGTCCTCTGAGTTCCTTTCTCCCCACCACTGCTGACTCACAGGTCAGTTCCACACTCCACGGGTGTCCCTTTGATGTCTATAGGCTGAAGAAACATTGAAACAGGAGAAAATAAAAGGGAAAAAAATTGCAAGTTATTCTTTTACCATAGAAAGCCCCTTAAAATTTGGGGAGGGCTGGGGGAGAAGGGAATTCCGTTTTCAAAACAGGAATTTTTCTCCTTCAGCAAAATATGCCACTTATAGGGTGTATTTTTTATGTGAGTGTGGAACATGATCACAGAATCACAGAATCCCAGAATCCTAGGGTTTGAAAGGGACCTCGAAGGATCATCCAGTCCAACCCCCCTGCCAGAGCAGGGGCACCCAGAGTCCATCACACAGGAACGCATCCAGGTGGGGTTTGAATGTCTCCAGCCAAGGAGACTCCACAGCCTCTCTGGGCAGCCTGGTCCAGTGCTCTGGCAATCTATTCAGGTTGCATCAGGCAAAATGTACCTGCAGATAGCAAATGCCTCTGCTCTCTCCAGAGGGTGCTTCAGCCAGGGGAGGAGAGGTGTCGCACCAGTTTCACATCTGAGGGGTGGTGGCAATAGGCAGAGGAGCTTGTGAACATGGCAGAGCTTCAACCAGAGAAGCCTGTCCCCAGAAGAAGCAAGTTCTTTTAAACTAGATGTACTTTGTGGCTTTTTATTTATTTCTGCAAGTACATTTGTGTCCCCTTGTCCTTTGTAGCACTAGCATCCCCCAAATACCTCAAATTCTCCATCTGGGGCCATGCCCTGGCATTTCTCGAAGTTGGGAGCTGTGTTTGTTCCTGTTTTCAGTTGGATTACAATTTCCAGATGTTGAGTCAGGCAACAAGCATGAACCGTGCTAAGTTTATACATGGAAGGTGAGAAGTGTTCCCTTGATATCACCAGCGATTGCCCCATCGCAATCTGTCAGTGGTGGAGCTGCATGTCCCTGAATCACTGCAACCCACCTCATCAGCTTTTGTACGTCCTGAAGATGTTTCTTGTTAAGCTGCAGCTCCTGGAGTCACATGAGTTTGTCTCCAGCCAAACTTTCAAGACAGGCATAAAGTTATCTGGACCTAAAGCCAGTTTGGAGATGAGAAGAGGGGGACTCTCCTGCATCCAGTATGGATGAAGAGGGTCTGGAGGAAAGAGCTCCCTCTGTTTTTCTCCTTGCCCAGATGGGAATGCCCTTTCTTCCAAGCTGTATATAATCCTGCTCCTGCAGACACTGGGACACCACAGTTCCGCGATGAAGGATTAGGTAATTTCCTTCCCTTCTCCTCTGGAAGGTGTTTTGATTAACATAACCATCGTGTTCCCAAATTAGCTTGTGTTCCTGGCTTTGCCCTTAGGCTGGCTTTTCCTGCTGCAAGCCTGCTCTGGCACAGTGATGCAGCTTTCTGCGTGGGGCATTGCAGCGTGCAGCGTGTGTTGGGATGGATCCAGCTGTGCTCAGTCTACCAGCTGCCCTTCCTGAGTGACCTTAGGTTGATAGTGAGACTACAGAGTCCTACCAGCGAGTAGTGACAGTGAGTCCTACAGCCCTGCAGCTCTTCAGTGCTTGGCATAGCTGTGTGGAAACTTCCAAACAGCCCAAGATTTGATGTGAGGCTTGGAGGATCATGGCATGTGCTGGACCCAGGCCAGGAGCAGTTGGGACAACAGTGCATCTCCTTCCCTGCCACTGAGGTGCACAGCTCTGGTATCTCAAGCCATCCTGGCTAGGTGGGTCCGAGCCCATCTAGCACATTGCTCTGCTCATCTCTTTCTGCTTTCCTCTCCACAAGGATTGTTCTGAACTGAAACAATACAAAGGTCTGGGAGAAAAGCTGGGGGGGCAACCTGAAAGAAAGATGGAGAGGGGCTTTTTACAAGGACATGTAGTGTTAGGATGAGGGTGAATGGGTTCAGACTGAAAGAGAGAAGATTTAGATTGGATATTAGGAAGAAATTCTTCCCTGTGAGGCTGGTGAGGCACTGGCACAGGCTGCCCAGAGAAGTTGTGGCAGTGTTCTAGGTCAGCTTTGATGGGGCTTCGAGCAATCTGGTCTGGTGAGAGAGGGGCAGGGGGGGTTGGAACTAGATGAACTTTAAGGTCCTTTCAACCATTCTATAATTCTGTGAAAATTAAGGGTGGAAATAACACACACACAGAGTGATTAATCAGGAGCTCCTGTGATAACTTCTGTAAGAAGGGGGGGAAATGCCCAGTTGCAGCCAGAGAGAGGAGTGAGAATATGTGAGAGTAACAACTCTGCACACACCAAGTTCAGTGGAGGAGGGGGAGGAGGTGCTCCAGATGCCAAAGCAGAGATTCCCCTGCAGCCATGAATACCATGGTGAAGCAGGCTGTCCCCCTGCAGCCCGTGGAGGGAGGTCCACAGTGGAGAAGATATCCACCTGCTGCCTGTGGAGGACCTCAAGCTGGAGCAGCTGGATGCCCAAAGGAGGCTGTGACCCCGTGGGAAGCCCTCACTGAAGCAGGCTCCTGATAGGACCTGTGGAGAGAAGAGCCCATGTTGGAGCAGGTTTGCTGGCAGGACTTGTGATGCCCATAGGGGATGTGACAGTCTGTTCCTGAAGGATCACAGCCCGTGAAAAGGACACAGCCTGGAGCAGTTTGTGAAGGACTGCAGCCGGTGGGAGGGACTCACCCTGGAGCAGTTCATGGACCCATGCTGGAGCAGGGGAAGAGTGTGAGGAGTCTTCCCCCCGAGGAAGAAGAAGTGGTAGAGGCAATGTGTGATGAACTGACCACAACCCCCATTCCCCATCCCCCTGCACTGCTCGTTGGGGAAGGAGGTAGAGAATTCAGGAGCAAAGTTAATCACAGAATCACAGAATCCCAGAATCCTAGGGGTTGGAAGGGACCTCGAAAGCTCATCCAGTCCAACCCCCCTGCCAGAGCAGGGTCACCTAGAGTCCATNAAATTAAATTAATTTTTCCCCATGTCAAATCTGTTTTGCCAGTGACAGCAATTGCTGAGTGATCTCTCCCTGTCCTTATCTCAACCCATGAGCCCTTCATTATATATTTTCTCCTCTTTTCATCTGAGGAGAGACAGAGCAGCCTTGGTGGGCACCTGGCATCCAGCCAGGGCCGTCCCACTACACAGCCCATAAGAGATCCCCACACTGGGAACCACCTGAGGAATGCGGCTTCCACCAAAACCCATCCTTGACTCTGGGGTGGCTCTGTCCTAGGGGCACACGATGCCCATCTTCAGCAGCAGTGCATTTTCTCCACAGGGAGGGCAGGATGGGTGGGTGCACCTCCTTGGCTAAGCTGTTTGGAGGTTGGTAGCACAGTGGTGAACGCCTCACTGGGGAATGACAGAGGCTTTATGAAGCTGTGTGGACCTCCTGAGCGTCGCTCCCACCTCCCAGCCCATGACTCCCCCAGCTAGCACTCCTCCCACCAGCGCTCAGGGCATCTCACAGAGCAGCTCTGTGGGGATGGGGAAGCAGAGGAATCTGCTGGGATGTGTGGTGTGAACACTGTGAATGTGTTCCAGCTCTGAGGAAAGCGTTATTTTACAAACTCCCCGAGCAAGGCCCAGCTGCTGAGGCAGGGTTTTAGTGGCCCTCAGGAGCTGGGCTGTCCCCATGGTCCCTGGCTGCCAGCCCACCGAAGCGGGGATCTCCTGCAGGTCTTCATTCATATTTCATATTTGGGTGGCATCTCCCAAGCCCATGCAGAATTGGGTCAAAAAAGGGGGAGGCCAGGGCGTACCCTGCTCCAGAAGCAGCCACAGCTGTGGCATGGTGTGTCTTCTAGTCCAAACCTCAGCTGTGCCACCTTAGAAACGGGTGAGGAGGGAGAGGAGCAACCCAGAAACTCTTGCTGACACCTCTCCACGGTC
Source organism: Aegotheles bennettii (assembly GCA_013398125.1). Classification (NCBI taxonomy): domain Eukaryota; kingdom Metazoa; phylum Chordata; class Aves; order Caprimulgiformes; family Aegothelidae; genus Aegotheles; species Aegotheles bennettii. Next base: position 103,427 of record VZRW01005513.1, read on the forward strand.
ACAGTGCAGCCCCACCTCCAGTTTCCATCGCTGAAGCAGAGCTGCTGCTTATTAAACCCAGGCCAGCCAGCACTTGGCAAGGCACAGGGGCTGGGGGGAGCCGAGGGGAGGCCCGACGTACCGATCTCTGCCTTCATAAAAATGGGGAGGTTGCTTCCAGAGTCTCTGAAGTGATCCAGTGTGGATGTGGGGCCACTTGGAGGATCAGCTCAGCTGCTAGACAACGCGACATCGAGTCCATAGTGCAGGCAGCAGCCAAATCTGGAGCAAAGGACTCCTCTGCTCTCACCCCTACCAGCTTCTGTGGCGTGTTTCTGTGGCAGTAGAAGTCCTGCAGTGGGAGCAAGGGTGGCAGGCACCTCCCCACGTCCCCAAGGGCGCAGGACTGAAATGCACCACTGAGAACACAGCCAGGTGGCCACTCTCCTGTGAGAAAACACACACTGTGCCTGGCTGCGTGTTCAGCAGCAGCCTGGACATGGATGGCATGGGGACAAGACGAGATGCTTGGTCACAGCCCCAGCTGGCTCCCCGGGTGGGCTTTCATGGTCACCTCTCACAGCTGAGCCTGGACCTTCAGAAGGAGCAGGGCTGCAAGGGACCTCGAGGAGCCCTGCAGACAGACCCCTGCCTTGCGGCAGGGTTTGTTTCACAACTGCTGCACAGAGCTAAAAATACCCCAGCGATGGTTATGAATTTAGGATAACTAATAGGTCCAGTGGAAAGATTTGGGGCTGTTCCAGAGCTAAACAACAGCTTCTTCACCAACAGCCAAAGACTTGTGGATGCAAAAATAAATAGGAACTGAAAAACTTGAGCTGGAGCAAGCAGTTGAACCCAAGAAAAACTTTATAGCGGTGAGGACGACTGTGGGTACTCACCAGCACTTTGGTTGCTTTAACAACAGGGTACACAGACCTCTAGATTTGAGCTGGATGCTGCCTCTGGGCAGGACCTGGGAGTACTAGTAGTTAGGGAGAACTCCTTTGCTACAGGGTGAAAGCAAATTGTACTGATGATAAAGGACTCAGTGGCCCGGTTCAGCAGCACAGTGCAAGAATCAGAGGGAAACACCGTGGTGGGAAGTATAGGCTGGATGTCTTAAAAAGTGTAGGGAAAGAGCCAAGAATAGACCAACTGGTGACAGTGGATGCTGGGAGGAGTGCTGTGGGGGGAACCAGCTTTGAACCACGAATTGGTGAGCAGAAGGCGAGCGAGGTCTTCAGACATCTGTCTGCAGACCCGAAACACAGCTGGGGAGGGAGCTGTCTCTGAGCACAGCTGTGCCATGCTGGCAGGGGACACCCAGGCTCATATCCCAGCTCCATCTGCCTGGGGCTTCACCCCATGCCGTGCATTTCCCCACGCACGCATGCATCACTCTGCCCTTGCTGTTGTTCCACGCTGAAGTGGACACTCAATTATCCATTTGGCCAGAGACAGCAAGAGTGAAGCCCCGTGCCCCAGGTGCCTGGCTGGGGCAGTGCATGCCAGTCCCTGCCCCATAAGTAATGAAGTACTCAGGGCAAACAGCAAGTGCTTTACTAAGAGCACTTGAGAGAGCACAGCCCCCATCTCCCACATGGGCAGGCATGAGATAACTCGTCCAGTCCCCTGGGACGCTCGCGGCCAGGCGGGTGGCTGGGCAGGGTGCCCAGCTGTCTGCTCCACAGTGGCTGCAGCTGGGGACAAGGGGACCCGTGGGGCTTTGGACATTGGTGCTGTTCAGACCCCACATTCCTGCTTCCGAGCCTTTCAGCTGGAGAAGGTCCTCAGTGGGTTTAACCAGCTGATGCTCCTGGGAGCATTGGGACAGAGCTGGATCCCAGACCTTCATGCCTCTGCCTGAAGGGCTGAACATTGGATTGCTCTCTGCCTACAGCCCATCCTTTGCATTCATGGGTCTTGCTAGTTCAGGTCGTGCCCCTGATGGGAAGCCTTGTCCTGCCCTGTTTGCCTGTAGTGTGTAGAAAACCCAAAAAAGTCTCCAGGTTCTCATGAGTGCTGAGAATAGAAGTGTTTGTGCCTATTTCAGGTCCCTCTCCAGAAGCTGTATTATCATAATTAGCCAAAACGTTTCTCCATTAGCATATTTTTTCTCTTCTTCCATCACATCAGCCTGCATGAAACAGTCACTTATTCTCCTTGCCATTGTGTCAAGATGTACCAGGCTGCAGCAGGACCTGCTGCCCATCTCCAGCCCAGCCTCAATAGCGTGGCTTGTTCTCCGTGCAAGGGGCAATGATGTGGTGGCAGCTGATGTAAATCCCAGGGAGGCTGCTAAGAGCAGCCCCTATTGCTGCCCCACGAGAAGGTCTGGCCACTGAAATGCAGTTCTATAGGTGCCCCAAGCATCTACAACAGGCTGCAAGGAGAGAGGTGGCAAGAAGCTGGAAGATCCTGAGAGCCTCCCCAATGGTGTTGAATTATCACTCCCTCCCAGCCACTTTTATACAAATTAATTTCTTACCCAACAGCCAGTGCCTAGCAAGTGCAGGAGCCAGAGTGTGCACAACACAGCCAGGGAGGAGCAGGGAAGGGAGAGGTCTTTGAGCTTGGCTGAAGATGTAGAGGCATGGGAGATGTATTTCCACCCAAGCCCAGACTTTTTGTGTGATTTTGGGTGAAGAGTATAACCAGTGCAATCTTTAAATTAGCAAATAGGCAGCAAACTTCTGCTCTATCAGCTTATGGCTCCTGCTTGGCTGGGGGTCTGGGTGCTTGGCTGGGGGTCTGGGTGCTTGGCTGGGTGTCTGGGTGCTTGGCTGGGGGTCTGGGTGCTTGGCTGGGGGTCTGGGTGCTTGGTTGGTTTTGGAGGCACATTCCTGGGCTTTTGGTCAGAGATGGCTCTTGTTCTCATGGCACAGATCAGTGGGCTACAGTGTCTCCTGGAGTGCCCTGGCTCTTCTTCAGCCTCATAGTCCCTTTCGATGGGAAGAGAGTCTCCCCTTTTCCTTCCCAAGGGCATCCAAATTGCTGCCAGATAGCGAACTCCCTCTGGTGCAAACAAGAACACACATCCAGCTTCATCTGTGCCACCACGGGAGGTCACGGCCAGGCCAGGAGGCACTCANGTCCGGCACAGGGGGCATGCGGCTTGCTGGGTGGCCGTGGCCACGGCAGGCAGCTCTGGGCATGGTTCTGCCCTGCGCTGGCACCTGTGCTGGACCAGACCCAGTGCCATTTACCCACACAACCCCTGCAGAAGGGCTCCTGCCCGGGTCAGGCACCTTCAGGGTTTGAGCTGCCCCTGCCCCGTGGTGCAGGGAGGAGGGTGCGGGGCAGGAAGCGGCACCCCCACCCCTTGCAGGGGCTCCCATCCATCCCCCCCCGCCGTGCCCAGCTCCCACACGCTCAGCCGGCCGGCACAGGCCGATCCCCGGCCCT
>VZRW01005513.1:107582-150158 GCA_013398125.1 Aegotheles bennettii
CGTGGCCGGGGGCGATGGAGGAGCCGCTCAGCCGCCCGCCCGCCCCAGGTGCCAGCCCGGAGCCCTGGCAGCGGCCGCCCCTCGCCTGCCCCGCGCCTCCGCACCCCGGGCAGGAGCAGAGGGCACCGGGGGTGAAACCCTGCGTGGGGCTGGGGAAGGAAGACTTGTAATAGCGGCTGCAGGGATCAGTCAGGCTGCAGTTGTGTTGTGCTATGATGCCCTTCTCGTGTATAGATATGCTTTTTAAGCCTTTTTTTTGTCACTCCAAGGCTGAGGAAGGGAGCTGGCAGCACTGCCAAGGAGCTGCAGGAGCTAATGGAGCGCTAGGACACGTTCAGTGGAGTGGAGCTGTGGCTGTTGACAGTCGGTGCGGCGGCTGATCCCGAGTTGCTGCCGGGAGGCTGGAAATGCACAGTCACTTACACAGAAAATGTGTTTGAACAGAGGCTGCGGGACCCGCTCGTGGTGTGTGGGCTTCTCTCGTGTGGTTTTAATCTTTGTCTCTCTCTATCGCAACAGGGTGGAGAGAGAAACTCCCGTGAGAAATACCTGGTGATTGTCTGGTGTCTGCTGGCAGTGCTGCTGCCTTCTCCCCTGCCCGACTGCCCTGCAGGGTCAGGCCTCCCCGTCCCCTCTCCCTCACCCCCCCTGGTGCTGGAGGGATGCTGTCTCTGGCCGTGCCTCTGCCCTTTGGCGAGGGAAGCTGCAGACAAGGGGCAGGGAAGGAGATGAGACCCTGTTTCTTCAAACCAGAGGGCAGGCAGTGCCCTCCCCAGGCAGCGTGTGGTCCCTTAGGTGCTGCCCGCTTCTCACCCTGATGATTCTGTGCTCCAGAGAATGCTGAAATCCCAGCCTGGAAACTCGCGTGTTGGGTCAGCCAGCTTTGACTGACTTGTGTGTGCAGATTTAGGACGGGAGAGCTTTTTATTGGGTGTTTTTTTAACATGCTCTAGAGGAAAGGGAGCTGCAGGTGCTTGACAGGCAGGTGTTGCTGCAGGCCATGCAGAGCCCAGCTGCACGGACCCAGTTCTCTCTTTCTCTGCCCTCTGACACCCCATCACCTCTTCTACATTGCCCTAACCTGGGGTGCCACCTTGACACCAAAGTGCAAGCCTTGGGTTGCAGGCAGAACAGCGTCCTGCTTGCAGAAAGCATCTTTTCCCCCCCCGCAGCACCTGTCCAGACCAGGAGAGGATAACGGATACTTTTTCCTTCAGCTGTGTAAAGAAATAAGGTTTCTGTCGTTGTTACACAACCTGTCTCTTCCTCTGCTCCTGCCCACCTGACGCTTGACCTGGCTGATTTAAACCAGGGCTGGTGAAGGGCTGAGTCACAAAGATACTGAATTCCCTTGGATTTCATGGAAGTGGTCACTGAGAGGAGGGAAGGCTGAACAGCTGGGAAGGCTCCAGCCTGGTTTTTGACACTTGGCTGTCTCTGGCAAATGTGACCACAAGACACTGAGCACGGCCCTGATGCCGTCACACCACGTGTCTGTGGGTCAGTTCAGCCTGGAAATTTGGTGCTGAAAAACCAGCAAGGCTGAGTGCTTTACTGGTTTTGCTTCCTTAGGGAGAGTTGGACTTCTGCTCAGGGCAAAGAGAGGTGACTGCACATGCAGGATGGCAAGCGAGGTCAGATCTTCTGGCTGTTATCTGGGATGCTGGGGAGTTTGATGGATAACAAGAAAAACCACAGGAATGGAACAGTTACAGAATCACTTGAGTTGGAAGGGACCTTAAAGGACATCTAGTCCAACTCCCGTGCCATGGGCAGGGACATCCCCCACTAGACCAGGTTGCTCATGGCCCCATCTAACCTGACTTTGAATGTCTCCAGGGATGGGGAATCTGCCACCTCTCTGGGCAACCTGGGCCAGTGTTTTACCACCTTAACAGTGAAAAACTTCTTCCTTATATCTAACCTAAATCTGCCCTCCTTCAGTTTAAAACCGTCACCCCTCATCCTATCACAACAGGCTCTGCTAAAAAGCCTGTCCCCATCTTTCTTATAGACCCCCTTTAGGTACTGGAAGGTGGCAATGAGGTCTCCTTGGAGCCTTCTCTTCTCCAGGTTGAGCAACCCCAACCCTCTCAGCCTTTCCTCTTTGGACAGGTGTTCCAGGCCTCTGATCATTTTTGTGGCCCTTCTCTGGACCCATTCCAACAGGTCCATGTCCTTCCTGTGCTGAGGGCTCCAGAGCTGGACACAGTACTCCAGGAGGTAAAGGAGCTCCAGGAGTTGGAGCACAGCATTTCAGCTGGCTCCTTTACATGAGGAGACCAAGTGAAATACCAGTTGTCCAGCTTATTCCTGTTCTGGTGGTGGTGAAAAGCTTTATCTGAACAAGCTATTTTGTGGAAGGAGTTTGCATATGGAGATATCTGATGATTTCCACTGTTTTGGCTGGGTGAGGAGTAGATCCTGCTCAAGAAACTTCATGCAGATAAATGTGCTCAGTGTCAGATGTGAACTTGATTTTTCAAACGTGGACTGTGATAGCTGGTGGTGTCCCTGCACCCATTAGGCACACAACCCTCTCCCGAAGCAGCCTGGGCATCAGATTGAAAAAAGCCATTGTAGGGACAAAGTCCCGTGGAGGACCAGAAGGCACAGAGGGGAAGATGCTGGAGTCTTCAAGCCTCTTCAAAGCCTGGCTGTTGAGCTGAACTATTCTCTAGGCATCCGTGAGCCGACACGCAGTGGTACTTTCAGTGCCCAACTTTTCTGTGCCCTGGCTAAGGCTTTGTGCAGGTGGGAAGCATGGAGGGCTTCCTTGCCAAAGGGCAAGGCACGCGTGCTCCTGCTGCTGCGCTCATGGGGGGAACTGCTCCTGGCTGTGCAAATCTGTGAGCAAACTTCCAACCCTTCCAAGGGCGAAGGCGGCGAGGTCAGGAAATGCCAAGGCCAGAGCTTCACTTCTGATGCTAACGCTGCAGCACATTGCTTCTTGCATTTATGCATCAGGAAGTTCCCAGAGGAAGAGTTTTCCTTATCCCCCAGATGCTGAAGCCAGCCTGGTTTGATTTAAGCACGCGTGGTAGCGTACAGCCTGCTGCTGTCTCTGCACCGCTGGAGCCATAGGCTCTTCCCTGGATGAGCTGGGCTGGTCCATGCCAAGTCTCAACCACAGGAGGAACTCTACTGGTAGAACTTGCTCCTTGGAGTCAGTACTGGGTCTGCCAGGACCAGCCCCGGGCTGTGGGGCACGAGCGTTGAGACAGGACCAAAGCTTCCCTTTGCCATGATAGCACTGCTGGGAGTGATTACTGCCTGGTTGGTATCTCTCACTGCTCATTTGGGGTTTTCTCCTGGCATGCCTGTCCTTGGGAACAGCACAGGATTTCTCTGGTCCAGTGGTGGGAGCTTGTGAATGGCCCGTGCAAGCAATTACAGAATCACAGAATCCTAGGGGTTGGAAGGGACCTCGAAGGATCATCCAGTCCAACCCCCCTGCCAGGGCAGGGTCACCCAGGGTCCATCACACAGGAATGCATCCAGGCCAATTCAGCTGCTTTCACAGGCTCTGGGTGCTGTGACAGCTGTTCCAGCAGTTCCACAGATCCTCTGGGTTAGTGCTCAGGGCTGCTGTTTTCTTGTGTTGCTTTGGTTTTGGATGGAGTGGTTGTTTTTTTTGTTGTTGAGCTAGGAAGGACTTTAAGGCTAATCTGCATCCTTATCTCAGCCTGGCTGTAAAGCCTGAGAGGAGGCAAGGTACAGGCAGCTTTTACTGCAGCAGGGCTGGGTGAGGCTGCCTGCGGGGGGGAGGGAGTGTGGGGCTCAAACACCCCCTGTAAGGGCTTTGGGGGGACACAGCAGCACGGGGTGAGACCACCACCCCGGTCTCTGCATAATAACACCATCCTCTCTCATCAATCCTGTGTGCAGCAGAGGTTTGGGTGTTCCCATCCTCTGTGGGCTCCATCCAACTGCTTTTGGAGGTGGCAGTAGCAGCTGGTGAGGTTGGAGTGCAGTTGTCAGCACTTGGTGATGCCCTTGCCCTAAGCTGCTATCTCCACTCTTCCCAGTTGCTAATTGAACCCTGGCTCTAGTTTTGAATCCCACCTCTTCTTTGCTGTTCCACTCATGTGTTTCTCCCACCAGGGCATCACCTTCACATGGCTCCAAGGTGGCTCATGAACCCCCAGATGCTGAAGTCGGGCAGTTCATCTGCAGATTAACTTGCCCTAAGCTGGAGCAGCAAACTTTTATCTAAATATGAAGCTGTAGTGGCGTGAGGTGAGGGAGGGTTTGGTTTTACCCATATGTCAGGGTTGCTGGGCGAGGAATGCAGGTCACATTGTTCTGCCCCTAAAACAGCTCCTGGGTGCTTTGGTGTACCCCTAAAACCAGCCCGAGGTTGTGGGGATGTGTTCTCCAGCCCTACTTATTGTTTACTGCCTGGGAGACGAAACCCAGCCCTTTCCACCCTGCAGGTTAGGAATAATTTGTCTGTCCTGGTGGGGACCATCCTGGAGCAATGCGACCTGGTCAGAAGGCAGTGACTTGGTGCCAGATGTGCTGGGATAGAGCGAGCTGAGGCCATTTAAATCCAAAACAGCTGGGGCAGATGTGGAATAGCGATGCCTGCACTATGAGCTGGGATCTCAAGCAGTGCTGTGGGGCAGAGAGTTGGCCCTGCCAGGGGAGGCTGGTTCCAGCTGGCATCAGCAGCCCTCCTGCCTGCCAGCTCTCTCCTGCTCCGCCTGGGATGCCTGGAGAGGCAGGCAGGGAGAGCTGGGCTGCTGGTTAAAGCATCCTTCCCCAGGCAGGTGTGTATCTCCAGTGGGAGGCAGCCACTTTGCAGCTCCTAGCTTTGCACCCCCTGCTTTGGTGTTGGAGGAGTTTTTCATTGCACCTTCACCCTCTCACTGCACGAGCAGCTTTGGGCTGCAGATTTGGCTGCAAGTTCACTACTCCAGCAGTTCACTGCTCCTTTCTCTAAAGGAGAAAGCTCTGAGGTCTCTCCCTGCGAGCACTGAGGTTTGGAAAAGATGCTGATCTCCTTGGTTTCATTCTTATTTTTGCCTCCTCCTCTTCCAGCCCCTCCCTCCCCCCTCAACTGACAGCCTCTTAAAGAGGAAATCTGATAATGTTTCCAGTTAAGTGTGGGGATAGGAACTTCCCACAGCCAAGGATTTTCTGCATTTTCCTGACTCTGTTCTGAGGCACAACGATGAGGAACTGCAGCCTGGCACCTCCTGGGAAGTGCCCCTTTGCAGATGAACTGCCCGACTTCAGCATCTGGGGGTTCATGAGCCACCTTGGAGCCATGTGAAGGTGATGCCCTGGTGGGAGAAACACATGAGTGGAACAGCAAAGAAGAGGTGGGATTCAAAACTAGAGCCAGGGTTCAATTAGCAACTGGGAAGAGTGGAGATAGCAGCATCTCTCTCTCTCTGTGGCTGGACCCTGCCTGGCAGATCTCAGAACGTGCAGTATGGTCTCTGTTGCTGCTTCATGTGTTACGGGTGGAGAAACTGAGGCTGGAGAGGAAGGTGGGAAGGACCCCATGCTTGGTTTGCCTGCCAGCAGAAGTGGGAAGAGAAGTGCCACATCCAGCGCTCCCTTCCCAAGTCTCACTTCTTCCTCCATGCTTTTATTTTTTTTTTAAGCTTGAACTTAGGACTTTTTGTGGTATTTGCATCTCAAGGAAATGGTTGTGACTCGGTTCTCTGAGTGGTGTATGTGCATGCAGCATCATTGCTGGGGTGTTTCTCATTGCTACCCAGCAGGACATGGTCAGCACATGTCCTCCTCACTGGGCTGGGCAGAAGCCAGCAGTGCTGCAGGGTGCAGGTGGCAAAGGGAGAACATCAGCGCTGCTGCAAAACTGGGGGAAGCTCTCCTGTGCATGGTTTCTCCTTCCAGGGGGATATTTTATTCCGAAGTCGAGACCTGGATCTGCGTCTGGGTGCAATGGAGATGGTGCTCCAGCAATGGTCAGGTGCTCCAGGGAGAGCCCAGATCTTGGCCAATCTGCACCAAAGAGTCTGAAAATGGATTCTCTTACTGCTGCAGGGCTGCAGGTATTGCCTAGGGTCATGCAAAACCATCCTGTTGGACATGTAATGGGTAGTTGCTCATGGGTGTCTCTGACTGTGTCTGTGTTTTTTTCTTCCCTCTCTTTGGTTCTTCTGGAGGTTGGTTGCTACAGCCAGTGAAATTAGTCACTGTGGTACGGCTGAACCACTGTGCACAGGCAGTGTGGCAGAGGAGCACAAACTTGGGGGTGTGTAGACAGGTCACCCCCACCAGGGTTGTGTGAATCTGGAGCGTTTGTCTTTTCAGTGCATGGTGCCATTTGAAGACACAGATGTCCACATGAAACTCCCTGCTCAGAGAGGCTGTTGCATCTCTTTTCTTTCCCCACACTAACTGTTGTTCTGGTCTCTTGCAGGCACAGAAGAAGAAGGCAGGATGGATGTGTATGACCCTCAGACACTGGGTGTTATGGTCTTTGGAGGTTTTATGGTTATATCAGCCATTGGGATCTTCCTGGTGTCCACCTTCTCCATGAAGGAGACATCTTACGAGGAAGCCTTGGCCAAGCAACGCAAAGAGCTTGAGAAGACCCAGCAGCAGAAAATAGAGAAAAAGAAGAAAGAGAAACCTGTTGAGAAAAAAGGAAAGGCAAAGAAAAAGGAAGAGAAGCCTAATGGAAAGATCCCAGAGCAGCAGCTGACTCAGGAAGTGACGGACTCTCCCAAGGATGTGGTTCTTGAGCCTGCTGTGGTACCTGAGCCCGTAACTGTTGAGTCTCCGATCGCAGCGGTATCAGTGCCCCCCCAGGAAAAGGAGAAACCTGCTCCATCACCTAAGGAGAAGAGGAAGAAGGAGAAGAAGGTGGCAAAGGTAGAGCCTGCTCCTAGCCCAGTGTTGGCTTCGCCTCCTGTCAGTGTCCCCAAAAGTTCTCCCGTCTTGGAAGTGGCCCCTAAGGAGGTGCCTGTTGTGGCTGTGCCACCGGTTGGCACGCAGCAAAGCGCTCCAGTCATCAGCTCCATCGCCATCAAGAAAACCAATGCTCTTCCGACCCGTGAGGAGCAGAAGCAAGACGGACCTGTCAAGAAGAAGCCTGCATCCAAGAAGAAGAGCGAGCCAGGTAAGGCCAAAATCCTCTGCATATATCCCCATTGAATAAGCCCGTAGGGCATCTTGGTGTGGTTAAAACAGAGCTGTCCCATTCTGAGATCTCTTTGTTCTTCTTCAGTGATGGTGAGACAGACCATGTGTGCCAAGGGGAAGGTCGCTTGGAAAAGCCTGTACTGGATTGTAATTCTCTCTGGGGAGAAGCAGACTTGAATCCAAGAGTTTATTGACTTGTTTTGACTCTGTAATGTGTTGCCTCGTGCATTGGGTACCTCTGCTTGGTGCTTAGCTCCTTGGTCCAGCGCTCAAGTGTTGGAGAGTTACAGGTTCCTCTTGGATTTGCTGTTGTGTTGGGGGTTTCTGGGCAGATGTGCACACTGAGAGTGGACACGAGGTAGAAAGCCAAGATGAGGTGTTTTCCCCTTCTACCCCTGATTACTAAAAGGATGCAGGAGCTCTACCACTCTTCTTCTACAGGGAGATGGGTCACTGCTAGAGTTTCTTCCTTCAGTGAAGGTGAAAAACATCCTATTGGTGGTAAGGGGATTGAAGTGATTTTATACTGCAGGGGATTGATCACAGGATAATTAGATGGAAGTGAATTTGAATATGTCACAGGGAAGGGAAAACTTGCCCGTCATCTTTCATGCCTCACTTGATTGCTTTGGAGATGGAAGAGATTGAAGAAGGTGGTCCTGAACTCTCCAGGGTGTAAATAGGTGTAGGGAGGGGAGAAAGTGGGATTCTTGCCTCTCATTGCACCAAGGTGAACAGTTTGGGGTTTTTTGGTTGTGTGATAATTACAGGCACTAAAAATGTGAGTGCATTCAGACCTGCAGAAGCATTCCCATATGGACATATGGGCAAAATCTTTCAGGTGTTCTCAAAGACGTGCTGTGGTGTGCATAGGTTTCATTTCTTTCTTTATTTACAAAAAAATCCCAACCAAACAAAAAGACACCCCTATTTGGTAGCCTTCTCCAGCACATCCAAACCTAGGCTGCTACATAACCTGGCAGTTTCCACACCCATGATTTGGAAGAGGACTTGCTACTCAGCGGGACATTTTGCGGCCTGTGGTCTCCAAGGTTGGGTTGAAACCCTCGTATCTGAGGAAAGGATTTTACTAAAGGCCACCTCCACATAACAATGAGGTTTGAAACGGTTTGAGCAGATGCTACTGGAGGGTATTGCAGTGATGGTGTTGAGGACGCTGGAGCTGGCTGGTTTGGCACGTGCACACAGGGATACGCTGACCTAACACTGAAAAACATGGCCCTAAATTCAAGCTGTAGCAGCTAAGGGATGAGAGATGAACTTTTAGCACTTGTTAAGTTGGGAGGTTTTTTGGCTGCTCTGAACATCTGCTCCTTTGGGTATGAAGAGCCAATCCTTCAATGTCTTACAAGCCAAGGGTGATGTCTTAGCTGCTCCTGTGGGATTTTTTGAAGGAAAGCTCTCGGCAGTATTTGTGGCACAAGACTGGCTGCAGTTTGACCAAGGTGTTGTGAGCAGCCTTTCGGCAGCTGTGGCCTCTCCTCAAGGGCAGAATCAACAGATCTTCCCATGGCAGATAAAAACGGGTGTTCAAAGCATTCAAAGACACGTGCTCGACACTGAGACAGATGGCAAACCTGACAAGAGCGGTGTGGGAGATTCTTCTCTTGTGTGGTTCATTATTAGCGTCCTGCATCACAGAAGAAGTTGCTTGCAAGTGGTGAGTGTGTACTCGGATCCCAGGTCATTAGGTGTGACCACAGGAGCCATGCTTTCCCACGGAACACACATGGGTACCTGATCTGGACTGCAGCCTTCTGGGTGTGGGGCTCCATGCAAGAGCTATCCATGTCTCCTGTGTCCCCCTGGGCTTGGGAAGTGGCTCTTCAGACCCCTCATCCAGTATGGTGGAGCTGCCCTGGCTGCACTGCTGGGCAGACAGATTTTGTTGCTGCCAGGGCTGAGTGCTGCCATCCCAAATGAATCTGCCAGAAGCCAGGAGCAAACGGCGTGTGCCAGGCGTCACGGCTCTCTTGTCATGGTGGGCTGACTGTGGCTCACTGCCAGACCCCACCTGGCCACTCTCTCACTCCTCCTCAGCAGCATGGGGGAAAAAAATAAGATGGGGATGTTCGTGGGTCAGGATAGAGACAGGGCAACTACTTAGAGATTACAGTCACAGGCAAAGCAGGCTCAACTTGGGGAAAAATAATTTATTTCTGATTAAGATAGATAAGAAACAGAGACAAAATTAAAACAACACCTTCCTCCCCTGCTCTTCTTCCCAGGCTCAACTTCATTCTTTCCCTCCCAACTCCTCTACCTGCCTTCCCTGAGTGGTGCGGGGGCTTGGGGGCTGTGGTCAGTCCGTAACAGCTCCTCTCTGCTGCTCCTTCCTCCTCACACCTTTTCCCTGCTCCAGCGTGGGGCCTTCTGTGGGTTGCAGTCCTTCTGCTCCAGCCATGGGCTCCTCTCCAGGGGCTGCAGGGGAATCTGTGCTCTGATGCCTGCAGCACCTCCTCCTCCTTCTTCTCTGACCTTGCTGGTTGTGGGGTCTGAGCTCTGCATTCAGGAGACCCTGGTGTTAACAGCTTTAGAGGCTCTGGAGCTACTGGAGTCCAAACCACTTCTTCTTCTGGGATTTTTTAGGAGAATAAGCCTACTGGGCCATAGGTACTATGCAGGAACTCCTGTGTCACTCTCAGCCATCCATTGTGACCATGTGCACTGTGATCCTACAACAGCATCATGGTCTGTCACGGTCCCTGATGCTCCTTGGCTTTCCTGTGTTAGCAGAGCAGAAAGGTTTGAGTTGTGTCATTCCTTTAGCAAAGAGCTGGAACAAACCTGCCTGGTGAAAGGTGGGAGATGATCTTGCTGTGCTCTGCAACACTGGCACCATTGCATGGGGTGATGTCCCCAGCAAGGTTGTGTCATGGTGTGGTCCATGTTCAGATGCCCAGCATGTCTCTGCTCCCTGATATTGGCAAAGCATGCCCAGCACCTGCTGGGAATCGCTCAGTTCGATGCAGGGTGGTGGCAGGGTGGTGGAAGCAGTAGTAGAGCCAGGCGGAGGTGACATCTTCAGCACTTCTCGTATTGCTTTCAGTTAGAGAGGTATCAAACCTGACTGTGGAAATCTGGGTGAACGCTGGTTTTAGGTAGCAGTTGTGCAGTTGAAGCCAACTGAGATGCTGCTGCTCAGCCCTGCTGTTGGCTCGAGCAGTCCTAACCCCTTCTCTCTCCTCCTCAGCACCTGCAGACTCGGATGGGCCCCTCTACCTGCCCTACAAGACTCTTGTGTCCACTGTCAGCAGCATGGTGTTCAGCGAGGGGGAGGCCCAGCAGCTCATTGAGATCCTGACGGAGAAAGCAGGCATCATCCAGGACACCTGGCACACGGTAGGGCTGCAAGCACCATTGTGGCCACCCTCTGCTGTGGCTCTGCTGAGCCTTGGGAGATGCAGAGGGAAGGGAAGGTGGCCTGTCTTCCAGCTGGCTAGCCCTGAGGGTCTGTCCTGAAGAACGGAGCTGAATTTCTCCCTGGAGCAGAGGGCAGGATCCTGCGTGCGTGGGGTGGAGGGGATGGGTCTGGAGGTGGTGGTCCCCACTGATGTGCCACCCTGTGCTGGCAGGCCACGCAGAAAGGTGACCCGGTCGCTGTCCTGAAACGTCAGCTGGAGGAGAAGGAGAAGCAGCTCACTGCTGAGCAGGAGGATGCCACTGCTGCCAGAAATAAGCTGCGGGAGCTGAGCAAGGTGGGTGCCATGGGGCCCTCCCAGCATCCCCGACATGGGCTCTGCTCCTCATGGCTTGCCGTGTGCCCCCTGCTCCCCACAGCTCATCCCCTTTGGAGGTGAAGCCCAGGGGCTCTCCAGGCCCTTCACCCATTTGCTGTTTCCTCCCCAGAAAGGGGAGGAGATCCACGCCTGCCCTCCTCTCCTGGGCCTTGGTCCAGCCCGGGGAGGCACCAGCCCGAAGAGCCGCAGGGCAGTGCGTGTTGGCAGCTGCAGCAGAAGTAGGGGAAAGCCCTTCCCGTAAGCGACTGCAGCTTTCTGCTGCTTTAGGGAGGGAAATAAATCCCTCCTCGTCTCTGTCTGAATCCCCTGAGCTGAGGAGGTGCTGATCATTCCCTTTTTAAGGAGCCTGATCCTATTTACAGCCCTCTTCCCCGACTCAGCCCCCTGCCTCCACCTCTCGTTGGCTGTTGAAGTTGGAACAGACCCCTGCCACGTTGGACTCGACACCTCCTGCCTTGCAGCCGGCAGGACCAGGCAGCAGAGAGTTCTTCTGTCTGCAGGCAGGAGAGGAGAGGGCAAAGCCATCCTGTGCCCTCAGGCACTGTGCTAAACCCCTGCCTGTGCACAGGGCAGCGGCACAGCAGTGCCCAGCCAGCAGAGCATCCCTGCCTCAGCAGGGGACACAACATGTTCATTTGGATGATGCTCTCAGGCACATGGTGTGACTCTTGGGGTGTCCTGCATAGGGACAGCAGTTGGACTCCATGATCCCCTTCCAACTCCATGTGTTCTAGGATTCTATGATTTTTTTAATATTTTTTTTATTTTCCTGCTTTGCTCCAAAATTTATGTGATGTTATTGATCCTAGGGAGGGAAAAAATAAAATTCTAGGCTGTCTTACTCCTTTCTCTCAGCTGGCCCAATGTGGAACAACAGTGGCATCCAGTGGCCACAGAGCCCAAAACAAAATGCAGGAGAAAATGGAAGTGCTGAACAGGGTAGCTGGGCACGGAGACAGCTCTGAAAGGGCTGAGCTTTTAAGTCTTCTGATCTAGGAGGCCACTGGTTTCACATCCCCTTGAAGGGGAGAAACTCGTACGCTTGGGACTAAGTGGGTGAATTCTCTCCTGGAAGGAACTGGCGGCTGAGCGGGCCAAGGCAGTGGCCGTGGAGGGCAAGCTGAAGGAGCAGCTGCTGGCCCGCGAGCGGGAGATCGCAGCAGTGCAGGCACGCATGCAGGCCAGCTACCAGGACCACGTCAGCGAGACACAGCAGCTCCAGGGCAAGGTGAGCCCCACGCTGTGCTCTGCACCTTCCTCCTCTGGCTGTTGGGTGGCTTTTGGTGGCAGATGCATGGTCTTTTGGAGAAGATTGGGGTGTGCGAGGGAACTAGAGCCTCGGGGAGGGGCAGGACCCCATGATGGTCCTGGACTGTGGTGCTTGAGGGAGAAGAGGCATGTGGGAGCATCCTCATGGGATGTTGCATCCCTGAGGGTTGTCAGCATCAGTAGACATCACCCTGTGTTGCGAGTCCCTCTTGCTCATCGTGTGGGCTTCAAAGGGCCCAGTGACAGCATTAACCTCTGTTGGGCTCCTTTAGATCCGAACCCTGCAGGAGCAGCTGGAGAATGGCCCCAACACGCAGCTGGCTCGCCTGCAGCAGGAGAACTCCATCCTGAGGGATGCCCTCAACCAGGCCACCAGCCAAATGGAGAGCAAGTAAGGCTGGGGTGGGGGACAGAGGCTGGGGCTGCCCTCTGGCAAACCCTGGGGTTGGCTGTCCATGAGGTTTGGCCACCACATTTCTTGAAGGTGCTTCTATGGAAACTCCAACTAGCTAGAGGTAGAGGAGGGAGTGAGAAAGAGCCCCCCAAACATCTCTTGGGGGGCTGGCAGGGGAGACAAGGATGTTCTTCCCAAGTGGAAGGGCAAGAGGAAACCCTCTCTGCTTTGGGGGTCACCTGTGCTGATGCTAGAGCCAACAGACAGTGGAGTGGGGGAGAGGGGACCAGAAGGCAACAGGGCACTTCCTCCCTTAGGGGAGCTCCTTCTGTCAAACTTCAGAAAAAGTGCAGCTGGCTCTTTGGTGGGAGTGATGCTGCAGAGAAGCGAGACCTGCCCGGTGCACACAGAACAAACAGGAGCTGGGTAGAAGAATTTCACACTCCTTTTTATAGAGAGTCTGAAATGGCTGGTGATTAACAGCGGTCAAATAATGACAGAGCATACTCCAGCTGCTTAGAGGGCTTCCTCTTGTGTCTGGGAACACAGATCCTCCATCCTCTACTTCATGAGAAAGGAATGTCTCCTGTGATTGAAATGCAGCTTTTGAAAAGTGATTTGTCAACCCTTTCCACCCCCTCCCTGAAGGACCAGGCATGTCCGGGAAACAGGCAGACACAACCACTGAGGTGTCTCAAGTCCTGTATCAGGCCCACAGGAGGATGTTTCCCCCCCTCCAGGTAACATCAGAGATGCTTGATGGGCCTGCAGGCTGGAATAACCCTACTTCTGTTGGTGCAGGCAGAACGCTGAGCTGGCCAAGTTACGGCAGGAGTGCAACAAGCTGATGAAAGAGCTGTCTGAGAAATCGGAGGTGCTGCAGCAAGAGGAGCAGCAGAAGAAGAGCTGGGAGATCAAAGCAGTGGCCTCAGAGAAGCAGATCGAGAAGCTGCAGGTCAGGCAGGCACCGGCAGACCCGCTCCCCTCCCCTCACAGAGATGGGGCTAAATTGTGTGGGATCTGTGGACTTAGCCATGGGGAGAGCTTGGAGGAAGATGAGTGTCCATGGTTGGAAAACGAGCTGCCTTGTGGATCTCTTTATTGCTCCCCCCCCCATTAGTTTGTCACATGCGATGCACTCTTCGTGCAGCATCACCAGCAAAGCCAGGGAGGACGGTGCTCTGGTTGAAGCTGTTCTTCATGCTGACCTGTGAAGCTCACGAGCCTGGTGTGAAGGTGTGGGAGGGAAGCCTTGGTGGTGCACGCTGCTGGGTGGTACCCTGAGGCAGGAGAGGAAACCCACTGGCCCCCACCAGCCCGTGCTTACGCGGATGTGGGTGCTGTCTCTTGGCTCAGCTGTTTCTAAACCTGTTGCTCTCCCTTCTTGGTGCAGGAGGTAGAGCTTGTGGCTTTTTTGTTATCATCAGGGTGGGGCTGCATTTGGAGCTTCTAGGGGTGTTTAAAGGACACCTCCCAAACAGAGCCTCTGAGCATGCTGTCGGTGGAGATGCGTTGCCAGCAGGCAGTACCTGTGCAGGGAAGAGCATCTTCTGGGGAGGTGGCAGTGCATCTGGTGGGATGTAACTAAGCCAGAGGCTGGGGGCATTGATCCCAGGTGCCACTGACCCAGAAACTTGCCCTTCTTTCCCCCAGGGGTGACAGACAGCCTGAAGGATGTGATGTGTCCCTCCCGCACATACTGTGGTCTCTGCATTGCTCTGGACTCTTTACAGAGTGACTTTGGTGGTGGAGACCTTTATCTGTACATGCCAAAATGGTTTTGTAGAGGTGTTTCTAGAGTAAAGAGCCTTCGATAGCCTTGATCTTAATTTTTCAGATGCCTGAGGATGCAGATCTCCTCCTGGTAGTCTGGTTTTGGCCCCCACCACTTTTGCAGGCGAAAAGCAGGGGGGGTCATATGAGCACGCAGCTGATGTGAAGTCAGAAGCCACCTTCCTGACTCAGAACACCAGCTTCTAAGCATGCTTTTCAGAGAACTTCTCCAGGGCTGTCAGCTTGCTGCACACATTAATGCTAATTAAATAAATCATACCAGCTAGAAGACTTCAGAGCCAGCAATGGGTTTGAGGTGCTAGGGAGAATGTGCTCCACCATAAGACCTGGAGCTGAGTATTTGGGGTTAAATCATCAAAAACCAGAGAAGTCCTGCTGTTTTGGTGGTTCTGGAACCATTGCTCAGACAGAGATGGGGCTGCTGGTTTACCTTCTTCTGTCCCCTCCATGCAAAGCAATGTTTCTCCATCTGCAAGGGTGCAACTTGTACCCGCAGAGCTGCTGGTTTGCTCCTCATCCTCCCCCTCTGCCTTCCCCCTCAAAGTGCCTGCCTTGGCCAGGCCTCTTCCTTGCTACTTTCTAAGATGGAAAAAAAAAAAAATAGTCTTCCCTGGCCCAAACCACACAGAAAATTTCTCCACATGTGGAAACACGTGGCTGGGTGTCTCTGTTCTGCTGAGCACCTGGCAGCACCTCTCCCCGCTGGACTGGGGCTGTGCATTAGGACCAGGGCTTTAAGAGGTTTTTCAGAGCTCGGCTCTCTGGAAGGGAGGATGGCCATGGTCTTGGCCCAAAACCGAGACGCTCGCGTGTTGTCTGCTTCCCACTTGAGGGCTGGCAAAGGATAAAATGGGAGCACGAGGCAAAATGCTTCGTGCACGGGGAGCACGGAGCAAGGATGACTTAAACCCCCCAAAGCACAGCTTAAAAATAACATTATGTGTCACACAGTTTGCTTCAAATTGGTCGGGGGTGCCTGGCGTGCTATGGAAAGCCTTATCTTCCTGCCGTGCAGGCTTCGCAGAGGGAGGTGGAGGCAACGCTGCAGAAGAGGCTGGATGAAGTCAGCGACGAGCTCCGCAAATCCCAGACCAGCTACAAAAGCTTGTTAGCAGATGCAGAGAAGGCCAGAGGACAGCAGCAGAGCATTGCTGGTGAGGACCTTGGACCAGCACAGGGAGAGCTTGGAGCTTTCAGGGCTGGGTGCTTGGTGGGGCTGGTCTGGGTAGGACAAGAAGGTCCAGGGATGGGTTAGGCTGCCTGGTGTCGGTGTGAGTGAGACACAGGACTGGCCCATGGTCCTATCCTAGGATGCCACTCCAATGCCTTTCCCCTGTGCTGTCCTGCATCCCTGCTTGCCCTTTCTGTGCCTCCTGAAAGCGTCCATGGCCAAGGTTTCTTTGGCCAAGAGTCCTGCTTGGGCAGGGCAGGGTGGGGAGTCTCCAAATTTGTTTGCACCTACCGTAATGTGTTTCTCACCCCTTCCTCCAACAGAACTGCAGGCCAAGCTGCTGAGCTCTGAAGCAGAGGTTAAAAGCAAGTTGCTGGAGCTGGACAATGTGAAGAGGAAACTGCAGGATGCCAGCTTGGAGAATACGAAGCTCCTGGAGAGAATCAAATCCATCGAAGCTCTGCTGGAGGCAGGCCAGATGAGAGAGGCAGAAAAAGACAGAGACTTGCAGGTCACATGCTCATTTAATTGGGGTGGGAGGAGGAAGGGGGGTTACACCACTAAAGCAGGTGTTTTTGCACTGTGTTAACACAGTGCTTGTGTTACCTTTGCTCTGGGATCCCCTCTGGGATGCCTCAGGAAGGGCTGACCTGCATCGCGTGCCTAGGACAGGTAATGAAAGTGCTTTCTCTCTTCCAGGCAGCCAATGAAGCAGAAATGAAGCAGCTGCGGTCAAGGTGGGTCTAGGTGCACATGGAGACTGCTACAGCACCTCCAGCTTGCTGTCTGTGTGTCCCAGGCTTCCCTGGGCACTGAGCCCTGGGGGTGAGGGCTTCCCGCTCTCTCCGTTAGGCAGGCTTAGGGACTCTGAAGCTGGGAAGACAAGGTCAGTCCTGGCCAACACAGCTGTTTAAAATATTAATTGGCTCCAGTGCTGGCCCCAGATAACAGCCAGTCAGTTCTGAAATGAGACTGTAATTGCAGGCAGGCACGTGAAGGCTGACCAGTCCTGCAGAACAGGAGCTTCTGGTGGTGTTGTGCTGGGGGTGGGATGTCTCTTTGAGTCCCTGCTCAAAGCTGAGCCAACCAGAGGAGGTTTTTTGGGGATTTTTCCAGGTATCTCCAAGGATGGAGATTCACCACCACTCTGAGTCCTTTATTCCAATGTTTGACAACCTCTTCCCCTCCCAGTGCAGAAAAGTTTCCTGGAATTTAATTGGACTTTCACACGTCACAGCTCATGCCCATTGCCTCTTTTCCATGTGCTGGGCACCTCTGACAAAGCTCAGGCTCTGCACAGGGGAGGATTTCTCAGGTGCTCCCACCGCCAGTGAGAATCCAGCATTCCTCTAAAGGAGGGCAGTTGTTCAGTTGTCTTGTTGGTTCTGTTCAGTTGTTCAGGAGACTTGGGTGGTTCTTGTCAAGGACCTGAACCTTCCTTGATCTGCTCAATCTGAGGCTTCAGGGCAGATGGTAGATCTGGAGATGTGGAGGGAAGCTGCAGGTATCTGGTTGACAGCCCTGGTTTACTCAAGCTCATAGGATGATGCTTTCAAAATGCAGAGCTCTGGGCTGTCTCAGTCTCACAAACTCTGGACAGAAGTGTGTTGGGAGCAGTCCCAGTTGTGTAAGCCAGAATTTGTAGCTTTTGGATCAGGTTACTTCTTCCTCTTGCCCTGGGTGTACAGCCAGCCAGATACACACTTCCTTGTTGTTGCTGATAAGGTGGTTGAAAACTGGATCCCACTGCAGCATTGCCATGGCTGTGGTTTTTAGTCCCACTCCCTCTTCCTCCCGCTGTGTGTAGATCTCGGAGCAGACTGGGATAAGAAGGGCTGTGGTCCCCTTCTCAACAGCTCCCTACCTGGGAGGGAGGTGGATGCCGAGTCTCACTCCTGCATCCTGCCCTTCCAGGCTCCAGGAGAAGACGGACCAGCTGTCATCCTTGGAAAGGGAAGCCACAGAGCTGCGAGAGGCAGTGGAACAACAGAAGACAAAAAACAACGTACGTGAGTGAACCGGGCTCGGTTTTCGCTGCTCTCAGTTCTTTTCCTCCAAACCCCAAATCTCTGGGGTTTGAATGACAACGTGTCAGAGTTGGCTATCGATGGCTCTGTGGTGGCAGCATGAGGCTCTTCCAGCCCCAATGGAGTGCTGGAGCCTCATCTGCTGGGGAGCAGGAACCCCCCAAGCAGGCTGAGCAGCATGAGCTGATGGGCTGCAGCACGTGGTGGGCTGCCTGGGTGGAGGTGTCTGTCCCCTGTTCTCTTGGGAGGTTTAGCACCTGGTAATCCAGGAAGATCCTACCCCAGCAGGGACAAGGGAATCCTTGAGCAGGGGTGCCTCCCACATCATGGCTCCTCTGCTCCTTATCCCTCTACTGCAAGGTGGTATCAGTTGTCTGGAGGCAGCCCTCCACTTGGCTTGGGTCCTCTACAGGCAGCTCTAGGCATCCTGAGGGCTGCTTCTGGAGCTCCTGCCTCCATCCATTTCTGCTCTGCTCCCCCAAGGCCACCGTCTGAGCAATGTGGTGCATTGGGCCACTGCAGGAATAGAGGGGAAAGGGGTGCACGTGAGCAGTGGGATGGAAGGCTCTTGACAGAAGCGATGGGCTGCTGCCCTTTTCCCTGAGTGGAGGCTTTGAAATCCTCCACAGTGCCAACAAGCAGCTTGGTGGCCTTCGGCATGATGTATGGCTTATTGCCCTCTGTGTGTGGTCTCGGCAGGACCTTCGTGAGAAGAACTGGAAAGCAATGGAAGCATTAACCACGGTGGAGAAGGCGTGCGAGGAAAAACTACTTACTGCTGCAAAAGCAAAGGTAAGCCCAGCATTCCTCTCTAGTGGTGATGCTGGTGTTGTAAGGGAAACATTCAGCCTCCTGAGCCACCAGAGATGCTTGCTTTGGGTTGCTTACCTCCTCACAGGAACAGTGCTAGCCCCACCCTCCAGCCAGCTTCTCCAAAGTTTGTTTGAGGGCTGTGTACAGGTCATGGTTGGGGAGCCAGGAAGATGAGTGAACTGGAAGGGATGTTTTCATGGTTCTCAGCAGCAGCAGTTTTCTCTGGTGGCTGGTTTCTGTGTGCCAGCTCACCTCTGTAGGCACAGAAAAGCAGGCAGCCTGGCTGGCAGGTGCCCAAGAACTCCATCCCATGACAGTTTGTCCCTCTTACAGGAAGAGCTGGCCCAACAGCTGGACACACTCCAGACGCGAACCAAGCAGACGCTGCTCTCTGCCCTCCCTGGAGTCACCATGTCCTCGCAGCAGGTGGGCATGGGCTTTCTCAGACCCCTGCAGAACCTTTACCACACAGGAAGGACTGATGTCTAAGCATCCTTTTTCTTCCTTGTCCTCTTTTTTTCGCACTCAGGATTATGACACGTGGCTACAAGAGTTTAAGGAGAAGACCATGGATGTGCTAAAGCAGCAAATGATTACAACAGAGCCCACGGTAAGTGAAGGAGCTGGAAAGTGGAGGGTGAGGAAGTGCCTGAGAGTCACTCATTTCTTTTCCTCACTGCTCTCTCCATCCCTTCTCTCTCTTTTCAGGATTCAGCACTTAAATTAAAAGAGGCAGAGGAAGCGCAAAGCACTTTACAAGCAGAATGTGAGCAGTATAGAACGATCCTTGCAGAGACGGTGAGTTTCAGCCCTCTGCATCGCGTTGGTTTTCCACTAGAAATACCTCTTGAGAGGTCTCCTGGCAGCCCGGGCTGCCCATGGGTTCATGGTGGGCATCCCTCAGTATGCTGGGGAGCTGCTGTGTGGAGGACCATTTGCCATTGAGGCAGGGGAATAGCATAAACCTGAATTTCTAGAACTCTTCTGCAGCCTAATTGTGTTGGAAACCTTCCTGGTGGTAGTGGGATGTGGCACAGCAAGGACTCTGATGAGCAGGGTGGTTGTGCCAGCCTAGGAACTGGGAGCCCATAGACCCTCCTGCGGCACCTAATTCTGTCACCCATGCTTTGGCCCAAATCCTTTGAGAGGCATTGCCAGGGCTTCCAGCTGGAGGAGGTTTGGGCTGAGCTGAGTCTTTGCCAACAGGAAGGGATGCTGCGAGACCTGCAGAAGAGTGTGGAGGAGGAGGAGCAGGTGTGGAAAGCAAAGCTCACAATGTCTGAAGAGGAACTCCACAAGGTGAGTGTTTGGGGCACACTTGGGTTTGTCACTTGTGGAGCTGGACTTGCAGGAGCAGAGGGGCTGTTAACTATAGATCCTGGGTGACCCTAACTTCCTGTCAACCTTGAACTCTGAGACATGGGGACTTTTTGTTCTCCCCAAATCCACCCCTCCTGTCACCAAACCAGCAGCCAAGCCCATCTCATGTAGGAACTAAGCCTCTCTTCTGCCTGGATCCTACCCCCCTGCCTGGTGTGTGCCTCGACCCTGCCAGTGGAGCTGGAGGAATGGTTGCAGCTCCCCAGTTCAGGCACAATAGTTGGGAAACCACATCACTGTTTCAGTCATCCGGGCTCCGATGCTTGGAAATTGGGCTGAGCCCCCCTGGTGGGTGCTGGCTTGACAGGAGCAGAGCACGTGCAGGGCTCTTGGATTCCCATTTTCAGAAGAACTTGGCCTGCTCTCAAAACCTGGATTGACCTTGGCGTTTGTTGAGCCTTCAAAAATGAGCTGAGGTCCAAGCCACGTACTGCACATAATTTTGGGTCCAGCTGTCTGTCTGGCTCTGGGTACCACTGTCCCTAGTTAAAAAGCCAGCCGGCAGCTGTCAGAGAGCTGTTGTTGCCCAGGAGTTTGGTGGGGAGTGTGTTTTGTGAGCTCTCGTGACTTAGCTGGAGCCTAGGAGAACTTGGCTGGCTGTGCCTTTTCTGTGAAGCAGACTTAAGTTATCTCCTCCCTCTTGAATGCAGAACTGAGATGAAGCTGCTTTCTGAGGTCTGGCTGCTCCGCTTTCTTCACCACTTTCCGTTTGGAAGTTAACTGGGGCTGCAGGGAGGTGGGGGAGCTCTTGTACAAGAGATCTTTGATTTCTCAGCCCGTTGCTGACTCCTGCAGTGCCAGCACTGGTGTAGGATTGCATGGGGATGATGTGGCGGCCGCTGGTGTGCGTGATGGAATGAACGTCTGGTGGCTAGGGCAGGTCCCCGAGCAGTCCTGCCTCTCTGTGGAGAAGAGGTGAATTCCTCCTTTCCAAAAAACCCAGCCACTGTGGAGTCCTTCAAAAATCAGTCCAGGTTTAAATGCAAACCCCATGCTTTTTCTGATAGCTTGGCTTCTCTTAATAGGAAAGCTCATGACACCTCATAGGGAAGTCTACCTTGCTGCTTCCAAACCAAAGGTGCTTTCAAGTAGGAAACTTGCACTGTGTCTGGTGCTAGTTTCTTGAGTGTTGAAAGCTGATTACAACCAGATAAAGTCCTGTAGGCAAAAGCTGTCACCTTACTCCGTGATTTACAGCAGGGGCTTGTTGGACTCATTCTCCTTGGGAAGAGGAGTTTCTGCCCTGCAGACTGTGGAGCTTCATTTTGGTGTCAGGTCTCTCCCGCGCGTGGGTACAGGATGAAGTGGGAGAGGTGGGAGTGAAACACTGGCCTGTTTTTGGTTGAGCAAAAGGTGCTCAGTGTTGGCATGAGGCACTGTTCCCTGACCCTCTCTGATCCTTTTTGGCTTAGTCACAACTCCAGCTGAAATCCCTTGAAGACATGGTGGAGAAGTTGAAAGCAGATCTGCAGAGCACAGATCAGGTAAGGTTCTTTGGGTACGGGAGGAGGTCCCCATGCAGGTGCTGGATGGGTACATGCTGTGCTTGGGCTGAGTTGGGACCTATCTACTGACTTGCCGTGGGGAAAGCAGGCTTGGACCATGGGATGTTTGGGCTGTGTTGGACCTCAGACAATCAACCCTGTCCTGCTTTCCTCCCTTTTGATCCAGATAAAGGAATACACCTCTCTTCTGGAAACACAACTGGAAAATCACTTGGAGACAGCCAGCTCTGAACGCCAAAACTACACAAAAGAAGTTGAAGTTGTAAGTGTGGTGGCTGTTACCTTCTTAAATGCTTCTTTCTTCTAAGCCTGACTCCACCCATCTGTGTTTCGGGGGTTTGGGGAACGCCCTGGGTATCTGCAGCTTTGCAAAGCAGAATAAAACAGAGGGAAGTGCTTGCTCCAGTCTGGGTTGTAGGCACCTAAAGTCAGGAGATCCACTGGCAAGGTGATGGGATAGGGAGATCTGTATGGAGATGCTGTTCACTGCTCCTCAGTGGCCTGTGGGATTTCTGTGGCTCAGGTGAGACAGAGCTGTCTCACAGCCATCTCCCTCTCTGAGCAGGCATCAGCAGGCAGCTTACCAAGTGATGTTGCATGATGTTGAGAAGACGTTGCATCATAAAAATGCTTCCCTGGGCTGCAGAACTCCAAAGAATATGGGGTGGGGCAATCCCAAGCACAAATATAGGCTGGGCAGAGAACGTATTGAGAGCAGCCCTGAGGGGAAGGACTTGGGGGTGTTGGTTGATGAGAAGCTCAACGTGATCTTGCCATGTGCGCTTGCAGCCCAAAAAGCCAGCAATATCCTGGGCTGCATCAAGAGAAGCATGACCAGCAGGTCGAGGGAGGTGATTTTCCCACTCTACTCCACTCTCATGAGACCCCACCTGCAGTACTGTGTCCAGTTCTGGGGTCCCCAACATAAGAAGGACATGGAGCTGTTGGAGTCCAGAGAAGGGCCACAAAGATGGTCAGAGAGCTGGAGCTTCTTCTCCTATGAAGACAGGCTGAGAGAGTTGGGGTTGTTCAGCCTGGAGAAGGCCCTCGGGAGATGTTAGAGCACCTTTCAGGACCTGAAGGTGCTACAGGAAAGCTGTAGAGGGACTTTTTACAAGGGCATGGAGTGATGGGACAAGGGAGAATGGGTTCAAACTGAAAGAGGGTAGTTTTAACGTGGATATTAGGAAGTTCTTTCCTGTAAGGGTGATGAAACACTGGCCCAGGGTGCCCAGGGAAGCTGTGGCTGCCCCCTCCCTGGCAGTGTTCAAGGCCAGGTTGGATGGGGCTTGGAGCAACCTGGTCTGGTGGGAGGTGTCCCTGCCCATGACAGGGGGTTGGAACTGGATGATCTTCAAGGTCCCTCCCAACCCAAACCATTCTGTGATTCTATGAAAACCAAAGGCATAAATGGACTCTTTTTGCTCTCTCTGTTCCCCCTCAACAGTTGAGACAGCTCTTGTCAGAGTCGCAGGAGCAGCTGGAGGCAGCGAAGACAGAAACGCAGAAGCAGAGCCAGGAGCTGGCCCTGGTAAGGGAGGACTCTGGCGCTGCCCTGCTGGGACCTCGCTGTCTGTCTGGGGCTGGTTTGCAAACCCAGCTGTGGGGCCAGCATCCTCCCTGCGGGTTTGGGGAGGGCAGGAAGGCACAGCCAATGCACAGGGAAGCCTGGTGCTGCTGGGCACCGGACTGATCCGGCTTCCAGAGGCGATGTTTGAGACCCAGGAGATTTTATTTGCCTGCCTTTCCTCCCATGTTGGGGGTGCAGCAGGAAGAGCAGCAAGGCTTGCACAAGCCAGTGTGTAGCAAAAAAACCCAGCCACCCCACCAGTGGACACTGGTTACCCCTTCCATCTGTCCAGCCCTGCGGTGCAGGATGGAGCACTGGGAGATGGAGGGGGGTTTGAATTGGGGTGGACCATATGCCAAGTAAGTGCCTCCCCAGCCATCCCAGCTGTGATCAATGGCAAAATGGGACTTGCCACCCTTCCTCAGTTGCTTTGTTTAACACCTCAACTATGTTAGTGCAAACCCTCAGCCGTGGCTTGGAACCAAGGTGCAAAGTGATCAGAGGAGAGCAGATGAGGCACGAGCCATGTGCTCTGCACCCCTAGGAGCTGTCGTGCCTCAAGCTGCCCAAGTTAGGTACCACCATCCTGTATCTAGCACAAACTGAGGGGGTTTTCCAAACATTTCAGCTTGTGTGCAAGCAGAAAAGCTGGTAAACTTTTTATCTACAGGACCTTGTGGGTCTTGTAACGGCTGTGATGTGGGGATGTGTAACTGAGCCAGGCTTGCTGGTCCTCCTTCCAGGTCAGGCAGCAGTTGAGTGAGATGAAGAGCCATGTACAGGATGGAGAAGTAGAGGGGTTACAAGCTGACCCAAGCGAGCCTGCACCCCTCGAGGTTAGGGTGGTGAGACCACTGCCCGTGGAGGCCCTGACTCTTAACCATGTCCCTTGTCCTGTCTCACCGTCTCTAACTGCATGGAGAACTGCATGTGGCTTTGCCTAGGGCTGGCACGGCTGTGTTGTCTCATGTCCTGTGTGTTGGTGGGAAGCCAGCCCCCCATCCCTTCAACCACGTGTCCTATTCCCACTGGGGATGTCACCAGCCAGTTTTTGCCAGGCTGTTCCCCTTGGGAGCCCCCCGTCACAGCATCAGGCTGGCAGGAGTTTGGGGGAGGCTGGCAGGGGATGCTGCAAGCCCTCAGGCCAACATTGCCACATGATGATGGCTGTTGGGTTTGCGGCTTGGGTCTCCTCGGAGGAAGGGGAGGCTCTGTAAATCTTGCTGGAGCCAGGCTGAGGACATTAGCAGTGGCTGCTCACTTTCAGGCTCACACCTCACTGGTGGCACTGCTGCCAGGAGCCAGGCTCTTTCTCCTTTAATCCCATTAAGTGTGGAGCCTCCTCCCCGGCGTGGGGACCTGCAGGCACATCCTCCACTAGGGAGTGCCTCTCATCCCAAGTCCCAGCTGGCACTGCCTAAGGAGCAGGCAAAATCTGGCAATGCAAAGCCAAGCCTCAGGCTCACCATCAGCATCCTCCCTGCTTTTGAGTGGAAAGGGGATGCCAGTACTTCCTGCCCCTTGGTGCCCTGGGGAAAGCTTCAGTTTTCATTTCTTCTGTCTCGTCCAGCTTCTTGGCGATGTCCCTGCTAGCTCCTCTCTTAGGTCTCTTGATAAAATTTTATTTCTGGGTGTCTTCCTCTTTTCTCAACACAGTTGAAAACTCAGCTGGAGCAAAATGAAGCACTAGTGGAGAAGGAGCAAGTGCTGCGGCAAAAGCTGGCGCGGGAGCTGGAGGAGGTAGGAGTGGGTGAGGAGGAACAGGGGTTTGCAATGCCATTATGGGTTCTTGGCCACAAGGATTAATTTGAAGAATTAATTTGAAGGTTTTTTCCCATCCCAGTCCACATCTGAGAATAGTTCACACACATCTGAAGAACCTCTTACAGCAGCTGTGCTAAGGGCGTGTGGCATTGCTGACCCCTCCAATTGTCCCTCTTACAGTGCCCCCATGGTTTTTTGCCAACTCTTTCCTTTGAGGGTTATGGGCTTTAGCTGGGTTTCATGCTGCTTCTGGCAAGAAATGCCATCTTCCCGACAGAAGCTGGATCAGCAAAAGCAATGGGTTGTGTTTAGCATCCAACTGTGGGACAGCAGCTGTGCACCAGAGGCAGACCCACCGTGGACCCGGGGCTATACGGGGCAGGATGTGGAAGGTGCCTGCCAACGTTAGCTCAAGTGCTGATGGAGTCTGTGTCCCCCTTTCAGGCCCAGAGCTCAGCGTGCAGTTTGCAAGCAGAGCTGGAAAAGCTGAGACTGGCTGAAAACGCAGCGGCTTCAGGCACAGAGGAGGCCCAGCATCTCAAGGTGATTTGGCTGCCCTGCTCTCTTGTGCTTGGAGTTCAGGCAGACAGCAAAAGCTGTGTCTGAGCAGGACTAAGGGTGTGATTTACCATTCTGGAGGATGGTGTGGCAAGGTGGGTGGTTCCCCTGCAGGTAGCTCCCTGCCCAGGGCTGGCTGTGAGCTCCAACGTGGCTGAAGGGCAGCAGGGTGCAAGTCACAGCCACTTCATCCATGTTGGCCAAGACAAAGGCGATGCTCTGAGCAAATGCTCTCACAGGCTGGGCTTTTCATGTACTGGGAAGCTGTTCTGCTTCCATGAGGTGGTCTCAGCCCATGGCATATCTGGGGAGCCAGAATGAGCTGATGCCTGGCCCCTCCAGCAAGGAGGGAGCTGGGTACTCCTCTGGCTTGTAGCAGAACCACAGAGCCCAGATCCACATGGGATGGTGGTGGCTGCTCCTAATTCTCTTCGCAGATGCAGTAGGGGATTGGTGTAACTATGACTTTAATCTTGTGCACTGAGGTGGCTTGGTGCAGACCCAAGGTGTTTGGGAGGGGAGGAGGTCACCAGATAGCAAAGGCAGTCTGAAGCAGATGCTTCTTTTGACTCCCATGTAGGAAAGACTTGAAAAAGAAAAAAAATTAACCAAGGACCTGGGCCAAGCAGCAACCAAACTACAGGAGCTACTGAAGGTTACCCAGGACCAACTGGCCAAAGAGAGAGAAACAGTGAAGAAGTTGAAAGAACAGCTTCAGGAAACGGTACTTGTGGTGGCCATGGCCATGCCTCCCCTCGATGCCAATGAAGGCCGTGGGGAAGTGTGTGTCACACAGTGGTTTAAAACCAGAGGCAAGGTGGCATTTGCTGCCGGAAACCATCTGGGTGGCTTTTGGAAGCCCTGGGGCCGCACACGATGGTGGTCATGGTTCTCCCTTCCCAGAAGGCAGGACCTGGTCCATGTGTGAAATGCTTTGATGCTTGAGCTGCTATGAGAACAAGGTTGAGATCCAGTTGAGTCACTCACCTCTGTTTTCTTTCTCCAGGGAGAAGAGGACAGTTCAAAGGAAGGGACTTCAGTTTGACGAGTCTGTGACCTAGACCTTACTGTTCAACTTACCAAAATGCCTTACACATTCCTAAAAATAAAAATATATGCTGAATTTACTGTAGATAAAAGATACAAGCCATTAGTGACCCAAAACCTAGTTTTGAA
This sequence comes from Aegotheles bennettii, assembly GCA_013398125.1. Taxonomy (NCBI): domain Eukaryota; kingdom Metazoa; phylum Chordata; class Aves; order Caprimulgiformes; family Aegothelidae; genus Aegotheles; species Aegotheles bennettii. Next base: position 133,890 of record VZRW01005513.1, read on the forward strand.
ACTTTAAAAAAACCAAACAAAACCACAAAAAAAGCAGGCATAGATTTGTAAGGAAATCTTCATACTATTTTGTACAACCCCTCGTTCCCCAGGGAGCCACTCCGACCCCGTCGGGGCAGGTGCCAGGGCTTCACCCTCCTGTCGTGGCAGAGCCCACGAATGTGTGAAAAGAGTAGACTGTGTTTCTACACCAACCGGTGCAATTTGTTTTTTATTTTTAACTGTTTTTTGGGGGTGTGAAAGAAGTGTGAAAGCGAGGCCCGCCATGGGAGGAGGCCTCTCTGATGGGTGGCTCTTGGCATGTATCCTTTTGTGTATTTCTGGGTGTCGATGCAATTAAATGACGTAGTGAAAAGAGCTTGTCCTTGCTTTATTTTTCTGTTTTGTTGTTTGGTTTGCTTGGGTTTTTTTTTAAGTTTGCAGGCCAGGCAGCTCTTTGGGGTCACAGAAGAAGGGCCCTGCTTTGGCCAGGAGCAGATCCATTATTCTCCCCCTTGCTGTGCTGCAAAAGCCATTGCTGCTGTTTTTTCTCCAATATAAGCAAAGGAGAAACCTTTCCTCACAGGCGTGTGTTCTCACACTGGTGGTGCACCGTGAGCCCCCCCGTGCAAACTGGATGCGTAGGAGCATGGATGCATGGATGCAAACTGGAGCATAGGCGGTTCCATGTGAGTATCAGGAGAAACTTTTTCCCTGTGAGAGTGCCAGAGCACTGGACCAGGCTGCCCAGAGAGGCTGTGGAGTCTCCTTGGCTGGAGACATTCAAACCCTGCCTGGATGCGTTCCTGTGTGATGGACTCTGGGTGACCCTGCTCTGGCAGGGGGGTTGGACTGGATGATCTTTCCAGGTCCCTTCCAACCCCTAGGATTCTGGGATTCTGTGTGATTCTGTGCAGGGCTCAGCAGAGGGGGACGTGGTGGTGGGGGACATGGTGGCAGTTGAGCAGGGGATGGCTGCTCCCCGGCTGTGGGGTCACACTGAGCAGGGACAGGGCAGGGACTGTCCCTCCTGCTTGCTGGAGCCTCAGCACTGCCCTGTAATTTTGTCCCTGTGGGAGGTGGGTGGTGGTGGTGGTGGGTCCTCAGTTTCTGCTGGTCTCTCCAGCCTCTGCTTTCCTTTTCCATTTTTTTTAACTCTTCCTCTCTCCCCCTTTTTTAAATTTTTTCCTCTTTTTTTTTTCCCCCCCTTTCCCTCTGTTTTTTCTTACTTTCCCTTTTTGTTTTAAGCTGGTTTCTTGGGAAAGGCAGAGGCCATGTGATGGCTCCGTGCCTGTCTGCCCCCAGCAAAGCTGCTGAGCCCAGTGCTGACATTAGCAGGATTTGTGGGGGGTGGGGATAGAGCCCCTGAAGTGCTGTGTCCCTCGGGGGGCAAGTGGGTGTGTGTGAGGAGCCAAGGTTGGGAAGGGGCATGAGGGACAGACCTGCCTCCATTTTGTTCCCAGGGAAGGCAGTGTGTGTGCTACCTCTGTATTAGACACCAGAGACTCCACATATGCAGGTCTGGTCAAACGTGTCCTGTTCCCCCACCTTGCCCTGAATTACAGCTGAGGAAGGGACAAGCTGAGAGCCTCCCTGCTCCAGACCTGCCTCCCATCCTTGTCCGGAGGCACTCTGTTAGCCTGCACTTGGTGGGGCTTTGCTTGAGGCTGAGCAGGGGCTGCTGCACGTGGCAGTGCTGAGCTTGCAGAAGTGGGCTGAGCACCTTTGAGGGGCTGCAGGACCACCCTCCAGATCTGGTGAGTGGCTCGGTGACACCCCTCCAGCCCTTGCTGCCAGCAGTTCCTCACAAGATGGGTGGTGGATGGAGCTCACACACCCAGCTAGCAGGGAGCTGGTGGCTGCATCTCCTGATGGGGTGGTGGCCCCAGCCCCTTGCATGGCAGCTGAGCCTCCACACCATCAGTACAAGCCCTGCTGCTGCTCCTCCCACTCCTGTTCTGTGAGGGCTGTTGCATGTGCAGAGGTGGCAGATCCTACAAGTGCTCCATGCTCTGGCAGGTGGGATCACCCCTGGGATGGAGGGACAAACTCGGTAAGCAGACCTCTGCCTGGCAGCCATGGTTAGCCTGCTGTTTCTCCTCCTGGGCTTTGTGGTGCATGGGGAGGACTTCGTGAATCAAGGACTGTCAGTGACCCCAATGCTGTCAGCCCCACCTCTCGCTGCAGAGCAGCATGGCTCACCTGTCACCTTTTGGCTCTTTAGAAAGATCCCCAGGTGAGGGAATGCCTGGATTTGGGGTTGGACTAGATGATCCTTCGAGGTCCCTTCCAACCCTAGAATTCTGATTCTGTGATTCTGTGATTTTACCAGGATGGAGGGGGTGGGGGTGCAGGACAGGACACAAACCCCAAACCCTACCTGTCCCATAGGCTGGAGCGAGCTGTTGGGTGTAACAGGGTGGCCCTCACCCCCAGGGAGCCAGCGGTAGGAAGGGCCCTGGAGCAGCAGGCCCAATGAAGTGATGCAATCCATTTTTTTTTTCCAGTTCTGGTGGGGCTCTGGTGTCCCCAGCGTGGGGGACCTGGTGGCCTTCCAGGTCACATCCTCAAGCTGACTGTTTGGGAAGAAAGAAAGAGGGGCTGGTCTTGCTAAGCAAAGTTGAAAAATACCTCATCTCTTTTGGAAAAGACATTTAGCTTAATTTTCAATACCTGGCATGGTAGCACTGGGATTTTTTCTTCCCTCAGCACCTTGGTGGAAGGGGAAGGACATCCCAAAGGGCTAGGAGAAACCCAAGCCTTGCCTCCCAGCATGCAGGGCTGAGAACTGGCCAGCCCCTGCTCTCCCAGGAGCTGGTAGGATTTCACAACGTGCCCAGCAGCATGGGCTTTGCCCATGGTTATCTCCTTTCCTCCAGGCAAGCCATGCTGTGGGCTTGCTGCCTGTCAGTCTGTGTTTCCAGGCAGGTACAATCGGCAGCTGGGTGCCAGGGTGCTGGCACTTCATTGAAAGATCAAGCAATCGCCCAGCTGGGGTGATTCTGTATGGGAACTCTGGATCTTTCCAACCATTTCAGCCATGGCTGGAGTCACCTTTCAGCCTGGGTGCATGGATTCATCAAGCCACAGCTTAGACACCTTTGCTGGAACAGCTGAATTACATTTACACCCTCTGCTGCCCACACTCAGCACTGAATTACCCGTGTGTTTATCCCATCCCCATCTTCTCCCCAGTGACTTCTGGGAAACCCTTGTCTGCATATGGACTTGAAAAGGTTTCTAGCAACTCTGCTCTTGCTGCAGCCCTGCTGCACTACCTAGGCAGCAGTCGTGCTGAGCTTGCGTGGCTCTGAGCTGTGTCTTTCACCTGAACCCTTTCACCTTTCTCTTCTTTGTGTTGTTAGAAAGTCATTTCTCTCAACAGCAACCAGCCATGCTCTAGGAAGAATTCCTCGTGTTGCCTCCCTGCTTGCCTTACCTTTTCAGAACATCTGGGTGATTTGGAAGAAACCTTAACTGAAAGGATTTGAACAGTTTCAAGAGAAAGCATCTGCCCATGCTTTTCACCCCCTCCAACTGCAGAAGGCCAAACAGCCTTGGGACATGAAGTCTGACCCACTAACTCCATGATGAGGACAGGCTTGAAGGTTGAGTTACTGCCAGCACTGGAATGCAGAAATACCCTTACAGAAAAGCCTCAGGGCTTGCTGTGAGGGTCATAAAAGCAGCAAAAGGCTCCTAGATGAGCTGAAGCAAGGCCCAAAATGCCACCTCAGGCCTCTTATCCCTCAAAGTCCAAGGACTGAGGCACTTTGTACCCAAGTCCCTGGCCCACGGGCTTTCACATTGTGGGAAGTGTCCTCCTACCTTCCAGGTCCGATATCCCTCCCTCTTTGCAGGATCTCCTGCTCCATTTTCTAACCAAAGAAGGAAATGGCAGGCAGAAAAGTCCACCATGCCGTCACCTGGGCTGGCTATCTCTTTGAAGATGCCTGCAGTCTGGAGGCATTTAGTTATCAGCTGGATCTTGGCTGGGAGTTCCCTTTGTTTGTCAGGCAGCACCACTCCCGCTGTGTCACACTCCTTTCCTTATCTCAGCCTGGACTTTGGACACAGATCAGTACTGCAGACACCTAGGCAAGGAGGAGCTGATTATGAGGATGATTACCCACTGGGGTGAGCTCAGACTCGACTAAAACACAGCTTAAAAGCACCAGCAACCAGGCTGGCTTGCTTTGCTCAAAATCAGAAAGCTTCGCTCTGGTGGATGTCTTTGCATCCAAAAACCTTGTGCTCCCGGCCCTGTGACCCACATGGGTGCCAAGTCAGAGCAAGCAGGCAATGCCTGCCTTTAATTGAAGGTTTTAACCACGCAGCGTGGCCAGAGAGGGCACATGCTGGGTTAGGTAATGGACCATTATTTCCCTGGCCCCGCAGACAAACCAGGGCCATGCACTGCTCTGCCAAGGAGCTGCAGGGACAGTGCAGCTTTCTGTCCCCACTGAACATCTGGCAAGAGCTGGCAGAGGAAGGGGCAGCCTGGAACTGCCTAGGCTTCATCAGGCTGGCCAGAGAAAGCTCCCTCAGTTCCTATAGGGAAAGCAGCACAAATAAGTGACACACACTGGTTTTCCACTGTTCAGACTGCAAATACAGATGTTTCCCAAGCTCCTCAACCCATGGACGTTTGCGTGTGAAGCCTAAAAGGCAGAGACAGGTGCTGGCAGGGAGCTAGAGCCTGCAGCTGGCCCTTGCCCAGCTGTGACAGGGGTGCAGGGCCAAGGGAGGCAGCACATTCTGTAGAGATGAACCTGCTTTGCCCCCCAACCGGCTCTTCCTTCCAGCCTGTTTCCCACCCACCCTTTCTCCCCGAGGAGAAGCACAGGGGGGTGGCTGTGGAAGAGACACCAGCTCCCTGAGCACCCAGCTGACACAGGACACCAGCATGCTCAGCCAGCAACACCAACCCCACTGCAGGAGGGCTCATCCAGAGCCTGGAGAGGAATCAGTCACTGACCCAGGGGAGGGAAACCCCATTTATTGAGGCTATTCAAATTTGGCACGCACAGAACATATCACAGTAATGCACTGGAGGCTAAGGGTTTGGTTTTGTTTTTTTTTTCTTTTTCTCTACAGACATACAGGAAAACTCTATGCAACTCCCATGTACACATTACACAAAGGAAACAACTTTAATCAACCACTGGTGAGACATGGAAGCTTTTAAGATCTCTGTAGCTGGCACAGGAATGTTCTCTACCCCCCATACAAAAGGCATTTCAGGTCAAACTTTCTAGCAGGTGGTATTTCCATGCATTTCTACAGAATTAAAGAAGCTAACAGACAAAAAGCCCAGATCAAGCCATATTAGTCAGGCTGATTGGTTCTAAGTTAAATCAATAGTAATTATGGACAAATGGACCAAGTGACCAGAGACTGGGGCTGAGAACACCACTTTTTAAGATGTGGTTCCTTCTCATTGTACTACCCATAACTGGAGAGCTCCAATCTAAGAATCCGCATTTGTAAAAGCCTCAGAAGCATCCGATCCGCTAGTAAATGTGTATTAGTGAAACTAAGGTAGTTCTAAATTAAACTATGTCAACAGAAAAGCATTTTTTATAGAATCACTCCGGCTGGAAGAGACTTCAAGACACTTCATAACAAGAAAATTGAACCTGCAGAACAAGTGAACCTTTAAATATTATTACTGCACAGTGAGTTTACAAGAGAGTGGATTAGGACTATTTCTCCAGAAAACTCTGTCTATTTTATCTCTATTTTAACTTCATAATTAGCCTTTATTAGTACTGCTCTGCAACTGCAAACACTAAAAATTTAACCCAGTTTTGGTGCCAACAGGTTGCTTTAGCCTAACTTTAGCTACAGGTTTTAAGTTTCGTATTCAAAGGTTACAGGGGAGAAGTTTTTGAGTTTGGCAATTTGGCCAGTAGCCTCAAAAAGACTGACTGAATTCTGCTTGTTACAATTTAGAAAAGTAAGAACTGGAACCAGATTGTTCTCACTCCCCCACCCCTTCATCCCATGATACACATTTGGACCAAAATTTTTGGAGACCTTTAGTGTTAATCCATTGGGGACAGTATTGGGCTGGACAACCAATGCAAATATTAATACACCAAGATAAATCCTTAGATTTGATTTATTTAGGGTCATTTGTACATACGAGCTACATCTCCAAAATCTACTTTATTCTACAAGACAGCTTCCCTACAGTTAGTGAAACCCTTGCCTAGAATGGTTGCTTTACATAACTGATATATTAAAACATGGAATGCTTGTAGAGTTGTGGCACTGTATGACATCTACACGGGACTTCCTTCAAAAGCTACAACTAGGGAGCCTCCTAGCTTCTCAGCAATGCAAGCTCGGTTGAGGTCCTCTGGCCCATTTGCTTGGCATTCATGCTTTATGCCTAAAAAAAGAGGCAAAACACTCAATAAAGCAGTATTTCAACATGCTAGTAATCAAAGAAACGTACTTGGTAGTAATATTAGAAGAGGCAATCCAGGCACTCAAGCAGGTAAGTCCTGCCTTAGCTTCGGAATTCAGATGGTTTTCCCTTGACATGTCACAGGAGACATCTGGCTACACACCAAATACCAATGTAGAAATACCAGGGAGAAAGTCTTCACTAGATCAGTGCTCAGAGTGTGAGACTTTTCACTGCAGGCTCTCTCATGAACACTTCTCATTTCTAGTGCTACCCTGGATATGGCAGCTGAGGGAGACACATGGAAGCACACTAAGATGGCTGACTCAGCTCCTGCTGGCGCTGGAGTGGAGGGTGAAAGAACCAGAGTGAGAACCCGAGATGTAGAAAGACTTTGCTGGTCTAAGGAATCAACAGCAGTTTCTGGTTTTGGAGGACGGGGAGCCCAACTCAAGCCTGCCTTATGTGGAAAAAAGCAGGATTTTTTCAGGATTTCTTTTTTTCTTATTTCACACTCCACACAACAGCCTCCCTGGGTAGTTCCAATCCACTGGCAAGTTGTCCTGTGAAGGCTGGCACCGCTGCACAATGATCCTGTCAGTCTTGCACATGGCAAGACTGCAGCCCAGCACACCATGAGGAGCTGAAGAGGGGGCAGTGCTATCTGGCTACGACCAACTTAGCATGAAATTTCTGAATGCTGCAGCAAGGTGCTCACTCCTTGGCTAATGGTGCCTGACAGGCTGGACAGAGCTTTGCTTCTCCACTCGGACATGTGAATGCCTTTTGCAATGAGTAATCACAACAGCATCTCTAAATCAAGTGAGTTGTTAATTATTATTACTACAGCTCAGTAAGTTTATGAGACAGTGCATTTCCACAGACACCAAGCTGAAAGTCCTCTGCCACAGAAGCAGCTCTGCACAGAACTCAGCTCAGCGTTATGAACCTAATGGTTTCTAGCCTGTATGGTGCAGACACGCTGCTCTGTACAGTACAGCTACAGTGTCACACATTGCAAAGTCTGCTCTTGTCCTGAGAAAGTTCTAGTGTCTCTAAAATTCAGAGCTGGACAGTGTAAGTTTTAGCCAGAGCTCATTTTAGCTCTGTCATGGGCATTTCACCTGTGAAGTTGTCATCTATCACTACTACCTCAGGAAAAAACAAGAGGCAGTTAGCCAGTGGTGAAGCCTTGCTGTGTAAGCATTCTAGGGGCACGGCACAGCTAGGAGCAGCAGCATTGTTACGTACCTTGAAACTTCTTTTTGATTGCATCCTTGGAGCTTGCGTAGATCATCTTACTTTTGAGAGGTGCCTGTTCTGGTGCCCTAGTGGGATACATGAAAAAGAGTACAATTAGGGACGTTTATTATCCAGCACAGACAGAAGCGGTGTCCCACCAACGATGAACAAGCTCAGAATACAGACATCAGGCTGTCCAGCTCACTTTACCATTTTGCCAGCCTGTGCAATACAAATGCTCAGAGACCTCACCCACAGTACTTGGACTGCACGTCAGGAATAAGTGAGTTGGGAAGATGGCTTACCACAAGAAAAACATCAGCTCTTCTTTTTTGGATTCCTTGGTCTCAAAGCTTGCATCATACAAGGCATAACGGCAATCCTTCTCGGGAAGCATCTGCACAAAGTGCTTGAAAGGGTCGGTAACTGTCACACCGACATCTCCCACCAGAATCTCTTTGCCTTCCTCCACAATAATGCACTTTTTGTCTGGACTGAGGCAGAAGATGACAGCCTTCTTCCTCTTCTTAATTTCCTCAGGCGTAGAGCACTTCCGCACTTTCATGTCATAGAAGATACGGCACACCTCATCAGCAACTTGTACTCCAGATGCCTGCAAAGACAAGAGCAAAGACCTTTAGGGCTACCACAGCAAATTTTCACAGCTTCATTACTGCACTGCCTTTAATCCGAGGCTAGAAGACTGGCAATAGTCACCAGTGGCCTGAGAGTCTTGTCAGAAAAGGCTGCAGGCCCTCTTTTTCCAGGCCAAGCAAAGAATCTGGAGTCTCGATGCTGCCCACAGCCAGCTGCCAAACCAAAACTATTCCGAAGAAGGCACAATCCTACTTATATGAGAGCATTGTTTTGGGGTAGTTTTACAGGCATGTCCAGCCCTTGTCCTCAGAGACTCAGTTGCGGCAGATCCTTTAGCATTACAGCAGCTTAATTTTGTTCCCCACTTCAGGCTGGCTAGACAACCAAGTCCACAAGGATCTTCTGTTCAAAGCTCCCTAGCCATTTCTAGCATGCTTGCTAGCAGCTTTAAGAACAGAGGTAAAACATGGCCAGATGCCACAGTTGTCACATGGACTTGGTTTAGAGATCAAGAGAGCTGTAGTGGGGTACTGGGACTGTAGTGGTACAGTTTTTTAACTGAACAAGCCAACTTTCAGAAGCTGCTCTGAATTCAGTGTTTTAAAGGGAGAACTTGCAAGTCCAACAAAGTGCCTAATCCCAGCAGCTCCTCCATGAGTTTTCAAAGCAAGCTGCCTTTCCAACTCCACCACTCACCCCCAGAAGTCTGATGGGAAATTCCAGTTACTTAAGTGGTATCCCCCTGTGCTAGCTGTAATAGGAGGTACAGATGCAGTGTTACCAATCTAATGTTAAAGGCAGCTGCACAGAATAAAGAGGACAAGACCTAGCAAGAATGACAAGAGGCTGAACTGTATTTTCAGTCTGCTGCTTTTTTGGGGAATAAGAGACACACACACACCAAGAAAAAAAAAGGTGGCAGGGTAGAAGCATTTGTATCTTGAGTCTTGTTCTCAGAGCACAGCAAAGTTGGGAGAGCTGAAAAGCAGCTGTGAAATAGCAAATACTTTAAATACAGGGAGCCATGCTGGTTGTAAGGACATCATGGCCAGAGCAGTAAAGACCAAACTGAAGCCTGTCCAACACTCATCCATCCGTTCAAAATGCTGCATGCAGTGTTAACAGTGAGATTCCTCTTAACACTGCTTCTTCCCCTGCTAGTTTTTGGTTTTCCAAATTCAAATGACATACTCAGATAAGGCAATTCATATCTCAGCAGGGTAATGTCCCTCCTCCCTCTGTGTAAACTGCCACACACTACTGTTCCAAGCACAGTCAGCAGTACTGAACAGTCAGGTAAAGCATTACGTGAGATATACCAGCTGAAAAAGATTAAAAGTTGTTCTTCATTTCATTTTTCCCCAAGCTCAGCCCCAAAACATGTGCCTGATGGATTCATTTTGAGGGGGACATTGTACCTCATTGGAGTGGAAATGTTCTATCTAAAGAAACAGCAGAGTTCAGCTGCAAAACCAGGGAGATCAGTGGTGAAGGGAACTGCTTAGTGCTAGTTTCCAAATAGGTTGTCCTTGAGAGATGGTTATTGATTGGACAACTACTTAGCATGTATTGTTTTTAAAGCCTTGACCAATACCTACCATGCAGGACATCATATGAGCCCAGATTCCTCTTTTCCTACCAACCTATCTCCTTCTGTAACTTCCAGCAGCTGGCACAGCTTTGCTAACCCAGTGCAGAGAGATGGCACAGCTGGCAGAATGCGTTACCATGGAGTTTGGCACCTAGATCTCCTGAGTGCTGGTCATGCAAAACCAGGGCAATCTCATACTGCAGTGAACCTGAGACAGCAGCTTCTCTAGCGTGGGCAACAGTGCTCTTGAGGTGTTTACTCAAATACAAGGAGACCTCCCTCGAGATTTACAATGCATGGTTTGTCTATTAGTGATCCTCTATCCACAATCCCTTGCATGTACTTTGGGATAGGAGAACTGGGAGTAAGTCACTGTGCCTCAGCTGCCTGGCAGGCAGCCACCCTTCTGCATATCTCCAATAAGGCAGGGAAAACAAGTGGAAAAAGCCTATTCCAGGATAAATTTTGAGCAAAAGTGCAAACATCGACTCAAAGTGACTCATTCCTATGTCACCTCCTCCTTACAGAGAGACTGCACTTTGTCAGAGTGTGATTGGGAACTAATGAGGAATAAAGGTCTTTCTCCTCCCACTCCTGTGGCTGGTGTAGGCCAAGAGCTCTCTGGGAAGACTCTAAATAATATGAGGTTGCCCTAATAAAGCAAACAGTGCAGTGACTAGAACAATTGCATCATTCTCCAAGGACAAATCCACAGTGCAGTCAAGAAAACCTGTTTTTTCCCTGAGGTTTGTCTTTTAACTAATGGCACAACAGGTGCTAAGACTCATTTTAGTCACAAAAACCGCAGGATTCTAAGTAGAAAATGCTTATAAAGCCTGAACTAGCATAGGGATGAGTCTAGGACTGACAAATGCAGTTTATGTCATCTAGCTCTACCTTTGTCAATTCTTCAGCTCCAAGACCACAACAACCAATTCCCCTTCCCCAGTTCCTGTTGCTAAGAAGTTAGCTGCGCAATAAAAGGTTAATGCTCAGCAGAGAGCCAGAAACAAGCAGCAGCAATGGGGCTGCAGGCTGATGCAAATTGTGCAGTCAAGAGCATATGCTTGTGCTACTGCACAGCCAGAAACACGTCTCCAAGACGGGAGACAAGTTGTTTCCTTATAAAGAAACTGAGCACTGCTGGCAAGTCAGTTCAGATTCCAAAAATGTGAGGAGTATTTAGCCTGGAAACTCAAAATTCACTGTTAAACTGCAGCTGATAACTGGGACTGACCAGAAGCTGAAGGGACAACACTAAGAACTGGATTTTTTCGCTTTCCAAAGCAGAAGGCTGTTAGTAGCTGGTGCTACTCCTTTCCACAGCTGCTGTACAACCCCTGGATTCATCACACAGGCTGACATTAGCAGCCATTATATCGCTAGGGACAATGCAGATTTGTTCCATCTGAGAAACCCCCATAGCTGTGCCACAGTACGGCTTGAAATGAACCCGTAAACTCTCAGTACAACAAACTGCTTCCAAAAAGAGGATCTACTTTTATAACCACATGGTTTCCTCTTCAACCCTGGGCTTGTACCAGCCACAACTGGCTTCACAAACATACTCAAAAAGGAAAAAACCAAAACCCTAGGCAGCTTTTGTTGTAAGTTGGTCGCAACCATTCTTTGTATGGCAGCAACAGGATGACTGTTAAGAGCACTGGAACCAGGAGAAATGCCACACTTGTAACTACACGTCCTGTTTAAAGGTTTTAACTGTGTCTCTGCTGATCTGCCCACAAGAATAGCTACTGAGAAGCCTTCGCCCCACCAGCAATCACAGAATAAACATTTATTGGTTTGTTAGTCTGGATTTTCTCTCTTCGGCCCAATATTGCTCTGCTCAGAGGATTCAATACAGCACATTCATCAGTATTTTGTGCATTCTGGCTTGAATGCTGCAGGGCTACAACAGCTATAGCCTGGTCCTGTGCCTTTCTCAGCATGAAAGCAGCTGCCCATCTCTGCCCTGGGACATGGGTGGCTGTTCATTGAGCAGGTACTCGTGGGATACACGACCACCAGCTGGTGACATTTTGCTGTAGGGGACAGACAAATCCTGTAACACAGGCAACAGAAACATAAAACACAAATGCAGAGAAACAGCTACACTGAAGTAGCCAGCCTGTTTCTGTAGGTGTCAGGGACCTTAACTGCAGGGCCTGTTAACCTCACCAGAACACGGCAGCAGCAAGGAGACAGGCACCTAATTACCAGATGGGAAAAGGCTGCCAGGACAGCACATTCAGGGAGACGTTCAGGCAAGAATGGACAGAGTAAGTTTCTCTAAGGGAATCAGCAAAAAAAAAAAAAAGAGAGTTCTCCCCCCATACCTCCATGCAATTATTGCAAAGGCAGCACGTCTTGTGGGCAGCACTGCCTCGTGCATTATTCTGGAGCACTTACACCAGTATCCCCATTGTATTTTCATATAGACTGCTGTAGGCACATGAGGTAATGGTTGCATTAAACGCCCTGTCAGCATGCGCTGCAGTAACACAGCAGCTCTTATTCCCCACACAAAGCCACCGTTCCTGACTCAAGTGCAAAGCGCTGCAGAAGTCTTGTGAGAGCAGAATGCTGTCCCTACACAGGGCAGCTGAAAGACAGAGCCTTCTGTCTACCAGGCTTCCCTGCAAGAGCCGTCCCCAGCTGCCTCCACTAATAGCTCCCAGTGGTTTGCCTTCATCACCAAGTACCCTGCAACTGAAATCTAACCTAAACAGGACTTCTGGGTGACACAATGGAGCAAGAAGACTGAAGAATAATCCAAAGCTTTCTCAAAAAACAGAACCCTGATATACAGAAAGCCATTTCAGGAGCAAGACACATGCCAGGTGCCTGATAAACTGGATTTGTAGCAAGCCTGCGCTGAAATGCAACTTTGACAGAATGAAATTTGCCTTCTCTTTTGTTATGAAGTGCTGTGAACTCCAGTGTTCTCCTTGCATATTTAAAATACCTTACCTAAGAGAAGTCTTTGTTCCCTCCTCAACTGTAAGACGGTCAAGAAGGCTTCAAACTAATAACTTACTTTGCCTTAGTTTAAAGGACTAAATTTGTTTTTAAGTATTAACAATTTCGCCGTGGGTTTCCTTCCCTGTGATCAGAACCTCAGAGCCCTCCCACAGTGGTGTCCATGACCATGTTATCTACAGAGACATTTCAAGAACCAGTCCTTGACTTGTTCTGTTTGGGAACCATGCACACACATCGTACACACCAGTGTGGACCATCCACAGCATCTCAAGTGTAAACTTTTGCCTCTTGGAGAAGCATCATCAACTTTTCCAGAACTTTACACCAAGAACTTAAAGTGTGCCTTGTTTAATTGCAAACGCAGAGATTTGAGAACACTGTGCCCCCATGTTTGTTAGCCACATTACGGCCATATTGTTGTGTTTCTTCAGCAAACACCTTGCTTCCCCTATGCTTTGCATACCATCCCTCCCTTCCACCTTCAACCTCCCCTGTCACTGCCAGAACTGCCTGAGGAACCATGTGGCATTTCCATCTGACTCACTGATGTGTCACAGTACATCTCTGTGACAAATATTTCTTCAATTAAACCTATTACCACCATTACAGCTTTCACAGAGCTGTCCCTTACATCGCCACACAATACGCTGGGACATCATCAGCACTGAGACCTCCAAGGGTCTAAGCCAAGTGAGTTGTGGGAGCACCCAGCAGATAGGAAGGGTCACACAGCCCAGCTGTAGCCAACAGCTTCTCACACTGGGAGAAGATTCTGCCAAATGGGGACTCTGAGAAGGTGTCAGCTATGGTTGACAAGCCAAGTGAAAGTGTAGGTGGTTAAAAATACAAGGATCTTAAATATTGCTTTGCTTTTAATCTGCTATCTGAGCACTCAAGAAAACCCATCTGATATTACCACCCCCACTTTACTGAGTAGGAAATGAGGCAATGCGTGGAGCAACTAGTTTAACATCACCTCAAAGACCAGCACCAGTGTGGGAACGCACCAGTGGCTGCCCAAGTCCCAGGAGGCCCCTGTCCTCTGCTGCCTACAGCCAGCCAGACACCTCCATCCCAGCCAAGCAGCCTGTGCATCTGAAAGTCCAAAGCTTCAACTCAGATTTGAAGCACGATAGGCAACATAACTGCCTTTTTACTGCTGTTGTGTAAGAGGCCATTATTTGCACACCATAAAGCAGTGAGAAGCACAGGGTTATTTGCATATCACTTGTAGGCAGATCTTGCCAGCTAGACTGGAGTTTTTTATTTTACATTATTTGGGCTCTTTTTTGGCAGGGAAGGTGTGGGGGAAGGAACCAAAACTCCATTCAGCTTTTTTTCTCTCTGCCAATCAGAAAGGTTATCAACTAGACAAGGAGAGATGAGTAAGAAAGCAACTATTTAAGAAAAGCAGAAAAAAAAAAAGTCTCCCCTGCATTCCTGAAGGTTACTTCCTCAGCTTTCAGCCAAAGAGGAAATCATCACCTTCTCCGTCCGAGTTACCACAAAGTTCACTCCTGATGTAATTAGCAAGGTAGGCAGAGCAAGCAATACCCACAAAAGGCAATCCCAGCAACACTGCTGAAAAACAGGAACTGTGGTGGCAGGGCAGAAGTTTCAAGTAGTATCCATTTCTGTGTTGAAATGCATGTTTTTAAGGTAATGTGGGTGTAAGCTGGTATGCAACAGGACTCTTGCAGGAATGCAGAGCTCCTTAGTAACACCTTCAGCATAGAAATCAGCTGTTATGAGCCCAAGTGTCTGTAAGGATTTTCCTGTGGCCCTACAGACACCTACAGCAACCTAAAGCTTAAACCACCCCTTAAAAACAGGCTTTGAAGGCCTGCTCCAGCATCCCAGAAACTTGTTACCAAGGCATCCTTCCTGGAGACTGCTGTGAATACTGAACAGCCAGGCAAGCAAAAGGCCCTGCACAGCTTTCCATGCAAGTTCTGGCTGTCTGCAGGCTCTCCCGCATGAGATTGCTTAGGTCAGCCCTCGCTCCCAGCAGGAGCCTCTTGATAGTGATGTTCTGACAAGGCAAGTAGGAACATGCCAGACACCCACACCACCAATTGTTGGGAGGCTGTCATCTTGTATTTGAGGCGTCTGTACTTGGTAATTACACAGATTTGGGAACAGTATTGACTAACAAGCAAGAAAAATAATTTGCATGGTCCTCCAAAAGACCATGGACGCATCTAATCCAGTAGCAAAGAAACTAAACCTTGTGGCAGGACACAAAAGCAGAAACTCCAATGCCCTTTTGATACCGAATGATGCCCTCCTGCTGGCATTATTGTACTCAGCCAGGAGGCCTACACTCTTTGCCCAAAAGCAAGTTCATTTCCAGCAACTGGAAAGCATCTTAAAAAAGCCAAGCCAGACCTTGTTCCAAAAAAGGAGATCACTATGAGAAATACTAGTTTTGACTGACTGGGGAATTCTCTGGTTCTGAAGCGAGATGAAGCCTGACACGCTGAGTAGTCATTCTAAACTAGGTTTGCATGCTGCAGAGGTGGTAGCCAGCTTGTTCAGACAAGCCTATTTTAAACAAGAGCTGCAACTCTTGTCAGACTCCAGCAGCTTCACCCGCGACTCCCATTAGCTCGAGAGCAGCCGTGGATGTTTCAACTTGCATAGGGAGCAGGGGGTTCAGGAGCACATCCCGCCTGCTGAGGCTGTGCAGACGAGGCGTTTGCTTGCTGGATGTGCTGTGTGTTCAATGGCAAACACCATGGGAAGGCCTCGGTATGGAACATCCCTCCCAAAGGCAGCTAACCTAGTGAGTGTGTCCAAGCACAGGACAAGTGCTCGTGTGGGACTCGGGCATGAATAGGGCTGCAGTTCACAGGGTATGAGTGCACACCATTCCAGTGCCTTGGCCACACCATTTCCAGGGCACTGGCCACACCATTTCCAGGGCACTGGCCAGCCTCAGCGGCCCGAGTTAAACTGGGATATGAGCTCCTCGTGAAGGCAAAGCGAGCAGGAGATGAACCACCAGGGAGCACAACAGTTCTGTCCGTTTGTCCATTTATGAACAGAGTCCCCTGGCATTTTTTTTTTCTTTTGAAAGCCAGGGAACACAGGCACATCCATCCGTGTGCACATTTCATACATTTCTACCTTTCCTCTGCTCCCAGCACTGTCCCTCAGACACAGGACAAAAGCCTCCCCGCAGGACAAAAGGCTTCCTGCCCGAGCTCCGAGCCCCTCNCCCGAGCTCCCCTGGGCGCCGCCGCCGGGGGGTCTGTGAGGGCCGGCGCTTCCCTCCAGCCGGTCCCGCTTCCCCCCCTTTGTCTGCGGCCAGGACTGCTGACTCCAGCCGGGCCCGATTAAGGGCGGCCCGGCCCCGGGAGGCTGCGCGCCGGGGCCCCGGCTGGCGGCAGGACGGGTGCTTGGCCCCGCCGCGGTTCCTGTGCCGGGCCGCGAACCCCCGGCCCTAGGGAAGATGGCTCCC
>VZRW01005513.1:151360-179409 GCA_013398125.1 Aegotheles bennettii
CTCTCTCTCTTTTTATTTTTTTGAGGGTTTTTCACTACCTACTTTGGTGCGATCTCAGCCCGGCTCTGCTGATTGGCTCAGGCCGGCCGGCTCGCTGCCTGCTGCGGGAAACCCTGTGCCTCTCACCCGGCACCGGCAGCCTGAGCCCCCCGGCTGGAACGAGAACCGCGGCTCGTCCAGGTGCCTGAGACAACGGACCGTTTGTCCTCAGCACAAAGCTGACCGCTGAGAGAGACGGCGAGGCCCGGAGGAGCTGCTGCTCGCTGTTTTTCACAGTCCTGCACAGTTTCCACAGTCCTGGGTGAGGAAGCTTGATGTAATCGCGTTACAGAAGCACCTTCCAATGTAAAAATTGAGCAGGCAGTTGGGCGTCACTGCTGGAGCCTGACTGCAGTCATATTCCTGGCTGGATTCCATAAGCAAAGAGCCCCCAGCATCAGGCTTCTTTATGGAATCCCTGCCTGCTTGTAAGCACAAAACCAAACCAAGGCTCAGCTGGGTGTTTTCAGGGCAGCAATACTCCATACCAGGTTACAGCTATCGTGAAGCTTCAATACTGAAGCCAGTGTAAGCCATACCTTACAGTTTCCATCCATAGTGCTGTTCTGATAAAGGGTGTTACGTTTATTGTTTTTCCTCTCCTTGTGGCTTGCCCCTGTAGATGCCCCTTTTAGATGCTGTTACGCCTGTTCACATGAGGTAGAACCTGCTGAAAGACCCCGTGTTGAAGATGGATGTATGGAAAAGCAGTCCTTTTGCATCGGGCTCGTGTGGTGGGTGGCTTACACCGGCCAGGGTTCCCTTTTGCAAGAGCATTTGCAGCAGCAAACTAGGAAAAGACCTACCAGTATGACCTGGACTTAAATTGGGTGGGTGGGTAGATTTTCCCTGGGCTCTTTTCTGATGTATTTAATCAAGGAATGCTTAAACTTGAACCAGCCTTAGCTGACTTTGGAAATAAGGATTGAGTAAGGACATGCTTGGGTTTTGGGGTTTTTTTCTGGTTCTAAAACAAGTCACATAAAATGCCTGTGGAATAGCAAAGCTTTGATCCTAGAGTGATGTTTCTCTGGCCAACTTGTGCTGGTCCTGTCTCTGCCATGGCTGTCTCTGGTGGCAGTGCTTGCTGTGTGGCCAGGAGAGAACTCAAGGTGGACACTGTTTGGTGTTGGTGGCCTCGCGGGCCTCTGTGTCCAGTGGAACGTGAGGGAGACCTGGGGCAGCTGTGCTCTTTAGTTAACTGATGTGGGTAATCTGTTACTGTTCAAAGCTTGCTCTTGGTAGATGGGTTTTGCTGTGAAAGAGGGGTACAGAAGTACGACATCCTGGGGAGGAGGGGAAGCGATGATGCAAGGCCACGAGAACAGGGCTGTGTTCTCACATACTTATAAGGGAAAATGACTTGAACTGGCCTCTTGGCTCAGTCTGTTTCAAGAGGTCATCTTGTGTTTTTGGAAACACTGCAGTGGCTCGAGAAGGTATCTAACGAGTTCAAGGAACCTCAGCAAGGACAGGAGCTTCTTTGCCTGCAGACAAAGGAGATCTCTCTCACTCATTTCTGTCTCATGGGAAAGATGTGCCTGCTCTGGGAGGGCACTGACCAAGAACTGTGATGGCTTTTGGAAAGGTTTCATTCCCCCAGAAACAAACCAGCATTGCCAAGTTAGGCACAAAGGCAGTGGTGGTGGTGCTTTGAGGAAACCAGAGGCAGGAGCTGTGCACCAAGATGCACTCACAAGTGTGTGGCTCGTGGTGGTACCAGCCTGCCCTCACGCAGGGCTCCACAGGCTCCATGTGCTGTACCAGCAGGGCAGTGGGAGCTCCAGCTCTGCGCTGGGAGCTGCCTGCTGGTGGGGAGCAGTACATACGTCATGGTTTGGGAACCCCTTCTCTGTGTAAATCCCGTGCTGCTGCTCGTGTTGTAGGGAAAGGGAGTCTGTTTTCCCAGTCCTGTGCTGCTCCCTGCCTTGACAGCCTGCTCCTCACGTGCCTGTGGCCTTCAGCATCGCCCCAGCTGTTGGCAGCGCTGCAGTTCCCCTCAGAGAGGGCTCACAGCAGGGTCCTCATGCAGCTATGGAGCTGTTGCCTTGGTGCCTGAACCAAGGGGAAGCTCCCTGTTCTGGGGAGGGCAGGAGGGAATTTTTCTGTGCTTCTTATGAGCTCCCTTTTCATCAGTCCTGCCCATTTGACGAGACAGGGACCTGGGGCAGAGGGGCAGAAGCTGTGCTGTGTGGCTTATTGCCACAGTGACCCTGGCCATCATGGCTTACTGCCCTGCTGATGCACCCCCTGTCACGGCCAGCTGCTGTGGTGGTATATGAGCAAGTAAGGTTAAAGGCTTCTTGGAGAGATTTGCCCCTTTGCCCCCAGGCTTCCCTGCAATGCCAGAATTCTGTGATTCTGTGATTCTGTGATTCTGTGTAATGCAAGGATGTTACGAAGAAAGAAATGGATGCTGTGAATTGCTGCAGCATTGTGGGGATGGCGTTTTTTCTAGATTTGCTGCTTTTCAATACTGTGAATAAGCTCTGTCCTTTTTCCTGGTGGTATTGCTATGTATAAGCTGGGCTGAAAGCTCAAGCTGGATGTTTGGATGAATCATCTCGAAAGGTGAATCCCCTTCCCTCTCTTAAGGCATTAGCAGTTAACCTGAAACTCCTCCCTCCAAAAAATCCATCCTCCGGCCATGGGGGAACCCCAGAAATTTCAGCAATCCTGTGGCTAGTGGTGACCAGTTTGGGTCCAGTCTGAAGCACCGGTGTGAATTGCAGCTGGCAAGCATCTGTCTGGTGAGGCACCGCTTCAAACCCCAGCATGGTCAATCTAAAAAGTTGCCCATGGACCC
This sequence comes from Aegotheles bennettii, assembly GCA_013398125.1. Lineage (NCBI taxonomy): Eukaryota > Metazoa > Chordata > Aves > Caprimulgiformes > Aegothelidae > Aegotheles > Aegotheles bennettii. The sequence continues at coordinate 154,206 of VZRW01005513.1, forward strand.
CCGTTTGTGGACGAGACCTTGCATCAGCAGAAACCAAAGATCAATACATCCACCTCAGTGACTTTCTAGCGTTTGAGATGGTGACTACTTGCTTACTTTATATGCCTCAGCTATTTGAACTCCCCCTCCCATCCTCCAAGCTACTGACTCATTTCCTCCTCTAAAACCTTCCTTTTTTAGCCTTTCGCTCTGAAGTATTTGGTGGCTGTTTTGAGCTGCCTGCTCCATGCCTTACATAGGCAAACTCCTACACGACAGCCCTGCAAGCCTTGCTTTTGTACCGTGGAAATAGTTTTATTTTTCACCGATGCTTTCAGTTCTCAGGGGCAGTTTCAGCTACAGACTGCTCTTGGGGAAACTGCTGGAAATCAGGGAGGCAGACAATTGGCAAAGCAGCTGGTGAGCTGAGGCTGCCACCGCTTATGCTAATCGCTGTTGTTTCCTTGTTAGCCCCAGCTTCCCCATCTGCCTGCGCCCACCTGCTGCCTTTTCATACCCTTTTGTGGTTGGAGCAGGGATCGCAGAGACCCCTCTTTGGTTGGACAGCCCCCCCGCGACTGCAGAGCACCCGGGTGGCAGGATCAGGCCCTGACTCTGTGTGCTGTCTCATGCAGCAAAGAGCAAACCGGTGTCTCCTTGTGTGGGGCCTGATGTGGTGGCCCTGAGCTTTGGTCGTGGCTGATGGATGCTGCTGTAACCACAGGAGCTGAGTGTGCCTGAAACGCGGTCCGTTTTTCTCAGGGCTTATGGAATATTGGCTCTGTGCTCTTGGCGTTGCAAGGCTCAGCAAAGATAATTTTAGACAGGAACAGCGAGTCTCTGTAAACCTCACAGTCATAGCTGATTTCACTGGCAGAAACAAAGCTATGAGGAGCCCGTTGGTGTGCACTGCTGAAACGTTCTGCTTAGCAGATGCACTGGGGTAAAAACTCAAAGGGAGATTTGGGGGGAAGGGGAGAACATAAAGGTGATTCCTAGGAACAGCTGTGATGCTCCATTCCTTTTCCAAGGAGGCAGCATGCCAGAACCCAGAGCCTGCAGTCTGGTCCGAGCTCCTGCCCTAGCCTGTGGGGTTTTTCCCCTTTATCTTAGTTTCCCATTTGTGAAGTGTTAAAGTTGTTGCTGCCTTTTCTATAACGCAGTTTGAGATTTTGTGGAGATCCGAGCTGGATGTTGCTTATAAATACAGGCTATCTTCTCAGGAATAAAAAGGCTGTCCTAAATTGCTAAGGATGAATGCCAGAACTCACATTCTTTTTCATTTACCCTCAACTTCCACAATTGCTGCAGGTTGCAGTCCTTTGAATTTCTATACAGTAAAAACTCTGCAGGCTACAAACAACCAGGCTGAAAGCTGGTCCTGCTTGCTGCTGTGAAACCTGGCTCCTCAGAAGCGTTCTGGATTGAGTGTGATGGGGAAGGTAGCCCCATGCTTCATTACCCCCAGGGCATTTTCACCACTAGAAGAAGGAGGAAATCGCAGGAGAAGGCAGCTCAGGAATGGAACAGCCCCATGTTAATTTAAATATGCAAGAATGTCATCAAGCTACTTTCCTACCTGGCTTGTTGGGGTTTTTTTTAATTATTTTTTTTTCCCTTTGCTTTTGTTGCCACTTGAAGTGCCTGTCCCAAGTATGAATGATGAGAATGAAACACATCCTGCCCCAGAGTCAGCTTAAGGACCAGCCACTGCTCAGCTCTCACTTAACTCATCAAAATAGGCAAGGGCAAAACTTACAATGATGTGTTGCTTTCCCTGAATGCCTGTGAATTGCACCTTCAATCCCACTCAGTCTGAGAAGGCAGGCTCATGTTGGACTCCTCTTAAGCAGTGGGTAAAGCTTTAAGCAGCATCCCTGGCTCTGTTACCCAGATGCTCTGCAGCTTTTGCTGTGAGACAGGGCTGTGGGTGTTTTATAGAGGGGGGTGGGCTGGGCAGAGAGGCTGCGTGACTCCCAGCCTCGGGCAGGAAATCTGCGGTGAGTCTGGTGAAGCCTTCGCTGCCATTCCAGGGTCACACCCTGACCTTGAGGCCACCTCTTCTCTGCTCGTGTAAGATGGTAATGCCACTACATCCCATGCGGCATGGCTGCAGGAATTTCTTGGAGAACAAGCACTTGCGGCGGGTGTGGGCTTTGTTCCAGGCGAGGAGATGGTTGCTGCTGAGATCTGCCTGCAATGCTGTTGGTAATTTTTAATTTCACAGAATCACACAGAATCCCAGAATCCTAGGGGGTGGAAGGGACCTCGAAAGCTCATCCAGTCCAACCCCCCTGCCAGAGCAGGGGCACCTAGAGTCCATCACACAGGAACGCATCCAGGCGGGGTTTGAATGTCTCCAGCCAAGGCGACTCCACAACCTCTCTGGGCAGCCTGGTCCAGTGCTCTGGCACTCTCACAGTGACAAAGTTTCTCCTGATATTCACATGGAACCATGGAATTTCCTGCCTAAATAAACCCCCACTCCTCTCACACGCAACCCAGACAGAAAGTTGTTGTAGCAGGTTGTTTTTTATAATGGGGTTTGCGCTTAGCTGCACCGGAGTAATGAAGAAACCTCTTGGTGATGTGTTGCTCTTTCTTCTGGCTTGGGAACTGCAGGCCTGTTGGTGTCTGTTGGGGCTGTGACCACTTGCTGAGCCTGTCTAGGTTTAGCTCTCAGGAATGGGAGGAGCTTGTCTCTTGTTACTCGGGTGGTTAAAACTGGGAGTTCATTCTAAGGAGGGCTTCTGAGGGTAAGATTAGATGAGATGTGAATTAGTCCCACCACATGGATCACCAATCATGCAAGGTGCTGTACAGGCATGGACCGGAAAGTCCTCGCCCTAATCTGCTTGCTGTCTAACCACAGGAGAAGAAATACGCGGGGTGATGAAAAAGGAAGCACCGAGACCATGTTACTCAGCATGATGGTGTTCATCAACAGCAGCCAGATAGCTGGGAGGGGTTTGCTAGAGGGTAGTGAAAGGCCCTTGGGAATTGTGCAAAGATGGTGAAGGAGCACTGGATGTGATTGCTGGGGGTGTACGAGGGGGGTGCTCCGGGAACGTCAGGTTGCTGGAGGCCTGAGCTGCAGAGGCAGGTGTGGAGAGGTGAGCACTCGTTTCCAAAGCACAGCCCTGGCTCCTGTGACACTGGTGAGAAACCACAGCACTGCCAGTGCCCGTGGAGCACAGCTGGGGCAGGCAGCAGGACAAACCTGCCCACGATCTGGGACAGGATGGGTATGAGAGCTGTGAGAGCTGGCTGTGCTGGTGACATTACGGGTGGGTGCTAGGCAGAGCAAGCACACCCCACTTTGTGCTCGCTTGGGTTTTTGCCTTCCAATCTGTCAGGTAGTCTAAAAAAGGGTGTTGTTTTCCTGGTGGACCTGCCTCACGCATAGATAGACAGCACTCCTACTGCTTCTGCCACATGGACTGTGCCAGGGGAGGTGGAGGAGTAGGTGGGTGTTGCAGAGAGACAAACTGGAAACGAGGAGGGTCTTGCTGTGTCTCCTGCAAGTGTGCAGGCAGACAGCACACAGCCATGGGTGGGAACCTCTGCCAGTATCCCTGACCTCTTTCCTATCTCTGTTGTGGGTGCTCTTGGCCTGCAGGATGTGGTCTTTATGCGTAGATCAAGGATGGGGTCAAGAGTGGCTTGATAACCATAGCCCTGCTGGCCATCTGGGCTGATAGCTGGGCCACGGTGAGCTATATGTCCATTGCAGCTGGTTTTGACCAAGGAAGTGGCTGTGGGGAAGTCTCCACAGACAAACGGTGTTCTGGGTGGAGCAGCCTTTTCCCACCACCCTCTTTAGATCTGTTCTGTGCCTGGATCTGTGATGGTGGCCTGTGCTTGGTGTGCTGGCTAGCTGGTCTGGTGGGATGAACCAACTTGGAGATCCCCTGTGTTTCCAGTCTTTGGCAGACAATGGTGTCCTTGTGAGCCACTGCATTGCTGGAGCAGCACAGCTCAGATCTGTTCTTGGATGGTCACCCAAGAAGCCGTACATGGGTGCTGGCAAGGAGCACGACTGCAGCTGCATTTCTGAAGGAGGCCAGGAAGCATGGGTTGTCAGTCGATGGTGTATGGGATGAATCTGGCCCACCAGAGCAGCTTCTTTCTTGTGCAAGCTACTCTGCAACCCTTCCCTAGGGCTCTGACACTTCTGCTGGTTTAAAAAGACTTGAATGTAACCATTAGCCTGGAGAAGAGGAGACTGAGAGGAGACCTTATTGCCCTCTACAACTACCTAAAGGGAGGTTGTAGTGAGGCTGGTGTTGGTCTCTTCTCCCCAGTTGCTGATGACAGGATGAGAGGAAATGGCCTCAAGTTCCATCAGGGGCAGTTTAGGTTGGAGATTAGGAAGAAGTTCTTTCCTGAGAGGGTGGTTGGGCACTGGAATGGGCTGCCCAGGGAGGTGGTGGAGTCCCCGTCCCTGGGGGTGTTCAAAAACGGGTTGATGAGGCACTTGAGGCCATGGTCTGATGGTCTAATGGCTAGGAATATGATGGGATAAAGGTTGGACTTGATGACCCTGGAGGTCCCTTCCAACCATAATGATTCTATGATCCTATGATTCTATGAAAAGACAACTCCTGGACAGTGCTTCCCCTGTCACAGAAGCCTTTCTCCCAACATACGATGCTTTGCTCCCGCAGTGCTCAGAGGGTACTTCTGACCTTCACTCTAGCTCCAGGGGTCTTGCCTCTGGACAGGTGGTTGACTCACCCTCCTCTCCTGGTTCCTGAGTCTCTCACTCCCGGATTCAGTCAGCCTCACCTCAGTTCAGGGTGGAGGTGGCCCTGCAGTGGTGAGATGTCCTGCTGGGGAGGCCAGGCGCTGAGGCAAAGCAGGGCTGGTGTCTCCCTCTCCCTGCAGGTTTGAGGACAGTGGCCATCAAACGCAGGTGAAGCGGGAGAGCAGAGGGCTGTTGTCCCCTGCCAGGCCAGCTGCCTGCTTGTGACTGAAGGCAGGGCACCATCTGGTGGCATGAAAGGAATTTGTCTGTCGGAGAGTGTCCTGACTTTCTCGTCCAGATACAAATTAATAGTTTCCAACATGTTTTTTTGTTTGCCTCCCTTTTTTTTTGTCTTCTGCAGCATTCAGCCCCTCTGTGGCTTTCCCTGCCTGCCTGATGTGCTCGTTTCTCCCCAGCTGATGTGACCATCTCTTGCAGGAAGGCTTGAGCCAGGTTGTCCTTGGAGCATGATGCAGTTTCTCAGACTGGAAGGAGTGCTACAGAGCTGCAGAAGGAATTGCTCAAGGCTCTGCTAGCACCTGAGATGTGACAGCTCTGCTCCCATCAGAGCTTGGTGAGATCAGAGGTCTGTATAGCATAGTATCTTCTGACAGCAGATGCTTAGGGAGGGATGGACAAAGGCAGTGAACTGGCAGCAGATCAGCTAGGTGGTCTGCCAACCTCCAGTGTGCAGGCAGGAATGGCTTGAGTTTGACACCGTGCCTCTATTTTGAATAACTTTCAGTGGATTTCATCCTTCCTGATTTTGAGTGGTCATCATTTGAACCCATGAAGACTCCTAGTGTCCTCTATACCTTGTGGAGGGGCAGCTGGGCAGGAGGCTTCTGCTCTGGGCCAGGAGATGGGAACAGCTGTCCAAGGTTGCACAGGCATCATTCATCTGCATGCTGGGGCTTGTGGCTCAGAGCACGTGCCAGAAAGGATTGGTGGCATGTCAGTGCTATCTCTCTTTTCCAGGTCCCTTGGAGGGACCAAATATGTCAGATGTATCCAGATTATGGATCTGCTGATCTTCAAGCAGAGAGGAGCAGTGGCACACAGCAGAAACCCAGATGTCAAGGCGGACCATAAGGAGTGAGCCTTATACAGAGCTGTCTGTATGAGATGGGGTGGTTTGGCTTCTCCCCAGCTGAGGGCTACTGAACACTTGAGCTTGACTGTTCCCTAAGAAGGCAGTGCCAAAAATCAGGTAGAGGAAAGTGAAGGCCTTTTGTTTTGTGAAAATCACGGCAGTCCAAGCTCTTTCTCACCCAAATTCTCCTGGTTTTTTTGGCTGAGTTTTGCTTCTGTTCTGGGGTCTCCTGAAACCTGGGTGATAAGGATTGAGGTGTTTCTCCCCTTGGCTGGCAGGTTTGACAGCTGCTGGTGTTTCTCCAATCAGACCAATTTCATGCACTTCCCTTCATTTTACTGTTGACTTCCCATAGGATCATGGAATCATTTAGTTTGGAAAAGACCTTTAAGATCATTGAGTCTGACCAGGTTGCTCCAAGCCCCATCCAACCTGGCCTTGAACACTGCCAGGGAGGGAGCAGCCACAACATCTCTGGGCAACCTGTGCCAGTGTCTCACCTCCCTCATGCGGGCGGTGGGCAGGCAACACACACAATCAATATGCTCAAGAGTGAAGCTGTTTATTGAAAAGTACATTGTCTTTTTATACACTTTTAGGCTGGTGCTATTATTGGCTACTTGCAGCTGTCTACATACCTTGCTTATCTACTAATTGGCAACAGTCAGGCTGCTCACACAGAGTATTCTACTGCTCACACGGTTCGCACTCCCTTCCTCTGCATCCTGAAGTTGTTTACCTTCTTGGCCTGTTTCTCCTTCTGTATCTTTTGCTATTTCTTCTTCTTCTTGGACAACACAGCTGTGTTCTCATGAGAGCTGAATTGCTCACAGGTTTTTGTTTCTCAGAAAATCTCCCAACACCCTCACAGGAAAGAACTTCTTCCTAATAACCAATCTAAATCTCCCCTCTTTCAGCTTAAAACTGTTCCTCCTTGTCCTATCACTCCATGCTCTTGTAAAAAGTCCCTCTCCACCTTTCCTGTAGCCCCTTCAGGTACTGGAAGGTGCTCTAAGGTCTCCCTGAAGCCTTCTCTTCTCCAGGCTCAACAACCCCAACTCTCTCAGTCTGTTTCTATAGGAGAGGGGCTCCAACCCCCTGATCATCTTTGTGGCCCTTCTCTGGACTCACTCCAACAGCTCCATGTCCTTCTTATGCTGGGGACTCCAGAACTGAGCACAGCACTCCAGGTGGGGTCTCACAAGAGTGGAGTAGGGGGGAAAATCACCTCCCTCGACCTGCTGGTCACACTTCTTTTGATGCAGCCCAGGATACTGTTGACTTTTTGGGCTGCAAGTGCACACTGCTGGCTCACGTTGAGCTTCTCATCAACCAACACCCCCAAGTCCTTCTCCTCAGGGCTGTTCTCAATTCATTCTCCACCCGGCCTGTATTTGTGCTTGGGATTGCCCCAATGCATGTGCAGGACCTTGCACTTGGACTTGTTGAACTTCATGTGATTTGCATGGGCCCACCTCTCATGTTCCTCAGCACCACATCTACACATTGCCACATCTTTTAAACACCTCCAGGGATGGTGACTCCACCACTTCCCTGGGCAGCCTGTGCCTGTGCTTGACAGCCATTTCAGTGAAGAAATGTCTCCAAATATCCAACCTAAAACTCCCCTGGCACAACTTGAGGCCATTTCCTCTTGTCCTATCACTTGTTACTTGGGAGAAGAGACCAACCACCCCCTCGCTCCAACCTCCTTTCAGGGAGTTGTTGAGAGTGGTAAGGTCTCTCCTGAGAGACACCCCATGAGACATGCCATCAGCTTTCTTGTTCTCTCACTAGCATCTCAGATTCCCAGAGCAGTGCTGTCCCTTATTCTCTTTGGACTGGAGCCACAGCAGCCCCTAGAAAACTCTCATCTGGCTGGATGCTGTTGCTTTTGTCATGTAACCAAGTGCAGGTACCTCCTGGCCTGTGAACATGTGTCCCAGCACAGCTTGCCTGCCTGGGGTGGAGAAAAGGCTGCAGAGTTGTGAGGAGCAGGCTGCAAAGTAGCAGTGCCAGGATCTGAAATGGGCAGCCCTGCACTAAAAGGCATCTTGTCCAGAGTTTCAGTCTCACTGCTCTCAGTGCTCTAGGAGAGGGCAGCACAGGACCCGTTTTCTGTTGTGCTCTTGTGCCTTCCACGTAGGAAGGGAAAAGCAGTGGGGCCACTGAAAGTCCTTATTTGCAAATTCACATTTTGCCACCAGAGAGCTCCCATCCTTCACACAAGTCTAGGGGTGAGGAAATAATGGCCAACATGGCAAAAAAGTCCCTCCATCTCCACCATGTCCTAACCAGGTGACGCTTGCTCTGCCTTTTGGTTTTTAAATATTATTCTTTTAGTGCTTGGATGAATTTTGTCCCTTCATTGCAGGCTCTTGCAAAAAGGGGAATATTTGGGCTGGGAATATTGAGGCTGGCCACTCCAATAAAAAAGGTGAACATGTGGAAATCTGGTGGCAGCGACAGGGCTTTCCTCTCTCTGGTGGTTTGGGCAGTCTTGCTGATGGGAGAGCAAGGCTTGAGGTGGTGTGCCTGAAGCAGTAACCTTGCTGCCAGTAGTCCTACAGAAGAACGTGGCACTTCTGCTTGCACCTGTGACATATGGTTCTAGAAGCAGTGTTGGCACATGCAGTAGGTTTAGTTTTGTACTAATTTGAGTTTGTAATCACTAGTGATATCACTTTTCCTGTTTAATTACAGGTGTGAACATTAACTCCCTCAAACAATGTGATTCTGGCCTTTTCCTTCCACTCTCCTCCCTTTCAATGCCTGGCTCCTTTCCCTACTGTTACCTGGAACTGACACCTATTCTACCCTCCCACATTTCTGCTTTGCTGAGGAGACAGGCCTTCCACACTTGGAAGAAAAGGTGAGTAACTGGTTTAGTTCATTGAATATGTCAAGCTGATAACTGAAAAATTAGTCCTGGATGAGCAGTCTGAACACCACAGTGAGTTTGGAAAAATGACTGCACACTCTCTTTTTGGGGGCTGATGCGATGTCTTGCCTTCCTTCTCTGCCTCTCCTCCCTGCCCCTTACCAGTGCTGAGAGCCTGAGGAAGCCCTGGCTCACCTGGAGCTGGTGCGACATCAGCCAAGGAACAGTTCTTCTCTTTGTGGCCACTCCAGTGACATCTTGGCGGAGATGTATCTGCAAACGAATAGTCTCAGCTCCCAGCTTCAGCAGAGATTGAAGGGCCCCATCCTTGCAACTGCTATTTGCTCAATCTTCTCCATTTTTATTTAGACACCCCCTTCTGTGGTGCCCTACAGCTGACAGAAATCCTCAAAGAACTGAGGGTTGGGGAGCATAAGGCACTGGAAGTAAAAGCGGTCACATCTCATCAGATCTAGTCTCTTTTGTCCTGCTTTAGAGCCATTTCAACAAAGGACCTATCTGCCAGCAGTACCTAAAGTCCATACCTCAAAAAAGCATCAGTAGCCTGATATTTAAGAAAGCCCTTACCTCTAAAGCATCAGACCAGTGTTAGCTGTGCAACTGTGCCCCAAGGAGCAGCTCCTTCCTCTCCTCGCCTTGTTGTCTGGAGATGATGAGTGAGGACCATGCTTGGCTGTAGCTGTAGCAAAGAGGCTTTCTTGGTGACAACGGTGCAGAATCATCAAGCTTCCCACGACCTGGGGCAGGACACTGTGCCACAGCTCAGTGTTGTGGGAGTTTTACTGCAATTTATTGTGCTCTGGAAAGGGTCTGGTACCTAGGCTTGTGTTTCACTGCTCATCTTGCTTCTGCTTGGAGCCCTGCAGGTTGTCTTGGGAGGTAGGTTTCATCATGCTGAGCACTGGTGTGCGGTCACAGGACAGGGGAAAAGGCCCATAGGTAAAGATAAAAGCTCGTGTTAGTGTAGAAAGCATGATCTTCAAGGGAAGATGGAGGGAATTGAAAGGTTACTTGGTTTAAGGAAGAGAGCACTTAAGAGGTTACAGCGATGTCCAGACATATGTGAGATCAGCTGCAGAAGAGTAATGTGTTCTTTGTGTTCATGCTAGCTGAAGACAAGCTGCACTAGTCTTAGGTCATAAGCAAGCGTTTGGGGTCAGAAAAATGTTTCCAAGGGTGAGGATAGCAAACCAGTGGACTAGGTTACTTAGGAAAGACATTAATGTCCTTTCTTGGAGGTTCTTAAAAAGCAGCATCAAGAATGGTGTAACTTCCATCCATCCTCAGCTGGTCTGTCAGGCCAAAGGACCTCCTCAGCAGAAGTTTCTGCAGCATAGAGAGAAGGGAGTGGAAGCACACCTCTAGAGACTTGCTTGGAAAGTTCCCTTTTCTTAGGCCTAGGATCTTTCCCGTGATGGATCCACAACGTTGTGTGCAGTGTCTGTTGGGAACTGAGTCACAGAGTACCAGTGAAGAGGAGAAAGAAGTCCTTGAAAATCCAGGTGGTTACCAGGATAATAACTTTACCCCAGGAAACTCAGGACACATCTCTGTCACTTTTCAGTCCGTGGCTTCCTCCTGACCCTAGCTGGAGTTAATGGTGCAGAAACAATATCCTAGCCTGGGGACAGGAGTCAGTTTGGCAACATTACCCCTTCTCTGGTCAGGGCCAGCTCTGGCTGCACTGGGCAGTAGTATTACATCAAGCAAGATTGCCCCAAGCTAGAACTAGAAGCTTGTAGCAGTCCTAAGCACAGGTCAGTCATCTATGTCCCTGTGTGCAACAAGAGGCTGCAGCAGCTCCTGGTAGTTTGCAAGAGGGCCCCCAGGGTGTTGGTTTTGTTCTTGGGAGTGCTGGGTTAGGCAGAATTGCCAAGGCAAGCCAGAAGCTCTGCTTGTGCTTTCTGACACATGCAGTGAGCTCCATCTCACTGAGAAGCAAACCAGCAGAATGGAGCAGCTGGCTTGGAGACAGATCTCATCCACAAAGCGCTCTCTCCCTCCTGCCGAGCTCCCTGCTCAGGGTGCAGAGCTTGGTTCTCACTCTAGTATGCAGGGATTTTAAATGGGGTGTGAATTAATGCTGGTGCCAAATGAAGTGTCCTGTCTTTCTCCTGAGCAGCGTAAAGGATCTCCAAACATGAATGGGAATTGGCTCCAATGCTGCAGCAGCTGCAAAGTGAGTTCTACTTTTAGCTGAAATAGGTTGCATTTCAACTGAAGCATTTTTGCTATCCAGATTTTCACTAGAAACTTACATCTAAATAATGTCTATCTTCAGTGATCATCATAATGGCTTCTTCTCCACCTGGAGGAATCCTGCTTTTGTAACAGAGCTGCAACACAACGGTGTCACAGCACCAAAACCCTGGATGGAGATGCATCCTGGAAGGCTATCTGATCTGCAAGGGTGCTTCAAAGCAGCAAGACACCTGCAGTTGTAAACCTGGTGCAGGTCAGGGGAAATGTTTCAAAAGTTGGTGGGAGGTTGGGGGTATACATGTTGGAAGATCAGCAAATGCTAGTGTGCATCTGTGTGTGAATATCCACAGGCAAAAGAGGGCCTTCTAGAGTGGGAGAACTTGCTTCATCATTTATTTACATGCTCCAACACTTGCATTTTCATGAGGCTTAGGTATTTCATTTGTTTGCCAGAACAAACACAGCACAGGACTCTTCTAAGGTGTTGATGAAATCCTTAAGGGGCTCTGTGTCTTCTTGTGATTTTCCACTTCTTTGAGGTTCCTTTGAGACGTGAACATAAAATTTGGCACCACCAGGCACCATGTGGATTTGCGATGGTCTTGGGAGCACTGCTTCTCCGTAAAGCAGTATCTTGATCACATCCAAGCACAGATGGCTTTTGTTTGTCTGTGACAGGTGTGTAGCATCAATGATACTTGTTGAGCCATCCAAGCAATGCCTTAATGGAAATTTTCTAAAGAAGTTACAAATAGTTCATTTTAGTACACTGGTTCAGTAAATCTGCAGTAAACTTTATAAGAGAGGCTGAATTATACAAGTCAGAGAGTTATCTGTGGAAGGGAAATGGACAGCTTTTTTGGGGCATATTGCAGTGGTTACCAAACCTTATGGTTTTGTCAGCAGTCTCAGGATGTTTGCATATTTTATTTTTTCATAAAATCCCAGCTGCTGGAAGGAAGACATTGCATAAGAGTCTCCATTTTCTCATTTTAAAGGTTTCTCACCCTTGTGGTTGCTTAGAAAAACATGAAAACATGAGCTGAATGTTCCAGATACGATGTTGAAATCAAAACCAAACACAATGGAATATTTGGTTCATAGCTTTAAAATCCAGATGGCAAATAAACAGCCTTAGATTGGCTAAGAAATTCTGCAGTTTGGAAATGTATCAGTGTCTGACTTCTGGGACCTGAGTGCTGGCATGAGGGCATATGTGATAGTGGAATCACAGTTTAGTCTTTTTTTCAGTTAGGCAACACTGAGTTTTATAAAAAGTAAGTATTTCTTCAAAATAAAATATTTTTAAATGTTTCTCTGGTGAGAACACCTGGTTTTCAAAACTTTCTTGAGGCTCATTTTTTTTACAAGGGCATGTAGTCATAGGACAAGGGGGAATGGTTTCAAACTAAAGGAAGGTAGATTTAGATGGGATATTAGGAAGAAATTCTTTATTGTGAGGGTGGTGAGACACTGGCACAGGCTGCCCAGAGAAGTTGTGGATGCCCCTCCCTGGCAGTGTTCAAGGCCAGGTTGAATGGGGCTTGGAGCAGCCTGGTCTGGTGGGAGGTTTTTATTTTTGTTTCTCAACTTGTTTTTTTGTTCTGAGTTGAGAATTTCATCCTGATTCTCTGTTCTGGTTTGAGCTAGGACAGAAACAATGTTCCTTTTAGTAATTTTACTTTTCAGTTAAGTCTCTTCTAAGTGGCTGCACTTTCTGAAGTTAATAGCATATTTTTCAGATAGTCTCTGCTTCTAGAATTGATAACAAATATTACTAAGGTAATACTATGATTACTATTAACTACTAATTAATATTACTATTACAAATAGTATGCAGAAAGGTTCTTGCTTATACTCATTCCTGGAGAAACCAAGGTCACTGTTGAATTTCTCATGTGCCATGTTGGAGTGCTGAAAGTGAAAGGCCATAACAGGGTCACACCTGTGTGGAGGTGCAGACAGGACAGGTGACCAAAAAGTGACCAGTGAAGTATTCCATCCCATAAACGTCATGCTCAGTATAAAGCTGAGGGATCACGAGGGTCAAGCTCTCCTCTTCCACGGCTGATGTCTGAGGAGTACTCTGTCCAGTCTTCTACCTTCATGCATTCCTGAATCCAGTTCCCATCTTCTGCTTTGTCCAGTCCAGGACTTTCCCAGTACCTATTTGTATACATTGGTGGTGATGGGATCCTCATTGGAAGAGCTCGATATTGGTTTTGTATATATTTGTATATATTTCATTATTTTTCCATTCATGTTGTTATACCTTTTCATTGTTATTGTTCCATTAAAGCTGTTTTAATTTTTTTTCCCAAGCCGTAAGTCTCTCTCCCTTTCTTTCTCTTCTCCTTCTGAGAAGTGAAAAGGGTTCATGCAGAGCACCTGTCATCTGTTTAATAGCCAGCCCAGCCTTAAACTGTGACAACATTTTGGTTCATGCTTCTTTCCCTCTTGACTTCAATGTTTCTGTCTGGAGATTTCCATTTGGTTTGGTTTTGATATTGACCTTGGATTTGGTAATTTCCTCTTTTTGGCTTCTTCATCCTGTTCTTTGCTTTCCAGCTTTGTTTTGAGCTGGTGCTGGAAAGTTCCACCTTGGATGAGGGGTGATGTTGCTCCTGGATATTGCCTTTTATTGGCTCAGCACATGATGTTTCTGAGTGGCTCAGTGCAGTCACTCAAAGTCACATTTGAACTCATCTTCTTGTGACTGGGGAAATTGTTGGCTTCTTTTGTTTTTCCGGAGGAGATGAACGAATTTTTGGTGAAAGACATACACAATGCAGGAATTCATGGAGAGGGAATTTCAGTTCTCTAAGCAGAACTGGCCCTCAGGGTCTTTAGTGGCAAACTTGGTGGCCAGACTGCTAGTGAAGCTGTTGGGCAGTGTGAGGGAAGTTGGTGGATGAAAAACAAAGAGATCCTTCTCTCTCCTATCCCCCACTTGTATGACATGGGAATGATCACAGAATCATAGAATGTGCTGAGTTGGAAGGGACCCATCAGGATCATCGAGTCCAACTCCTGTCCCTGTGCAGGACACCCCAGGGTCACCCCATGTGCCTGAGAGCATCATCCAAACACTTCTTGAACTCAGTCAGGCTTGGTGCTGTGACCCTGGGGAGCTGTGCCAGTGCTCCACCACCCTCTGGGTAAAAAACCTTTTCCTGATATCCAACCTAAACCTCCCCTGATTCAGCTCCTGCTGTTACCCCCAGTCGTGTCATTGGTCACAGGAGTGAAGAGATTGGTCCCTGCCCCTTCTCTTCCCCTCGTGAGGAAGCCACAGACTGCAATGGGGTCACCCCTCAACCTCCTCTTATCCAGACTGAACAACCCAAGTGACCTCAGCCACTCCTCACAGGTCATCCCCTCCAGACCCTTCCCCATCCTCGTGGCCTTTTTGATGTCCTTTTTGAACTGTGGAGCCCAAAACTGCACACAGTACTCAAGGTGAGGCTGCACCAGTGCAGAGTAGAGCAGGACAATCCCCTCCCTTGACCGGCTGGCCATGCTGGGCTTGATGCACCCCAGGACAGGGTTGGCCCTCCTGGCTGCCAGGGCACACTGCTGGCTCATATCCAGCTTGCCATCAACCAGGACCCCCCTCTCTGCTCTGCTGCTCTCCAGCCACTTGTTCCCCAGTCTATACGTACAACCAGCGTTGCCCTGGTTGATGACTGTGTATCTTCATCCATGCTGCAGCCTTCAGACCAGGTTGTTCTTGCACTCCAGTCCTGCTGGAGCTAACAGGCAAATTCAAGCTTGGCTCAAACTGTGGTGCTTTCTGAAAGCTGGAAGATGGAGGTATAGACACACTTGCTGTGGGGCTAAGATCTTGCTCTTAGGAGCTGTCTCGACTGGGCACAGCCCCATCCACAGCAGCTAGCCTGAGCTTAGTCCTTCCAGCATGGATGTTTAGAGCTTAAGCTAGCAGCCAGCGATGGGAACAGAAACCTGTAGGCTGAGCTTTCCCAGCTCAAATAAATAAAAGAAAGCATGGCACAGCTGGAAAGGAAGAGAAGTGGGGAGAGGCATTCCTTTGAGCCACACATCATGTCATGCCTCATAGCACATACTGACTTATCTGTGTTTGCCAGCCTTCAATAAGTGGTGTGTACACACATTCCAGAGGAAGTTGTTGGATGGCATATAGTGATTAGAAGCACTTGAGTGGGCAGAGAGAGCTCTAGAGGTGGCATGGCCAGATCTGTGAAGATACTGTGGCACTGCAGGTCTCTAGAGCAACTGGTTACCTACTCCTCAAAACACTCATTTCTGAACTGCTACTTAAAATTCCTAGGTGAGGACTTTGCAGAAAGCGTTCGAACATGGCTGGTGGGACTTGGCATGCTGGCTGGAGCAAGATGAAGTGGCAGAACAACTGAAAAATCTCAATTTTTATTTTTCTTCATGGACTTTCTCAGCCTCTCCCCAAACTCCGAAGTGTGTGGTAGTTTGACCATCAGAGCCCAAGCCTTGTAAGCTGTGGTAGATCTGAGAGAAGTGGTTTCTGACACATCTGATGCCTTCAGTGCTTATTTCTCCTTCCTTCTCCTTGGCCAGCTGGGGTGTTTTTGCAAGGTGTCTGTGATGTTTCTCAGCAGTGTTTTTGACCTTTGCCAGTAATGCCTGTGCCTGATTGCTGGGTTTGTTTGGGAGCAGCTTGCTGGCATGCTCTTATCCAAGAAACATCTCCTGTAGGATATTTGTTCTCTGCAAGGTGTTTGATTTTTCCTTTTCGTTTAAAATCAGGTTTTCTGTGTCAGACCATGCAGAAAATCTGTATTTTTGCCATGTTGTTTAATATTTGCTCAAAACTGGCGGATCCTGTATATATTCTTGCCAATAAACTCTAGAGTATCAACAGAGAGAGTAAACCTCTGTCATGTGGTATAGTAAGGCACTTTTTCAGTATTGGTGTATAAGTATTCTACTAAAATGTTTAGTTTCTTGTTAAGAGTACAGGTAGGACAGAATAAATCAAATACAACTCCTAGATATCAGAGGTGGAAGAGTCCCTGAGTGTCACTTTTGTCCATTTCCCTATCTACATGCAGCCTTAACCTAAGTAAAAGTTCATAAGAGCTGTTTGTCTGTCCAGTGGCATGGAGTCCATCTTCTCTCCTGGCAAACTGCTCCACATTCGAACAGGATAAACTGAATGTGTTTATCCCTGCAGTGTTTGTAGGGAATCTGGGTCTGTCGTTTCATTGCATGCTGAAAGGCACAAATTCATTCCAGAATAAACTCAGTGTGCATCTGGTTTATTTGTGAGTGTGTTTATGCTTCCAGCCTTTGCTTGAGTGATTGCCTCATGGTGCTGCCCTCCTCTGTGTTCCCAGAATTTTTGAGTTTGTGAGAAATTGTTTTTTGGGACATTACATCTCTGTCCTAATGAGGAAAGTTTATCTGACCTGAGAACGCAGTAAGAGCTGCAGAATATTTTTGGAGAGTTACTGAATGGTTTGGCAGGGTTTTTTTGCTGCAAAGATGCTCAGGTGAAAAGTCATGATGTATTTTCCCAGCACAATACTGTGAAAATTTACATTTATGTCCCCATTTCTTTTCTGGATTAGTTTTGTAAGCTGTAGTTTTTGCAACTTCTGTGCTGTGCAAAAGGAGGGAAGGTTAGCCCTCTCCTTCTAAGGTTAGGAGATGCCTTCCTGTCCTACAAAATACACACATAGCTAAGGCATTGCCATGTTCTTCATGACATTTCCACCACCCTTCCTTCCACCTGTCCCCTGCACCCCCTTTTGCTGTCTGTACAAGTCCCTCTTCAGGTCATTAAGCTTAGAGGTAGCCCATGTACTTCTTTTGCACTGTGCTTTGGGCTTAAGAACTGAGTCCTAACCAGTAGGCTTACTCAGTGATGTGCATTGGAAGTTCAGGGTTTTTGGAGCTGGGTGCTGGCCTTGTCCCAGGGAAAGCAGGTGGGGGAATAACTTTGACACTGCAACATCAGGAGGCTGATGATCTGGAAGACTGCTGTTTTGGGTTGCTATAGACCTGGAGAATGTGTGTCACCTGGTGCAAAGAGTTGGTGTGCCCTGTGACCCTGGGCAAAGGCAAGTGGTGGCAGAGGGAGGTGAAGCCAGAGCTTTCTGTCCTCTGCCTAATTAGATATAATGCAATGATTTTTGCATTCCAGGGTGTTTCTGTTGTCCTTTGGTAAGCATCAGTGGATATGAGGATTGTTCTGAATCTAATGAAGTCTGAGGAGCCAGAGAAAAACAGGCAGATGGTTTGATTTGTAGCAGGAAAGAAAAAAGTGGGGAAATGATAACTATTAGAAATCTATTTCCACCCCTCACCTCCAATAAAACCCTTTGGGGTAATATGCAGAAGGTGTAGATTTGAAAGGAAAGGAATCTACCTTTGCATGCATCCAGGGGCATCTGTGAACTCGACAGCTGGAATGGATGGATCCAAGTAGGAGCACAGGAGCAGTGCTGAACTTTGGGCCAGGAGATGTGTCAGGCCAGATGGTAAGGAATCTTGGAAAGAGCAGATGGCTCCCTAGCTTTTATATCTCCTGGTAGCCCCTAGTGCACATGTATTTTTGGAGGTATGTCCCTGAAGCATCCAGAAGAGTCAAGCAGATACTCCCCAGATGAAGAAGGATTGGCTGTGCTTCCTTGCTCAGCTCTATCTCAAACACCTGCTGGATGTGACCTGTAAGCACCTGGGGAACCTCCAGGCCTAGGCCTCTGCCTTTGGCAAAGTGTATATGACAAATGGATGATAAAGCTTAGTTAAGGGGGTGGTGGTGGTGGTGGAGCAGACCCTTCTTTTATAAGCCAGGGCCTTTGATTAAACAGGCAGTGAGGTCTTGCAGTGGAGATTAGTTGAGTAGTGCTGTGGCATCCACACTGGCTGGATTGTTTACTTGCCGTGGGACATGCTCTTGAAGCATCCTCATGCCATAGGATAATCATGTGGGTCTTATGTTCCCTTGTTTTCTCACAGGTGTCAAGGAAAGACTCAGAAAACAATGGCCTTGGCATTGCTGCACACAGGACTGTGGGTGAGTGAGTTTGCAAGCAGTATGATCTCACCCATGTCCCCAGATGCCTTCACAGAATCTGTCTTCTCCATGCACTACTTCCCCATCTGTGCCTGGTTCATTTTGACTCCTCTGTACCTGGCATTGGGGATGCTGTGTTGCAAAGACATCTCGCTGGAGAACATTTCTGCACTTCCTCACAGTCATGCACTCCCAAGTCAAGGTGGGGCTGGTTACCAGACCAGCTCCATGTTTCCTGGTTCGTGCTTGTTGCTGTAGATCCATTGCTGCCTTCTAGCAGTGCTTCATGTCACACACTTCAGCGTGGGCTTGCAGCCACAGAAATAACAAGCTTCCCTGGGACTGTCTATCAGGTGGGTTTGCTCAGCCTGATCCCAGCTGAGAACACATGCTGAGCTTGGCTGAGCCACAGGGCTTACATTTCATCCCGTACCTGGCTGCTTGCAACAGCAAGGAGGGTTGCCTGATTGCTAGGGTGGGCAGGAGGGAAAGAAGGCAATTTCCTCACCATGCTGTGAATTTCAGAGAGAAGATACATGTGTGGGGTTTTGGGAAGGGGGAAAGAAAGGCTTCCATTCAGCGAGATGCTTGGGTGGTGGAGTTCCAAGGAGTGCTCCCTTGTCACACAGCTGGGGGAAGGGTAGGATTGATGTCTGAGCACTGGGGTGAACAGAATTAAGGCAGGGACTGAACTGGGAGGTTGGCCAGTGTGTCTTCCTGGCTTGGGAAAGAGAGAAAAAAAAGGAGGGGCTTGCCAGCTTGTATTGAGTAGGTGTACCTACAAGTAAGTGTGAGGTGTCTGCAAAGTTTTATAGGTCTGGTCTGGTCCTATAGGTGTCATAGAGAAGCCAAAGAGTAAAGGAGATGAAATATAAGTGTGATTGTGTACACACCCTCAGCCCTTCTCTTTTTGTCTACTGAAAGCACAGTATTCCTACATATGAAGCACAGAGCCTGTGGTAGGTACTGCTTCGTTTCGGTGGCTTGGCAGATTTTGCTGACTGTCATTAGACAGCGGTTAGATTTGGACAATGTTCTTGAAGGGCCTTGTTGTCCTTCCCAGGGTAACTCTTCAGAATACTTTATGCCCCCTTGGAAGTTATCACAGTTGGTGCTTGAGCTTTTTGATGTCATTTTGCTGAATGATCCCTGGCATTGCCTGCCTCTGAGTACTCAATATATTCTACAGCTGCAATTTGATTTTTCCCTTTTAAAACTCCCACTGAGAGAACTGGTGTGGTTGATGACCAGGGCTGTGTCAGTCTTCACAGGATGACTTCCCTACAAAATAGGCAAAACTGTAATTACAGCTAAAGCCTCCTATTTTTTCTGCTCAGTTTTGTATGGCTGGCAGTGGGGATGTCAATGAAAAAGCAGTGAGGTTCCTTTTTAATTTATATTAATGGGAATAGACACACGGGGAGAGAGACGTGAGACCTGCTTCCAGCTTAGGAGCAGCAGCTGCAGAAACAAGTGTTACTTGTTTATCAAGACCATGGTACACCCAAGAGGAAGAAAAAGCATGAGGCTGTGATTCAGCAGCCAGGTCCCAGGTCTGAACCCAATTAATGGTTGCCTGAGCGCCCTAGGTTAATCATCTCTCTCCTTTCTTCCTGTTCTCTCCATTTGCTTATACTGGGAGATCCCTGAGCCAAGGATTGTCTCATGAAGTTGAGAACTAGCCAACCTCCCTCATCTTATGGGCCATGTCCCCAACTGCCCACGTGGCCTGGGACTTTTCTCTGACCTTGAGACCAGCTGTTGGTTTACTTCTGTTTGTTTTTTGCTTTCCAGAACCTCTAATCTCTAATTTCAACTGTTTGGTGACTGAATGACTCCTCAAGTGGCAGGACGTTTTCACCACTGAAATCCAACAGCATGAGTTTCACAACAGAGGATGGCTTGTTGTGGGGACTGGTTGGGCTGTTGTTCTCTTGAGCATGGGTGAGAGGGTTTGGGAGAAAGCAGCTTTCATGTGGAGTCAGGGTCAGAGAGGACTTCAGTGGCCCCGCTTGCCACTTGTCTCACCCCAGCAGTGGGTCACACGTTGTGACTGAGCTGATTAGGCCCAGGCAGGGAAGGGAAAAATGCAAGGGGTAAGAGCTGGAGACACCTTCAGACCCCGCCTGATCCTCAGGCTGGAGTCAGGAGGGGAACAGAGCAGGGGCAGCTTAGAGGTCCCTCACGTTTCTTTTTTTCCCATGCCTACTCTCTCATCCTCCTCAGTTCTGTGGCTTCCCTGCAAACCCCAGCTTCTGCCTTGCACAAAGGTCTGTGCTTCCCCAGGTACTGCTTCTCCCACCGTGAGAACCCTCTGTGCTTCTTCTTCCCCATACACTCTGCTAGGGGATGTCCACTTACACGGACACTGTGGCTTAAGGACAGCCCCTTGGCTTAGTTCACTGATCACCCAGTGTTCCACCTGCCCTTGACATGATGTTCCTTCACCCATGTTGGCTATGGAAACCCCCTTGGAAGGGCCCCAGTGTTGCTCATGATGAAGCAGATGGGGTTTCTAAGCAGCCTAAGTTGTCTCTTAATGTACTTGTAAAAGCAGATGTTAGAGGTCCTGGGTTTCAGGCAGCTGAGGTACTATGTACATGTTCTCTGCATCTTTTCTGCTATAATCTTTATCATGGTAAGAGGTCTGCAACCTTCTCTTTCTCTCCTAAAGCAGCCTGTAAACTACCATTCACAATAGGAATGGTGAGACTGTTTTAGTTTCTCTTGTGATTCTGGAAACCAAGGCCCTAGCAGGTGCCTTCATCTGGCAGTGGGGAGAGGATGTCCTGGTTTTGACCAAAGTTAGAACCACCCCTTTTCCCTGTGCAAGTCTGTCTAAACAAAGGGGTGAATTATGTCCAAAACTGATCCTGCTGGGGTGATCTTGAAATACCGGACCCTTTTACAGCCAAAATCCTTTGGGGTGGGGAGAAGAGAGCCTGCGTTCCTGATGTTATTAAAATGGACATTGTTAATTATGTGTGAAGGTAGATTACTGCATGGCACGCAATGAGTCATTAATGTTAATCAATCAGAAGCATGAGGAATATGCCTTTTTCTTTCTCAACAATGACCTCCTGGAGGGGCTTTCCCCCTATGGTTGAAAGGAAATATGCTGAGCGAAGACAGAAAGAAATAATAATAATGCAATTAAATGAGAAGTATTAAAGCATGTTTTTGATCTCCCTTTCCTGATTCTGGGCCTTGATTCAAATGCCATTCAACATATTCAGCTACGTTGTGTGTTCTTGAGCAATAACCTTGATGGTGCAGGTTTTGCAAGCCATCTGTTGTACTAGAAGTTCAATCAATAGCCATATTGACAGCTCCCCAGATTCACAGCTTACTTCTCCAGGAAAGATCTGAGCTTCCAGAAAGATGCAGAAAGATCATATAGGACAGGTCTTCACCCAGTGCAAGCTGACTTCAGTCCAGTGAACTCCAAATGATTTGTGGTGTTGTGGTGCTTAAGCACCGAACGCCCTGCTTGTGTCTGCAGATGCTGTACCAGCACAGGAGAAAGAAGCAGCTCTTACCACTCAGAGCTTCAAATTACCGTGTGACATGAACAGCAGATCCAGGCACAGGGACACAGTGGCAAGCAGCAGAAAGACAGGGCTTTAGTGTACTACCTTCCTGTCCACTGCTTTATTTTTTTTTCTCAACAAAACAAAGTTTTATCCTGGAATTTGAAGGAAAAGGAGAAGGTGGTTTGGGGATTAGTTTAAATGAATACTTTTGGAGAGGAGTTGAATTTTTCCTTGGGAAGCCAACAAAGGGTTCAGGAGATGTCCTCATCTTTGAAAGTTAGGGATAGCTGAGGTGTCAGTCCTGCTTCTGCTGTTGGCATCAAGAAAGCACTACCCCATCTGGCAGAGTGACATTATTTGGTTGCTTGTGTGTTTTCAGTGCTGGACTGTAAACCCTCCAGGCTTCTTGCTTTGTACAGACTCAGCACAGTGAGACTGTGCTTGCTTTGCTCAGTGCAGTGGGACTTCCAGGTAGATAATGGTGCTTGATGCTGAAGTGGCCATGGTGTATTTGGAATGGCTGCCTCAAGGCATGCTCAGTTGCTCTCTATTTTCGTGGTGAAGTGCTGCCATGGTAAATAAGGCCTTTTTGTGGTTGAGTGATTTCCTACTAGGTAAAAAGCTGTTCAGCTGGAGACCTGAAGCTTAACGGCCAGTATCTAAGTGCCGGGAGGAACATTTTGACCTGACACAAAATTATTCAGAATAACTGGAAAGAAAATACCAAGTGTCAGTGTGGTTAATTAATTCCACATCCAGCTGCCTAATTTCTGTTTATTCTGTCCCTGCTGATTTTAGATGTCCCTGGCATTTGAAAAGAGGAAGGGTGGAATTCACAGTACCAGTGCATTCCTCAAACAGACTTCCTGCCTGATGGGGAAGTAACTGTTCAAACATCTGAGCAGCAATGCAGCTTTTAAAAACTGTGATGTCTCAAGACTATAAGCTCATGCATAATATTTATTCCCCTCGTTGCTCTCAGTTATTCAGGTAGTTATTTGTTTATTGGGTAGGTGTCTGTGTGTGTGTGTTCATACACAAGTAGTTTTATTATTTATTTATTGTTAGTATAGTAGGAAACATATTTTCCCTAATAACTGGGTACTACACCTTGCTGCTGGGCTGCTGCAGTGAGGAATCATCACAGCCTTGCTAGCCCTTATGGATTTGTTTTCCTCTCAGAGAGCTCACAATAATTTGGAGATTTTTTTTCAAGTTCCAGCCCCTGGACTCACGTGAACATACGCAAACCCTGTTACTCATTACACTGTGTTTGGTTCTGGCTGCCAGTTTGGCAGAGGAAAACTGGGAAATCTAACCCTGATTTATGATTGCTATATTTGAAAAAGGAATCAAGAAGCAGAGTTACAAAAGCATTTAGGTTGTATTGTTTTTGAGTTATTTCAGAGGTAATCTCCTAGCTTTAGGGAGCATGATTACTCAGTTTTCAACATCTGAGGTTTGCTATCTCGTTGCTTAGTGACGGCAAAAGCTGTTGTCCCTCTTGCAGGCCCTGGTTTCCGTCCTGAGTGCCATGCAGAGATTAGAGCTTTGCAGGCTGGCTTTCCAACCCTGCAGGAACCAGCGTGGGGCTGTGCTAAATGTAATTATCTGTCAGCAAATGCAAGATAGCAGGCCTGGAGTGGAGGTACTTAGATAACGTTCAAGGGACTGCAATAATGGTGATTTTTCTGGGAAGCACAGCCAAATTCTGAAACTCTGTGCCCAGAGAATAGCTCTGCGTACACGTTAGGAATCACCAAAGCTGAGAGCAGATGACAAAATCTTCCACACTTAAATATATTCTTTTCTAAAAGAAATGTGCCCCCATGTTTATTTTCATACTATGATAGCAAAATCGGGAACACGACCCATAGCAACACTATTGATGTATGTCCATACATTCACCTGCCATTTCTATTGTCCATGTCTTTATGAGCTTGACTCCACAAATCTTACTGTTGAATTCAACTGGGGATTTTATCTTTCAGTCCAACTGAAATTATCTATCTATCCTATAAGTATCTAACTGGAAAATGGTCTGGCTGACTGTATTTCACAGGGTTCTGTGCCTGTACAGAGGGCAAGAGACTTTGGTTAGAGGTCGGACTTCTAAAAGCAAGTTTTCATTTTTGAGAAATATATTTTTTGACTGGTAGAGAATGAAGAAAATGTTACCTAATTTACTACTGAATGCTTGTGAAAGACTTAATACTCGTAAAACCAGCAGCATGCCAGAGACAACAGAGGGGATCCTGCAGCGGGTCTCTACATGTTTCCTTGCAAAGCTCTGCCAAAGCTCCTTAATCCTGATCTTAATTATTTTAGTGGAAGGAATTTTCTGAACAAAGAACTGAGACTGTGTCAAGTCTGTGCACTGAAGTTTGTGAGGAGGCCAAAATATCAGTCAGGGTGGAACTGGGGTCCACCGATACCACAGCATTGTAGCTGAGCTCTTCAGATTTTAAGTGAAAAGCCTGATCCATAGAGCATCTGCAGGACCCCTAATAAATTGCCATGAAACTAAAGCTTCCTTGTCCCTGCCCTGCTGTCATGTTCATAAAAGCCTAATTACTATCCAGCTGGCAATCTGAGAAGGCATATATTCATAGAATCACAGAATGGTTTGAGTTGAAAGGGACTCTAAAGTTCACCCAGTTCCAATCCCCCTGCCATGGGCAGGGACACCTCCCACTAGACCAGGTTGCTCAAAGCCCCATCCAGCCTGGGGGCAGCCACAGCTCCTCTGGGCAACCTGTGCCAGTGTCTCACCGCCCTCACAGGTAAGAATTTCTTCCTAATATCCAGTCTAAATCTCCACTCTTTCAGTTTGAAACCATTCCCCCTCATCCTATCACTCCACGCCCTTGTAGAAACTACGTCTCCAGCTTTTCTGTAGCCCCTTCAGGTACTGGAAGGCTGCTATAAGGTCTCCCTGAAGCCTTCTCTTTCCCAAGCTGAACAACCCCACCTCTCTCAGCCTCTCTTCATAGGAGAGGGGCTCCAACCCCCTGATCATCTTCATGGCCCTCCTCTGGACTTGCTCCAACAGCTCCATGTCCTTCTTATGCTGGGGACTCTAGAACTGGACACAGTACTCTAGGTGATGTCTCATGAGAGCACAATAGAGGGGAAGAATCACCTCCCTCAACCTGCTGGTCACACTTCTTTTGATGCAGCCCAAGATACCTTTGGCTTTCTGGGCTACAAGCACACACTGCCAGCTCATGTTGATCTTCTCATCAGCCAGTACCCCCAAGTCCTTCTCCTCAGGGCTGTTCTCAGTCCACTCTCCTCCCAACCTGTATTTGTGCTTGGGATTGCCCCAATGCATGTGCAGGACCTTGCACTTGGCCTTGTTGAACTTCATGTGGTCTGCATGGGCCCACCTCTGAAGCTTTTCAGGGTCTCTCTGGATGACATCCCTTCCCTCCAGCGTGTCAACAGCACCACACAGCTTGGTGCCATTGACACACAATTTAATTCTTCATCCTCACATTCACACAGTTTAATTCTTTCTGCTTAAATGAATCCTTGGAAGCTAGCCAGCCGAGTGTGTTCAGTCCCTTTTTTACAGAAGTACATTACACTGGTTGCTGGGAAAATCACAGAATCACAGAACATGCCGAGTTGGAAGGGACCCTCCAGGATCATCAAGTCCAACTCCTGTCCCTGTGCAGGACACCCCAGCAGTCACACCATGTGCCTGAGA
>VZRW01005513.1:188440-202865 GCA_013398125.1 Aegotheles bennettii
GGGCACGGGGCTGAGGGGCCTTAGGGCCCGCCCTGGCACCCTCCGGGGGGAGGCCCGAGGGGTTTCTCTGGAGAAGGACCAGGCCTCAAGCTTGAGGGTTCTTCACGCTGCTCTTTTCCGACGAAAAGGGTGAATAAAAGCCTTTTTTTATACCTTGGGTCCTTTCAGTCTGAATGCCCTTGAGTGCTGTGTGTGGGGGGGTGTTCAAAAAACGGGTTGATGAGGCACTTGAGGCCATGGTCTGATGGTCAGGAATATGATGGGATAAAGGTTGGACTTGATGACCTTGGGGGTCCCTTCCAACCATTATGATTCTATGATTGAAGGAGCAAATTCCTTACGCTGAGAAGTTACCACATAAGCCTCTGTTTACTGTCCGGGGAAGCAGCACTGCCAGACTTGTTTACTTGGATTCGGTTCCTGTTTTTGAAGGGGTGCCAAGCGCCTTTCCTGTGGAGGTTGCCACAGGCAATCCTCCCTGTCCTTCTGGAGTCTGGTTTCCATCATGTCACCAGAGAGCTGTCTGCCTTTCTGCTAGGCTTCTCTCCTCAGAGAGCCCTTCTGCATCTGCCTGCTTGTCTTGTTGCAGCTTGTGTCTGGAATGAAGTACATAATGAAGGTTGAGATTGCCCGGACAACTTGCCCCAAGCCAGCAACTGATCTCCAGAGCTGCTCTTTCCATGAGGCACCTGGGATGGCTGAGGTAGGTTCCAGAGTACAACATGCTGGCCCCTGGTTTTCCAGCCCCTTCCCTCTGACTGGCTTAGTACAGGGAGGTCTGGGCAGTGTCCTGTCTGCCCCAGTCAAGATCGGAGACCTGAGGCTTTTATGCTTAAGAAGGTGCTGCTGTTGTAGAACCTGTTTTGCCAAATGATGGTGACAGAGAAGGCAGGGCCTCTTAGCCTGTTTCATAAGCAGAGATCCGAGTGCATGGCAGACTGTGTGCCTCAATCCTCTTAAGGTGCTCATGGTCTGGATCACAAGGATATGTGGAGGAAACTGCCAAGCCTACAGATCTCCTGGCTCTGTCTGGTGTCCGGAGTCCGCATACCATTCTTGCCTTCTCTAGTCCCCCTTGGTGATATAAATGTGCTTGACTTGACACACTTTTCTGGGGGACTGTGAACAGTGCTTTGAGCCAAGCACTGATCACAAGAGGCAGATTACCCCTGCTGCCTGCCCACCAAGCTGTTACACTGAAGTTTTGTCTAATAGCAGTGCTCTTTAAGGACTACTTTGGGTTTTCAGATGAGAGCAGCAAATAAGTCTCTCTTGGTTTGGCCTGAGTCTAGTTTTTCCATAGTGCTTCATTATTTGTATAAATTCTAGTGATAGGCTTAGCTTCTCTGTGTACATGCCCTTCCTGCCTGCATGTAGGAGAAGCATAACTGCACACAGGCAATCCATTAAGCACCCAGCTAACGCCTGTGTGCAGCATTACAACAGCTGTGATGGTTTGTATGCATTACCTGTGTTCACCTGTACAGGAGAACTTATGTTGGAATATTGCCCATGCTGAAAGCTTTCCTGTGTGTGAATGGGTAGGGGAGGTAACCTAGTCTTCAGAAGTCCAACAGCTGCTGTTGTGTGTGTTTGAGAGAAATGATTCATCCTGAGCAGGTACTAACAGGAGTGGTGTTCCAGAGGACTTGTCAGGGGAGTGCAAATCTAGAGAGCCACAGAAGTGTCATACATCCCGGATCATGTGGGTAGTAAACTGGTGGAGAACAGTGGTCAATGACACTGTTTTATGCTCTTGATCTGATAACTGCTTTTTTCTTTCTCTCCTTAGCACAAGATCTGTAACTTCGTAGTGTACACTATTCCATGGCTAAACCAAACTAAACTGCTGAGTAGCAGCTGCGAATAAGCCTGCCTTGGTTCCAGCAGAGACCAGCAACCAGTTGTTGAGATTTAAAAAACAAGCAATAACACAGATTGAGAGGGGCTTTATCAATGCCTGTTAACTTGGCTACTTACATATACTTGTGCTATGCAAGTTAAACTATGTAACTTTCCTTTGAGGCACAGTATGATCTCACCTTTGTTTTTCTTTGTAATTACATTTTAGAGCAGCTGTTCTGGTCTTCCTACAGCTTTCCCGATTAAGTAACTCCAACATCAGAATTCTGATTAAAAAAAACCCCTTGGTATCCCTGTTAAGTGACTACTGTAAACATAAAAACTTAATTAAGAATTGCTGTGATGTGTGGTTTTCTTCGTGTGTCTGCTGTCTTGGAGGGAGGGATTGCTTTTGTGTGTGATCTAGTCTATCATGCCCAAGGAGTGGGGTGAGGAGAAAGGTGGGGTCCTGATCACAGGGGTGATAACCCATGCCTCCCTGCCCCTTAAACTGGCCTCTCTTTTTCAGTAGGAGATTGAAGCCCTTAGTTGTTTTCACTGAAGAAACTCTGCTTTTGAAATCACTGCAGTATGCAAGACTTGATCTGGGGAGATTAGCCAAAGCTTGTGCTAAGGCTGTAATTGCTTTGGATCTGCTCTGTTGCAAGGCTGCATGTGTTCCTGCAGCTGTGCTGTGTGTGAGTTAACCTCTCCAGTGTCCTGTGATGCCTTTGGGATGTTCTGATGGCATCTGGTCTTTGCATGCTGTACCCTCGGCCTTTTTCTGAGTGGAAAACCCCTGGGTTTTCTTTCCAGTCTAAGCAGTAGCATGGCTCACTTAAATTTCCAACACTTCATTTATAACCTAAACTATGGCTGCTGGAGGAACCAGCTGCTTCGGCATGTGTGCCTGACTCACCACAGCTTCTCTGTACAAGCAGAGATGGGTGTAGAAATGCACCTGTGGTGTTAAGTGGCTTCTTCCCTATCAGTTAAGAAATGCTGTTTTCAGCCAGTGTGGTTTTATGACAAATGGGTATTGTCCACAAAACCTAGCTCTGGTCTATGAGTGTCAATGTTCTCCAGAAGCAACCCTTGAAGTCCAAGTGTGTGGTGGGGGACTTTCACTCAGTCAAGCATATTACTGCTTGTTCCAATAAGTATGGTACCACATTTGGGGTTGGTGGGAGTGTCACAGGGAAAGACAGCTCCAGAGCTAGGAGAGGGGAAAAAAGAAGTAGCTTTTCAGTATCTTGTGGTGTGATGTCCCAGAACCCAAGCAGAAGAGACAAGAAAGCTTCCCTGAGTAGAAGACACGTGAGACTGGGGCTTGGGATTGTCCATGTGAGGGGTCTCTTGGTTTTCACTCCTAGGGGAAGACTGGAAGGGAGGAGCAGGATCCCCTTGAAAGAAATTTCATTTTCAGATAATAGGGGAAGGTACCAGGTTAAGAGAGTGAGTCTTGGGAGTGAATGAAGGTGCTGAGGAGAACCATAGGGATGCTTCTTGTTTTGCATAGTCCTAATAGTGCATTTCTTACCTTGTCTTGAGTTTTTGCTTCTCTGTGTTTTGAAGTAAATCTTTTAGTGTAAACTTCACCCAGGGATAAAGTAAGTCTGGTGTTCTGCCATGCTCTATGTTAATCCTCAAGCCCAGGAGTCCTGTGTCCAGATCTGGTGGTCCTGTCTTGAAAAGAAGGTGGGAGGGGTGCAGAGAAGAGCTGCAGAAGTCATCTGATGGCTGGAGAAAGCACCTTAGGTGAGAATTGTAAAGATGCTGTTCTTTGTCTAAAAAATGGTATCTTGACAAGAGCTAACACAGCCACATCTTTGGGCATCAGTGGGCTTGGATCTAATGAAGGAGAGAAAACCAAGGGTGAGTAACCAGAGAACAATGGTTCTTCTAATGGGAAATCCAGCTTTCTAGGAGAGCATCTTCTGTGGGCTGCTCTTTCTCCCAAGGGAAATGCCACCTTCTGTCATTGCTGGGATTTGATGAGCTTGCAGCGAGCGCAAGGCCAGATCTTGATTCATGTTGCCTGGCAGATGAACTGGTTGCCCCACATCAAGGATCTCCATCCAGGACGTGCTCAGATCCAGTAGGCATTATTCCAGCTGCTTCCCCACCATCATTGTCCCCATTCCTGCAGAGTGCAGTGCACGAAGATGTCCGGTTTCTCCTGCCAGCAAGGTTAGTGACTCTGCAGGTGTCTGTCTGCTGTGTCCTTGGGTCAGTAACCCTGCTGACTGAGGAAATCCTGGTGTCAAGCCACTCAGCTGCCCTCACTTGTCATTTTTCTAATGACTCCATTTGTGCATGCTTATTCCACATTTTCCAGCCTACATATACAGGCACTAGGCAGTGGTGAAGGGGCTCCATCATGCTTCTGGTGGGTTTGCCCATGTTTCCCTTTCATCATCATGACTTGATGCCTGGATGGGTGATTGCACTGGTCTCCTTAGTAAGAAGACCAGGCAAGAAATGAGGATGCACATGGGCGTAACCAGGTCTTTTCACCACTTCAGCTGTATCTATTAGCCAGCAGCTCTAAACAGCATGTGGGAAAGGGTGGCCATGGCAGAGAAAATGAATTCCAAGGTATTGCATTTTCATGGTGAAATGCCAATGACTAAGAGCATGAACAATTGGCACAGATTACCCCATCCTCACAAGCTGCTGAGTGCCAGCCTTGGTGATCGTCCCGATGTGCTTTGCACTCGGAGCAAACGCCGAGAAAGGCTGACCTAATTTAGGCACCTTCCACTGTGGGCTGTGTTACTTTGCATTTGCAACAGTCCAAGAGCATTAGTGGAAGTTTCCCTGCCAAGAGCACTTCACTTGGCAGGTCTCTCTGCTTGGCTGGCTGGCAGCTTGGTCAGCTGAGCACTGAGCCCTCATTTTTAGCTGCATTTGCTGCCTGACTTTTTCAAAAGTCGGTGACAAACACGAACGAGTGACCAGGGAAGTGCTTATTTTGTGTTGTCTCTTGTTATGCTTTGCTTGCATCTGACAGATCAGTTCTGGCGTCGTACTTCTTTGAACTTAGTGGGGTCAGAGCTTTGCTGCTGCTACAGCTCATGAACCCAAAGGTTTTTCCTGGCTCAGGGACTCAGTGAGAGATTTAGAGGCAACCAGCCGAGAAGTGTAGCTCTCCTTAGCAGTGTCCACACCTGCAGACCTGTACTTACATGGACTTGTAGCTCCCAGCTACAGCTGAGACACAGAGGTGTGAAAGCAGAGGTATTTTTGGACCCTGTGGGCATCACTGGTGTGCCACAACCGTGGCATGCTCAGTTGAAGACAACAGGGCTGTGTCCTCGTTAACATGAACAAGCAGAAGTATTGGTCCCATCTGACTGGGCTGGCAGCATTCCGCCAACCTGTCTTTTTTGAAGGGCATCCTATATGTGTGAGTCTGGTAAAGAGCAGCTTTACCACAAGAATTGAAGAGCCCAGGCAGTGTTGAGAAATGGGGTAGAGGTTGCCTTTGGCTTTTTTACCTTATCTGGGACCCTCGCCCACACACCTCCTCTGCCCATGGCCCAAGACCTCATTTAAGCTCAGGTCTGCGTCCCCTGTCCCCATCTGAACTGCATTAGATATGTCCTTATCTCCAGCTCTGGCTGCTGCATGGACCTTGGATCTACTTTGTAGCTTTGTCTCTAGCCCCTTCTCCTGCTCCAGACCAGGCTCCCTGGAGGGTCGCTGGTCCCAGTTCATCCCCTCGCTGTGTCTGGGGCTTTTGGTGAACTCTGTCCCAGCCTTGGCTCTACCAGCCATGTTGAGACCCCGTGGGACTGTGCCCTGTTGGGGAGGGCATGGCCAGCCCTGGAGTCCTCCTGGCTCATCCCCTCATGCTGCTCTCTGGGATGTGGCCCTGCAGGGTCTTTCTGAGATCCTTGAAACTATATCAGCACTTCTGCCAGGTATTGACACTTCCCTCTGCACACAGCCTAAAGTGCAATTTTCTGCAATTATGAAAGCAAACGACCATGTGAGGATCCAGCTCACCCTGCAGCCCTAGGGCTGGGCTGCCCAGTGCTGTTGCCAATGTGCATGTGCTTGGGATGTATAGTATTGCTTAGCCTAAGGCATGGAGACCTCTTGGTGAGTGTTTGAAGATGCTAGGTTGTTTGTATTCGTCATTAAACATGCAATGCCTTAGAATAACTTTCAGGAGATCAAATTTTGAATCTTGGTGCTTTATCTCTCGATGACGATACTGGAGAGGTAAGCCTTCAGATCCCATTCCTTGTGGGATGCAACAGTGACCTGGAGATCATTTCTACAGGGTTGAGCAGGAAAGTGTCCTAGGTTACGTCACTGCTGACGATGCTGGGCCCCTCCATGATTCTTGTTGGCCAGCTCTGCTGGTGGCCCGCTAGTGAGAAAGTGGGAGGGTGTTGGGGTAGGACGATGGCATGTAATGAACCAGCCACTTGATAGCCCTGTGATTAAACACGCAGCCAGACACCAAAGGTCATCTCGAGGGGCAGGAACCAGAAAGAACATTGGCTGTTTCCAATCGGACACCGGAAGGGACACAGAAAGAAACACCAAGAAATAAGGCAACTTGACTTCCAGCTGATGTGGCCAGTATAATACCAGGAAGAGCATGGACCAATAAGGAGTATTGTTGGTTTAGACCAATAGCAGTGCTGCTAGCATGCATGTCTGCCCCACGTACGGGGAGTGCTGACCAATCGGTGTGAATGCTTTCGGTGTGTGGTCCGAATGTATATAAGGGGTAAAAAGTAAATAAACTTGGTCTTTGCTGGCTTCATATTGGAGTAGTGAAGTCCATAATTACTACCCCACAGGAGGGCAAGTGCCTGGTTCTCCTCTCCAGACAGCATGGTCCCAGCCTTGGCAAAGAGGGGTGAGAAAGACTCTTGGTGCCCATCTGGCTTGAGTGAGAGAAGCAGCCAACCTGCAGGCTCCACAGTGCAAATCCCTCATGAGTGTCTCCCTGCTGACATAGGGCACAGATCAGTGTGGCAGTGGGGCAAGACCCAGGGCTTGAGGTGACACTTGCTAAAGCCTCTCTTCCATGTTGTCACTTACTCACATGGCATTGCTCAACCTCTGTCAGCTGGCAGGTTCCCCCTGCAGGATTTTGCAAGAGGGAGGAAAAGGAGAAGCTCAGCTGCTCATCTCCATGATAAGATGGTGCATGAGTGTTGGGGTGTGTGCTGGGTCCTATTTCTGACCTTTCTGGAGACTGGTGTGTGTATGTGTGTCTGTAGGACTGATGATGGGGAAACCTTTCTCTGCTTCCGGCTGGAGAAAATCCACCAGTGACTCATGATGCCCTCACTGTACTGTCCCTTGCTGGAAGGTACTGTCCCCTCTTCCCAACCAGCTGAGAAACATCGTATCTTGTGTCATGCCATCTCCACCCCTTTTCTTTTAAGCACCCTGGGGTGATCTGGCTGTAGCTGGGGTAAGTCCATCATCAGCAAGCAACGACATGTCCTCCCTGTACTTATCTCCTGGACCATGCCTGCAGGTGGGTACCACTGGAGGTGGCTCTTGCCACTCACCTCTCAAACAGGTGTCCTGGCCATTAATAGCAACAAATATGTAGGGAACACTGTGTGGCAACACCACTTCATCCTCCCTGCTTAACCTGGAGAGTGATGGGGGGAAAGAAGAAAAAGAACTTAAAATCTAGGTGAGTAATAAAAAAAAATCGTGAGATGATGGGAACCAATCTGAGTGCTAGAGTGAAACTGTTTTCCTGAGAGATTCTTCTGAAGTATGGATGTGTGTGCATGTCCTCAGCTGAAGGATGATCCTATAGACCCAGCAGGATCCCTTCTGTCCTCCCATGGAGTACAGGTACCACAAAAGGCACTCCCCACAGCTGCAGAAGAAACGGACCCAGCTCTGGCCAGGGAACTGATTTTATATCTTGAATGTAGAAGTTAGCGAGAAAAGAGTGGTTTCAGGTGTGTTAGTTTCAGGTGAAGTAGTGATGTTTGCACTAAGCATCCTCCTCTCCCTTGTCCTAGGTTAAGTCTGTACAGGTGAGCAGTGGTTTTCTTCCTTCATTATGGGACCAAGAAGGGAAGCCCTGACATCCCTGGAGTGCCAGAAGTGGCTAAGAGTGGCTTAAAAACCTGTGGCACTGACAGCAGTGGAGCCTGAACCCCCTTGTTCCCAGTAATGTCACCCACTCTTACCTGTGGGGTTAGTGCTGTCACCCACAAAGGCTTCCTGTGCAGAGACATCCTGCCCTCACTAGTGATGAAGGAAGCATGGACCGCTTCTCTCTGAGCACCTTCAACCCTCTGTCATCTCCTGATTGGTGCAGTGACAAATTCTGCCAGGCTGTGGATTGCTGTGTGACAGAAAGGAAAATGAAATGCCACCCCTGGCCACACAGCAGCTGTGATGGCTGCAGGGCTGGTGAGCATGTCTCTTCATCTGCTCTGTGCTCCATCACTGTTGTGATCCTGGGGCAAGATGAGCCATGCCAGGACCTTTCCCTCTGTGTACCAAAGGCCAAAAGCACAGTGATTTTTCCTCACACAGGAGTGTCAGGAGGCTGTTGTGGCTGGTGAGCCTGCCGTTGGGCAGCTGAGCTGGATGAAGCCACCCGTGCTCATGAGGAAGAGGCCAGAGAAAAGTTTGTCTTAGCTTTTTGTCTGATTTCAGTTTGCAAACGCAGCCATGCTAGTTCTGAGCAGGTCTTCTCCGAAGGAGAGGGAGCACCAAAGCCACTCAAAAAAATTCTCTTGGCACGGCGTGCTGCAGCTTGTCCAGGTTAAGCTGGGTGTACTGAGCTCCAGTTGTGCAGAGGTGTGGTTTGGTGAACTCTGGGCTGGTCCCAGAAGGGACATCTGGCAACTCTTCAGGAACAGGCTCCCCTCAAGAAGAGCAATAGCTTATAATATGAAATTAGCTTTGAACCTCTGAGAATGGCGTGGCAGGTTGTCTGATTACACTGACCTTCCTTTGTTAAAACTCATGGGGCTTGTTAAAGTGACTACAGATTTTTAATTATCTATTTTTCCTTCCTGAATAGTAGGTCTTTTCACTGCTTTCTGTGTTAGCCAGGTAACATAGTTGGAAATGTTTTTTGTATTCAATCTGACACTTTGTCTGTCTCCTGCACACCCCAGGTGGCTCAGTGAAAACTATTTCTTCTGTGAAATGTTGGGAGAATAACAAAAGGTGACGTCTGCACAGCTCCGATGTGCTTTATGTCCAGCTGGCTTGCTCAGAACCTTCTGAACAACACTGGCTTTGGGATTTCAGTTTGATAGGAAGTTGGAGGACTGGCAAGACACTTTTTGGAGAACTGGCAAGACAATTACAGCAAATCTTCCTGCAGATGCTTGTGCTGGGAGAGCAAGAACAGCAGAGTTCAGATATTAGAGAAAAAGAAGCACAGACTTACTTTCAGCAATCCAGCACAAACCAAGAGCTCTCAGAAGAATCTTGTTTTGACCCCTTGATTACCACCTCTAATGGGACTAAAGAAAGCCCAAAGCATACACTCACTGGGGGAAGCAGGTGCTGTAAAGAAACCCAGTCTGCAGCACAGCAGAGTAGAGCTGGAGAGTGAATGCCAGATGCCACTGGGGCTCACTGTGCCTGGAGCTGCATGGGGGGAGCCAGCATGCTGTGGGACAGGCTCATGTGTGAGCAGGACTCATAGGAGAAAGGGTAAGTCTGTGCTCAGGTCTCTTGGCATAGGATTCATCAGGGAAGAGCTGCAGCTGCCATAAACCCAATTTTTCCACCTCATCACAAAGATTGTCAGCTCAGTACTAACCACAGAGCTTGTCCCCTTAATAGGGGGGGTGGGAAGGCAGGAGGGAAAATGCCTCATGGATTTTCAGACCCTCTGCTGAGTCTGCAGTGCTGCAAGTCAGGAAGACCTCAGCATCCTCTGACTATCAAGGGAGCCGGTTTGCTCAGGAAGCAGTGAGAGTGAGTAGCGAGTGAGAAATTGAACATTGGCTCCAGACTGACACGTTCTGGTCACATTTCAGGTACACACCACATTTTATACCGAGTGCACTGAAATTAGCCAATTTGTCCTCAAAATGGGAAAAGCTCTCAGTGCTTCAGCATGTCTGGGGCTAGGAGAGGAGACAGGAAGATGACAATGTTGCCTCCCCATATGCTGGCTATCTGGAGAGCTTCCAGCTGGGACCCTGTGCTGCACAGGGCCAGGATGGGGAGTGCTGGGCTGGTGCAAAGCCGTGGCTCAGGGATGTGATCCCCAGCATCTTTGACCATCCTGGGGGTGATGCTCACGGCAGAGCCTGGCATGGGAGATAATTTTCTATCTGAAACAATACTGTGCACCAAAGTAGCTTGCTTGGAAATGAAACCTTTGAAACCTTGACATGTTGTCAAAGTACCTGCTGCAAGGGGAGCAGAGCACTGCAGGGAACCTTCTCTAGCCAACAGGGAGGTACAGGTGGGACCTTGGTCTAAAATACTGATGCAGGCAATCAAGTCTTTTGTTTTTACTGTTTAAAAATTTTATTGTTATTTTATGGGTGAAGTGACTGAGGTGCTGAGGGAATATCTATCCCTGGGGAAGGTGCTGTGTGTGTGGTGGGGGCTGAAAGCAGCCCGTGAGCTGCAGATGTGACTGGAACATCCCTCTGCTGACATTTGGGCTGCTTTTTCCTGGGCTGGATCATCACCATCCATGTTTTCCTGGGTCACCTGTGTTGTTTCGTGGAAGATGTCATCTCACAAGCCCTCATGAAAGTCTGATGATGTCTGACCATCGCACTCGTGTCTCCCAGGACTGGAAGAGAAGGAAAAGGCCGTGCTGCACAAAAAGGAGATGCCACTCGCTCCTTTTTGTGGTTCAGCCTGGGCTCTGCTCTGTGCTGGGGCTGCAGCCTCCTGTTTTCTCTGGTTTTGGGCTGGGATGCTGCCTGTGAGCAGGCCCCCACGCAGGTGCAGCATGGCAAGTTCTTGCTTGCAGAGCTGTCTACCCTGAAGAGGTCAGCTGGAGAGAGATGGAGTACACAGGCTCCATTTGCTCGTATCCTTTGGGAAACAACCCCAGCCTCTTGTTTTTCGAGAGTGGGACTGGGACGGGGGGCTGCTTGTGACTGCAACCCCCTGGGTTGGGCTGTGCATGACTTCCCCTGTTGGGGATCGCTCAGGTTGACATCAGGTTGCTGAGTTTGTTGAGTGCTGGGTGCAGGGAGGCTGAGATGGGACTTGTTTGATGACTCTTGCCTCTGTACGGGATGGGCAGCGAGTGGAGGTGATGCTGTAGTCCTTTCCAGCTCTTGTGTCTCTACTGATCCTCAGAAAGGTGACACGGCCTGGTTAGCAGGGAGGAGCCAGGCAAGTGAAAGTAACAGAAGAGTTCCAGTAGGGAAAAGTGGTCCCAAATACCTGGGGCTAAGTAAACTCTTCCTTTCCCCTGTGATGAGCTGAAGTTCTCATCTCTTGCAGCCTTGCACATGTAACCTAAAAGCTTTCCACAGGGGGTCAGCATCTCACAAGGGATGCAGAACCGGGCTGGGGACGTAAGGAAGGCTGGTGTCTTATCCTTAGGACAAGCAAGGCAGAGCCAGGCATCCACCACGGCCCTGTCCCTTATCCCAGCAGTTACGTGGCCACCTCCCTCCAGGTGCCTCCTGGAGGAAGGTCTGATACAGCTTGTGTTCCTTTTTGCTTTGATCATCCAGGCACAAGGGCACAAGATGCTGCCTCAACCAGGCCCTCAAAATCCTGGATGTCCCAAACAGAATCTCTCCTGCAGGATCAGCACCCATTTTGCAGCTCATTGCCTGGATATTTCCATTTCCAACAGATACCTCTCAGCATCTTGTTTCCTTAAACTGGAGGAAATTATTCTAATTTCACCCCATCTTCTAGTTCTGCTTTTGAGGATAATTAAGCTGTTTGTGCAAATGTGAAGGGCAAAACCAAATGTACCTGCCCCTAGGTGGGGAAGAGCATTTATCGTATTCCTTGAGATCAGGATACTTCTTGAGCCTTCAGTGTTTCTGAGTTTTCTCCCTCTTTTTTGAGGGACACTGATATGAATATGCTTGTCCTCTCCAGCTGACTCTATGTATGCCCCAGGACATGTTCTGCATTTGTAATCTGGGGTTTAACACTCAGCAGCCTTCAGAAATTCCTGTTGTGTTGTGTTGTGAGCACAGTCTTGTGCATCTGCTCAGGTTGGAGCAAGGAGGAAACTTCTCCTCGCCTATGTTCTGGGCAGGTGCAATCAGCCACGCTTGCTGGTTCAGAGGCATGGCTTTATCTGAGGGACATCAAGTGCCAATGCAGCCAGCAAACTCCTCCTCTGGCATGCGTTAAGAGTGCAGAAGCAGCCCAGGAGTGAACACAGGGCCTCCCTGGTCTGCCCAACCCCCTTCTGGTGGTTTCAGTGGCGTCTACAGCTGTGACAGCATCTGGAGCCCGCTTTGGGCCAGGGGCTCTGTGCCATGAGCTGACATTGTTATGATGGTGCCGTGACTGGATCAGAGAGGTGGGACACAGAGCAGGGAAACGCCTTGTCCTGTACCTCCCTGCTTCTCCGTGGTGGAGGGGCCTGTGCACTCATTTTTTGGTGC
This sequence comes from Aegotheles bennettii, assembly GCA_013398125.1. Lineage (NCBI taxonomy): Eukaryota > Metazoa > Chordata > Aves > Caprimulgiformes > Aegothelidae > Aegotheles > Aegotheles bennettii. Next base: position 200,857 of record VZRW01005513.1, read on the forward strand.
TGGTTTGTTGAGTGATTGTCCGTGACCTTGGCTAATTTTTTGCTTTGTGATTTCCATCCGTTTGGCAACAGAAAATGCATTTTGCCCAGATGCGACGAAAATAATTGCAGAGCTTTGATCGTGCCTCTGCAAGCACAGGTTGTGAGGCTGTGTACACAAGCACGAGAACTGGGATACTAAAATACCTCCATTCTCGGCCACAGGTTCTTCACTATCCTCTGCCTGGCAGGTGCTCAGAGGAGCAGTCACACACAAAACCCAACAAATTGCATTTGCGGCGGTTACTAATTTTATAGAGATATCAGCATCAATGTTCTTGGGGAAGGCATGTGAGCTTTCATGAGTTCTGCTAAAAATGTTACATCGGAGGTCTCTCATTTTGATTAGCTCCTCAGGAAAACTGGGCTCTTGCATAAGAAAATATTCCCTTCTGCGGGTGAAATAGTTGGCTCTTTTTCAATATGTTGTCCTAAGAAAAAAGGTGGAAACTGGATGCTCCTCCAGCATGATCAAGAAAGAGCAGGAGTTATATTAATGACAGATTGAATGAATTTAGTCGTTTTTCAGATCCATGTACAGACAGGCCCTGCAGTGGGAGGAGTAGACCATAGACTACAGTCACTGAAACCACATCTGTTGATGCCAGTGGCATTTAATCCTGGCAAATGAGCGCCGAGTGGGAAACTATCTTTGTGCTGCCCTAAATACATTTCAGGGCCACACGCAAAGCCAGCAGAATTCATATGCACACTTCTGAAATTAGCAGTAAATGTCCTCCTCCCCTAGGAAATTATTGCCTGGAAATTAGATGAGATCCCGAGGATTCAATTTATGCAAATACCTGGGATTGTCCCGTGGATTATTAAAAGAGAACAACAAGAGCCTTACTCTAGTTGGCTCCCGGACCCCTTGGGCTATTAACTTGCATAAATCTTGTTTGCTTCAGAATTGAAATTAGCTCTCTTAACTGCATCAGCATAAAGCGTCTCGTTTTCTACGAGCCTTTTTTAAAAGGTAGGCTGAAATTAAATGGCTTGCAACTCAAGCGGATATAAAAGGCTGTGTTGTGGCAATGCAAAAGATGTGATATATGGTATAATTGGGATCACTGTGCAGAAGAAATGAAAATCAGGATCATTTTTTCGTTTGCTTGCTGCTTGCTTTCTTGCTCCTGGGATATTGTGCCATCAGTTAAGGGCTTATTTCTTCCCTTTGAGGGTGACAGACCCCTGTTTGAGGCAAGACTGGAAAAACTGCAAATTGCCTTCTATCAAATGGAAAAGGTTGTGAAGGTACAAAAATTAACAGGGAGTGCTTGGTTCAGAGTTCTGGAGATGGTCCTGGTTGTGCCCAGATCAGGCATGGCTAAATTCCTCGGGTTTTGCTAACAGCCAGCTGGAGTTTAATGAGGTGGTCTGTGAGTGAACACAAGATGTTCAATAAGGGACAAAGGGCTCCTTGTAACATGACACAGCGCCGGCTGTGGTGCTACCAGGGCAGTGTCTCAGGGAGTCAGGACGTCCCCTCTGAGCCCTCCCGTGGTCGTTTGGGAAAAATATTCACATTTTTGGATTCCCTAGAGAGGTCAGCCACAAGGTCCTGCTCTCTTTGACACCTGCTTGGGAAGGTGGACAGCCACATCACTTACTTGCTTGGAAGTGAAATAGCTACTCAAACAGCTACTGAAAGTTTATATTGAGGGTTGTCATGTCTTCAGCTGCATCCCAACCCTGGGTTTGGGAAGAAAGCTTCAAGAAGAGCAGACAGACCAATGATTATTTTAGCTACTCTGTGATTTAAGGAGAAAACAATACAGTGAGATTGAAGGAAACCTTTTGGGTTTTGTGCTTTTTTTGTGCCTGACATAGGTGACTTCTCTTGCTTAAAACCTGTGTTGGCTCTGTTATGGTTTGAGGGGGCATGGGCAAAATTTATGGTACCAACACAAGGACCTAGCAAGAGGGTGATATTTAGGACTCTGAGGGATCTGGACTCACTGCAACAGCTTC
>VZRW01005515.1:4247-19876 GCA_013398125.1 Aegotheles bennettii
ATCTGTGCTCCACCGCACTTGCGTCTCGGTGTATTTTCCTAGTGGATGCGCAAGACCCCGCTGGCAGAAACCCCCTGGGACCCCCGCTGACAGAACCCGCTGGCCCCTGAGCGCAGAGGGGTGGGGAGCAGGGGGGTACCGGGGGGGTTCGGGCTGTGTTGCGGGGTGTTTTCCCGGGCCCGGTGCCGCTAGATGGCGGCCGGTCCCGCTCCCGCTCCCGCTCGCCGGCCCCGCCGCGGGGCCTCCCGCCTTCCCCGCATTCCCGCTGGGGTTTTTCGGGAGGCTCCGCGTGGGCCAGAGTTTCCGTGCAGGGATGCTTTGCAAACCGAGGGGCACCCGAGCCCGAGCGAAAGGGTCTTTCGCAACGCTCCTGCGAGCCTCCGACGCCTCCGGGCTGCCCTTCCCCGAGACAAAATCCTCCCTTTTCCAGCCCTCCCGCCCCCGCTTTTGGTTTCTTTCTGTTTTTCTTCTCTGTTTTCTTTTTTTCCCCCATTTTTTTCCCTCTCCCAAAGCCTGCCTGCTTTTCCCTGGCTCATTCCAAGCACCGAGGTGGTAAAACCCGACAGATGTGCCCCTCCGAACACCAGCTGAGCCACCTCAGCGTGCAGGCAAGGTTCAAGACGGTTTTCCAGCACCAGGAGATTTTTAGGCTGGCAGTAAACTAAGCAGGGCCTCAGGCATGCACATAAATAGCTTAACCTGCCTTCCCTCTGTAAGGCTGCGTTTTCTTAGCCTCCAAAACAGGGTGGCTGCATCCAGGCTGCAGTCCCCAGCTCCTGATTTCCCTGGAGTCGTGTTTGATGTCTGGCTGGGGAGAGAAACAACCAGCATCACCCAAACCTACGGCACAGAGCATGCAAAGAACCACGGGATAAATCCATCCCCAGGTCCTGTTTTCATCTCTGGGTGTAAAGTCATCTCTGCTCCTTTCAGTGCATCCCTCCTCTTATGAACCATTCCAAGCGTGATGCTGCTGTGCCCCTGGGCCCCAGGATGCCGACTGCAGGGAATGATGCTCTGAGGGTACATCCACAATTGTGGGGCTTCCATGTGCTTTACTTCCATCACCCCCATTTTGGATATAGAGAACTGGGCTACCGGGGGAGGAGGGAGGGGGGGCAGGGGCACTGGATGTTACTGAAACTCACCCCCTCCTGGGACAGGGCTTTTTTTAGATTGAAATAGGAAGCACACACCTCACCCTGAGCTTCCTCTAGGGTTTGGTTCTTCCTAGAGGTTTCTCCTTGCCAGAAATTTCTGCACCCCTGGCCCCAATCCAGCCAAATGCTTAAGCGCACGCTTAGCTTTAAACTGCCCAGTCTCCTGGACTCCCACAAGTGCCTTCTTGGACAAGTCCCCTTGTCTTTTCTCACCTTGGGAAAGGTTGTGCCTCTCCATACTCCTCCTGTGAGATGATGGGTCTCCTCGTCTTGCTGCCAGCAGCTAGAGGCAGGAGTATCAGCTTGCTTTGCTGTGCACCAGCCACAAAACTAGCCCCGTACCTATGGAGGGAGAGAGTTATCAACTCTATGGTGTATGCTGGGAGGGCATGTGAATGCTGCACATGCCTGGGGTCCCCAGGCATGAGCACCTGCAGCCCTGAGAACTAACGTCTACGGCTCAGCCCATCCTCCTCTTCTCTGCTCTTCTCACCAGGGCTGAGATGGCCAAGAGAAATCCTGGTTGTTGTCACCAACAAGGACTCAAAAACTTGCCTCCATGTCAGTGATGTGCCCCAGCACCCATTCTCCAGGGACTGGGACCACCAGTTCATTTTGGCACAGGCCACCAAAAAAGTGTTATTATCTATTTGATCACACACACCCAATAGTGTGGACCCGGGTGTTCTCCCAGGTCTGGCTGTGCAAGAGCTCTGTTAGAAATTCAGGTTGATTTCCCGACCCTTCCTCTGCTGTGAATTTAAATTCTGCAAACCCTAATGCAAGGAATTGAAATGCATATTGATTAAGGGCCTTTCATGGATGCCTCGCAGAGCATATTAAAAATAATTTAAAACTCACATTCCAGTATTAATGACTCTTGTCTCCAGCACTTTGCAGTGATTCAGTCTTGACTTTTAATTGAAACACTTGAGTTAAGACAAATTTCTTCAGCCAGAGAAGGTGAAGTGCCCCTTCAGGTTTGTGCAGTAGAGGGGCATCGACCTCGAGGTTCCATACACTCCTGGAGAGGAGCCTCTGTCCTTCAAGTGGGTGCATGTGGGTTGTCCTCCAAGGAGCTATTTTGTTTTTTTGTTGATGTGAGCACAGGGGGCTGCAGAACAAGCATTTTGTTGCTCCGGTACTCGAGGCAATCACACAGGAAAGATGGATAACCTCCCTCAGCAACCTGTCACTGCAACACCCAGAAAATGGTGGCATCTCAGCGCTGGTGATGCTCTTACATCCCACTTCCAACAGCACCAGTGCATATTCGTGAACCAAACAAATCTGAGCCAATTATTGCTGTCACCAGGTTGAGCACCTCGTGCCTCCTTTGTCATGTTTTCTTCTGCCTCTACATCTGATCCCAGGTGGCTTGTTCCTAGCCTTGAAGCTCAGGTCTGAAAGGACACCTTGGCTTGAAAACATCCCCCAGAGAGGATGTGGCATTTTGAAGGAGCAGCAAGAGATGTCACCTTGGGGCTGCCAAGATGGATACAGCCCAGCATGGTAGAGGCAGCAGCTTATTTAATATTTGCTGGCTCCATGGTGGCCACCACAGGAGACAGGGGTCCGCACTGTGGTTTGGTGTAGAAGACCAAAATCTTGCATGTTATGGAGACTTATTTCAGAGTTAACCTCCTGCTCCATGACTGGAGCCTTCCACATGGCATGGGAGGGAGTTTGTATTTCCTTTGCCTTCAAGGAGAGATGAGCCCACAATAAGTCCAAAGCCCCAGATGGGTGATGTGATGCCTGATCCAGTGCTCAGCCCACCTGGGGCAAATGCCTACGTGGAAAGCTTGAGCCCCAGCAGTCCTCGCTCTCACTTTTGTGAGCAGAGAGACAACTGCACTTGTGAGCTCTTAAAGGAAATCAATATTTTCCATGCTGTCTCTGGTGGGATGGGATATTGAATGACAACCAGTGACTTCACTCCCATGCATGGGTCCAGAGCCTGGAGGGGGGGACGCTGAGACCACAGGGATTTCCAGGCTGAATGGCATCAGTGCAGGATGGGAGAGTCCCCCTGTGCATCGGAGCTAGAGATTAGTGAGTGGTCATGAGCTATTACAGTTCTGGCTCAAAAAAACCTCTTCTTCCATCTACTGATTGTGTGCTAAATGATCATTTGATTTTTTACGACTACATGTGAAACATGAACCAGCTGGGATATGAAGTGCTTCTCTCCACCATGAGTGGCTTTCCTATAGGTCTCATCAAAGCCACCAGTCACTGGACACCTCCCCAGGGACTGAGTTGTCTGTCCAGGCCATCACATGTGCAGTACAGCAGCACTTCATCTGCACATTCTGAGAGGAGTCACAACCACCAGCACAATTCAGGTGGTGAATAACCATTACCACATAGAAGGACATAAAGAGAAAATATTTTGCCAGGTGCTGCCATTTTCTTTTTCCTTCATTTTGTTCCTGCTCTGTATTTAGCTTCTTGGTGACTTCTTGTCCCACCCATCACAAAGAAAGCCTCTCATCTTGTCCCCCCAAAATCGATTTCTTGACAACAGCTGGGATGAGCTCCCACCTTCACTGTCCTGCTCCTCAAAGGGACTCTCCTGAAGTGATGCAAACACTTTGCTCCCTAAATGGACCCAGTCTGATCCTGCCGGGCAGCAGGGAGTCCTTAAATTTGAAGATAAGCTCCAAATCTATGTAGGCCAGATCTGCTAGAAAGAAGCACTGGTTTAATTACGTATCCAAAGAGGGCCCATGGCTCCTTTTCTCCCAGGTGGTAAAAATACTGTTCCATATCTGATTGTGCCATTGTGGCGTTTCACAGGACAATTGAGTCAGTCTTCGTTTCCAAGGCTTCTTGTTGTTGTTGTTGTTGATTTTACCTTGTGACTCATACAGTGATGGGCTTGACTCCCTGGGTCAAACACTTAGCTGGAAACCATGGGGTTCATGAGAAGGCAAAGAGTTTGCCCATGTGATGTCAAGGAGTTAAAAATTGTGAGGTAAATCTCTAAACCTCAAGCTGAGGCATCCTCCAGACCCAATGGCCTCATATTTGCCCAATTCTCTCAGATTTTTAACCAGCAGTAAGAACTATAAACTCCAAGGGTAGGCAAGAATGCATTCACATAGGTCGTGACTATATTAAGGAGCGTGTGTGGTGCTGTAATTTGGGTGCACAAAGAGGACCTGGCCAAAGACTTCCCAGACTTTCCAAATTGCAGCGCTTTGTGCACATGGGTAGATCTGAATGTGGCCCTCATGAAAGCGCCCATCAAATAAATAAACACATCCTACCCTCTTCTCCTCCCCAGGCTCCAGTGCTTGCAGATGACAACTGCATTACTCTAGGGCTTCCAGCAGGCAGTAAGCTATAATTAAAAATGGTGGTTATTTATAATAAACTGAGCATTCAGCTGGAAAAGTCTGAGTTACTCCTCTAATCGTGTCCAAGGGTGGCTGTGTGCTTGGAGACACCCTCCCCATCACTGCTGTACCACAACACTATATATCATCTTCTGAAGGGATTTGGAAAAGAAGTGACTTCATTTTACTTTTGCTTTGGAGTCAAGGAGTTTTGTTGTTCAGGGAGAAAGCAAGACTCTGGACTCTTCTTTCTTTCTTTCTTTCTTTCTTTCTTTCTTTCTTTCTTTCTTTCTTGGCAACATTTGGAGTATTGAAGCAAATGAGAGTGCTGGTGGTAACCTTTGCAGAGCTGGTACATGTTATGCCCCAGCAGTCAGTGCCCTCATGCCTCTTCTCATCTCAGAAACACACACCCAGGATGTTGCTTTCCTTCCCCCTCAGGTGCTCAGCAGCAGAAGGTGGTAGGTAGGATGGAAATGTCCTACAGGTGAAAGACCAGTTGGAGGATGCCATGTCTAAAGCTGAAGAACAGCCACACAACAACATGTCATGTTTTCATCCTAGTGATTCTGAGATTTTTACTTAAAGTCTGGTGAAAGTTTTCTGAATTGCTATAATCATAGAATCACAGAATGATTGGGGTTGGAAGGGACCTTAAAGACCATCTAGTTCCAACCCCCTGCCATGGCCAGGGCCACCTCCCACCACGCCAGGTTGCTCCAAGCCCCATCCAACCTGGCCTTGAACACTGCCAGGGAGGGGCAGCCACAGCTTCTCTGGGCAACCTGGGCCAGGGCCTCACCACCCTCACACCAAAGAATTTCTTCCTAATATCCAATCTAAATCTCCCCCCTTTCAATTTGAAACAATTCCCCCTTGTCCTATCACTCCATGCCCTTGTAAAAAGTCCCTCTCCAGCTTTCGTGTAGGCCTCCTTTAGGTACTGGAAGGTGCTCTAAGGTCTCCCTGGAGCCTTCTCTTCTCCAGGCTGAACAACCCCAACTCTCTCAGCCTGTCTCCATAGCAGAGGTGCTCCAGCCCTCTGATCATCTCCCTGGCCTTCTCTGGACTCTCTCCAACAGCTCGGTGTCCTTCTTATGTTGACCCCAGAACTGAGACCTACACACAGATCCATGTTAGCTGAAGGATCTCACTTTCCTAATGACTCATGTGAAAGTACTCAACCCAGACACTCCTCACCACTTAGAGCAATTCAGAAGCCAGAAGTCAAATGTAGCTTGAACTCATCTTTAATTATCTGGAGTTTGTTCACACTAAAATCAAACAATCAGTGAAATCTCCTACCAGCATAGCCCATAATTCATGACTGTGTTGATTTCTCTCCTAGGCTACAGTGATACCAGTAAATAACAAAAGACTGGATCCTGTCACAGAAGTCATGGAGAAGTTATCAGAGGTATTGGGCAAATGCTCTCCAAGGGACATGAGAACTATAGGAGCCTGCCATGTCCCTGCAAGAAAAATAGAGTGAAAGCACATGAGATTTAACTCACCAAAAATGTGAGTTCAATGCAGATTTGTGTTTATGAATTGTAGCATCTGGAGCTTCCAATGAGTGTGACCACATCCTCCTTGAATTCAGCAAGCCTTTAAAAGTGAACCACAAAGGGAACACAGAATTGATTTATTTAGGGAGGAAGAAAAGCTTTTGTTTTCTGTTATTTTACAGAATCCCATTCTGACACAACTCCGCTTCTTCTGGGACCTGTGCTACATAACCAGATCCTTGTTGTCTCAAAGGACATACCCCGGTCTCCCATCTTTAAGACACATACCACTCTCCTGTCTTTAAGACAAGGTAATAATATTTTCCTGACTCACCAGAATAGAGAGGCAAAATTAATAAATGTTTGTGTCATTGTACTGCAAGAACATCTGAACAGCCTGACAGGATAAGGAAACTAGCTCTCAGCTGCTCTTCTCTCTTCAAGCGAGTGACAGACCTCGTCAGGGCATCTTCTTTGATTTTCCATCTCTCAACCTCCAACAGCACCTGTCAGCAGCCCATCTGTTGGAGAGAAAACCCATTTGGCTCCGCTCTGTAGTTATTTAAGGAAAGAGACCACAAATGCTTACATCATTCAGCAGTCTGAGTCCCGTGGGAAACCATCAGGTTTTGATTCTTAACCCCCACCATAGACAGGTAAGTCACTGGGACCAAGCATGCGCGTCACCGGGTGGGGTACAAAGCTGGTGGGATGTGTGTTCCCATGATCCCATGGCCATGCTTTTTTACTAAAGGCAGAGCACGTTCGTGATGTGCAGTGTTCATGGCAGCTGGCAATCTGTCCATCCTACCGGCCACTGCAGCCAGCACTGCATCGTTCCCTGGCACACCAGAACACGTGGGTGCTCTCACATGGTGGAGAGGTTTGTGGAGGGCGTTGCTTTGAGGTTAGGCTGATGTTTCTGAGTCACTACCTTAGCAAAAGCCTTGGAAAAAGCAACGAGACAGGATGCCATTGCATTGCCCGGCCATGGCATGGCACCACTTCCACAGCTCCATTTCCCAGGTGCCATCTTCAGCAGTGCCATGTAGGAACGGTGACCCCAGGAGACAGGATGCTGGAGATAAGGTCTTTGTGCTGGGAATGGCTATCCTGAATGGAAGATGATGCAAAAGGAAATGTAGCTGGCAGGATCAGTCAGCATTTTTCCTAGATGATGGTGAATCAAAGCCAGCAAGCTGCTGGCTCCTGCTTTGTATGGTGTCTGGTCCAGAAGTACAGGGAAGGCTGGTGGCAGAGTGCTGAGCCATGAATGTGGGAAGATCTCTGGAGGAGAGAGAGCCTTGAAAGCAAGAAAATGAAGCATGGGGAGATGTGCTGAACACACTCTCAGCTGGGTGGGGTAGAAGACCAAAACATGAATCAGCGACTGAGCACTGAAAGGAGGCTAGTCTTGCTAGTCTTGGTCATGTGGAGTTGGCTGCCACTGACTCGCTCATCGCCAGTCAGTTGGACACAAGCTGGACAGGATATGCCTGGCAAAGAGCCTCCTGAAGTCAATTAAATCACCAGGCTGTTGCCTCCTGAAACCCTTCCTATACCCCTTTCTGGAGTGGCTAGTGCAGCACTACACCAGCACCCTTCAGCATCACCCAGATGTCTTCTCATCTCTCCTGGGTAGCTGTAGGACAGCAATGGAGTGTGTGTGTGCTTTGCATAAAGGAAGACGAACCATTGTATTGATTGTTGCTTCTGTTCTGTGATCCTTTCTGTTTTGCCCTGCAGGATGTAAAAGAAAGAAGGACTGGAAGAAAGAACCACAGCTGAGGAGAACCAAAACCACCAAGGGCTTCTGTGGCTGTCTCACTGCTCCATGGGAACCAGGAAGGATGAATCATGAGGCATGACAATCTGCTTGCTCATGGGACTGTGGAATACCTAATGCCCCTGAATAAAGCAGTGTTCCAGGGATTCTCTGGCCATACTGTGGAGCAGTACATCTAGCCTAACATAGCATTCAAGAGACCTCTCTGTGCTAGAGACAGGGCACCCCACTGATGCCAGCATATCTCCCAGTGTCCTGGGCCTTCAAACAGATCAGCCATTACTATTTGCTCCTCCAGGTCTCTAGGTCTACCTTGGAGGGCGTGTGTAGAGTTGGAGCAGCAACCCTACATTCCCAGCCTGCACCAGTGGAAAGATGGCCAGGAGGGACAGCTAGCTAAGTCCACGTGAACCAGGTAGCTCTGCCTGGCTCCTGATGGGAACCTGGAGAATATCAAGGAACTAGAGCTCCCTGCAAGCCCTGTCCCATTGCTCCACAGGGACTGGCTTGGGCCTCTCACTGGGACTTAGCAGCTCTACCTCATTGTTCTTTGTGTAGGTGAGTTGAGTTGCTCAAGAGTCCAAGTGTGTGGGATGTTATTCCACTGAGTTTCATAAGAAGGAGCACAGGCAAGGGCAGTCCCATCCTGAATATGAGCAAAGACCTTTATCATAGCTGGTGGCTACAAAAAGTGGGGAAAATACAGCAGTAGGTCAGGAAAGGTTGGGTGAGTATCCAGCAGAAAAAGGCAAACCTAAGCCAGTTTTCAGGGAATGAGAGAGTTTTGGAGAGATTTTGAGTACAGAGAGCAGAAAGACCGGTGGAGGGCTTGAGTCTGATGAGTCTGGGCTAGCTGCAGATGAGTCTGGGCTAGCTGCAGGATGTCCCAGCAGGGAGGCTGGCAGAGCAGCAGAGAGGTCTTGTGGTTGCACATCTTTCAAACCACAGAAAATCTTTCCAAACAATACAACAGAGTCACTTTATATTGGGTTAAAGGTCTGGTTCTTGTGGCCCTAGTGTGTAGAGCTGGCCCTAAACCCCAAATTTCTGTGCTGCCTGATGATGGTGGCTTTAGGTGCTTTGAAACTCTCACAGATATCCTGCAGCATAATTGCTCTGAAATACATTTTCCACATTATTCTGGTGCCAGCATCAGAGTCAGACCTCCTCAGTTTTGTAACCTGCTTCTTTACACTTCTTCAAGTGAGATCAGAGTCAGGCCCCTGGTTGTGGTTGTGCCTTTCACTGCATTCTTCATTTAGTCTTTTTTTCTGCCTTTTCCGCCCCATCCCCGACAGGGAAAGCACTGTTCTTTCCGTGCTCCTTGTTTCTGTTTGAAGCAGTCACAGAAAAAGTGACAATTAGGAAATAAAGAACCTACAGTATCTGCTTTGGCAGGGACAGCTCATCCCACTGCTGAGCAGCGCCGAGTCAAAACAGCGACTGCCTGCCTGGGCCAGACGGAGATATTGGATTATTATATACTTGGATCTGCCTGAGATACAGCATGGTGCCCTACCACACTGCACAACAAGTTATAATCCAACATTAAAGTTGGGTGATTCACATTGATAGTAGTCCTGCAAGGAGTTGGACTCCATGATCCTTATGGGTCCCTTCCAACCTGGGATATTCTGAGGTTCTGTGATTTCAGGATGCTCAGTTGCAATTCGGAAAATAATGCTGATTAGAAGCAAATGGCAAGGCTGGATAACTTATTATTTGGGAGATCAAATAACCTTCTGGGGCGGGGTAACAGACATAAACTTTGGCCTTCCCGGATTATTGTTCTCTGCTAAGGTTGCTAAGCAGTGTCAGTGTATTTCCCCCAAACTGAAGGAGTGTAAGCAAAGCGAATGAGTTCACTGCAGTTGAGCTGAACTTACACCAAGCCTAAATATATATATATATATATAATCGTTGCTAATGATGATTTCTGTTCCTCAAAGCATGCCAGGCACCTGAAAGATGCAATGAAAGCCAAGATCCTTTCTTCATGTCATTTATAGTGCAGAAGTCTTCTGGATTAGCCAAGGTATAGTGGCAACCCCCTCTCCAGGTCTTGTCTGGCCCTGATGTGGTGTCCAGGGCTGTGCTAAATGCTGCCTCAAGCTCCCTTCTCCTTCCCCTCCAAACCCAGGGAAAATGAAACCCAATCTCAGATCCTGCTGTGACTTTGACTTCCTCCACCTCAAATGATAAAACAAAAAATCTTATCAAAGCAGAGCTTTATGTAAGGGAAGGCAGACAGGGGAGTGGGAAGAAAGAGAAGATAACCTCCTAAACCATAAAAAGGTCTAATTTTCTCAAGCATCTCATGCAATAGCCTCTTGCTCCTTGTTTTTACAAAGCATCAAACAGTCCTTTCTTCTCAACATATCACCTTCATGTTTTGGTGGGACCTCCACTCCCTTGCTCAGGGGAGGGGGCTGGGTCTGAGTTCCCCTGGAGCTCCTGCTCTCTGCTAGTCCCTCCTGTCCCTGCTGGTTACCTCTCTCATCTCCACAGGGTGCCTCCATCAGACCACAAGCCTAGAGAGAACCCCAAAACCCAGGATTTGCCACAAAAGGAGGAATTTCCCAGAGAGGCTTTTGGGACCATGGTAGAGTGAAAAAACAAGTCTGGGACTGTACATGGCAAAACAGGGTTGTAGTAGGTGACAGAGGGTCCAGGATGATAGACAAGGACCTGAAATCATCCCCTGTCACCATCTGCAAGGACACAAGAAGGAGTCTGAGTTGCACAGGAGTTTGAGGTAGCACAGGGCCCTTCAACACTTGCTGGAGGTTCACCTGCCCCCTCCCTGTGAGGACCAGCCAGCTGTGGAGATGTTGAGTAACGTGGGGCTGGTGCACACTCCTCCTCCACAGCCAGCTCTGTGCAGCTCATCTCTCCAGATTTCCTAGTATTTTTTCTCTTGTTCTGGGAAGAGGAGAGAGCTGCGAGAGGCCCATCTCACAGGGATGTTTAGAGAAAGGAAAGTCCATTGTGTGAAAGAATTTGGTATTTTGAGGTTTGTTTTCCTTCTGACACAGAACAAAACACCACCATGTCAAAACCCTTTGTAAGGCAAAACAGAACAAGAAAACCCCAAAAAACAACAAACAGTGGCGTTCAGTTTGGACATGGTCTGTGGAAGTGTTTCTCTTTGCTTTTTTGGCTTTTCGATACCTACTGCTGCAGCTATTTCAGGAAAAGAAAAAAAAAAGGAAAAAAAAAAGGAAAAAAAAGAAAGAAAAACAAAATCCATTCTGGAGAAGGGGACCTTTTCCTGTGCCAGGGCCCGACCCCACTTTGTTGGGTTTCCTGTGTGGTGGCACCAGGGTCAAAGGAGCTCCCCTCTTTCTGCCCTAGGTAGGAAGCAGGGCTGGAAAGGAGCCCCTGAGTCTTAAGTGGGAAAACCATGGAACGGGCAGCACAGAGACTCTGCGAGACATCAGCAGGGTTATTTTGCACCAGCTTTCCTCGAGCAGAAGGACTCCTGCAAAGCAGTCAAGGAATTTTGGAAAGGTTGGACCTAAGGGCTGGCTCCCAGGGATGAAACTGGGGAAATGTCAGTGCTCTGTGTGGTGCTTTGGGTCAGACTCTGTGCACATCCTTCACGCTGAGAGCCCCCAGCCCGGCTTTCCCAGCCTCCCTGATGGCGCTGGGTGGGCTCGGGTCTCTCCCCGTGCTTTCCACCCCTGGGATGGTGATATTTCGTGGGTACTGGTGCTCAGGTGGGTTTCCCTGTGGGGCAGTGCAGGGTGCTTGATGCCTTCGGTGGCGGCAGGGAGCAGCTCACCACCACCTCTCTCCACCGGCGTTTTCCGAGCGCTTGGCGTGGCGCCCGGCCACCTTTCACTGCTGCCTTTTCATTCGCCTGAATTCACTGCCTTTCCTTTCTTGCTCCTCGCGAGGAACAGAGGGAGAGCTTGTTCCAGCAGACGGGCCCCATCCGCTCCACCCCGGCTCTCCTGGAGCGAGGGTTGGAAAAGAGGGATGGAGGCTGAGGGGTATCTCCCACCCCTCCGGGGCCCCGCGTGCCTCCCCGCGTGCTGCTTCCCAGCAAATACGGTAGGAGCTCGGCCTAAAAATGTGAGTCTGAGCTCATGACACAGGGTGGCCCTGCATTCCTCACCTCTGACATAACCCGCTGGGAGTGTGCTCGGCACAAAAACACAAACAAGATGTACTGGCGGGCTGGCGGCGGGGGCCAGGCGGCTGGCAGATGTGCTCCAGAGCCCCAGCACGGCCCCCAGGCTTGCTCCACCACAGCCTGGCCCCTCCTGGAGAGGGCAAAACCATGGCCCCTGTTGTCTCTTGCTCCACCACAGCCTGGCCCCTCCTGGAGAGGGCAAAACCATGGCCCCTGTTGCCTCTTGTCCCTTGCCTCTTGCACCAGGCTATGCATGAGTGCGTGGTCCAGCCTCCCCCCAGCCCAGCCTCCCCCCAGCCCCAGGACAGGGGATGGTGTGGAGGTGACTTGCTGTGCCCCAGCATCATCCAGGGGGGGAGGGGGCAGCTGAACTCCCCTGGGATTTTGCTTCTGAGGTCCCCTGGGCCCCGCGGTGCTTTTGCGGTGGGTTGGTTGTTGTTATTTTTTGCCTTGTCTTTGTTTCTGTGTCTGAGTCTTTCTGGGACAAGCTCTGCTGTGGGTCTGCCATGGCCGTGGCCTCCGTCCCCGTTAGCCCCCTGCTCTTATCAGCAGCCCTGCAGTGATGCCCACAGCCCCACATCACACCCAGGCTCAAGCTGTGCCCCGCAGAGCTTGGCACCCAAAGCCCTGGGTGTCACGGGACTGTGATTCCTCCCTGCACCCAGACAGGGCGCTGGGATTAAATGATTTGCCAGGGATCACGTGGAGAATCAGGACAGGGTAACGATCCAAGTCCCGCTGCCGTGAGGCTGACTTTCCTCCTGGGAAGAGCCAAATCCTCCTGCAAATACAGCCCTGTCCAGAGCAGGGAGCAGATCCTGCACGGTGCAGAGCTGACCTCCCATCTCGTCCAGCCCCCCCCCACCACTTGCTTTCTTTTCCCAATGCCCTCAACCTTGACAACGAACTGTTTTTCTTTCTGTTGCACAAAGGTTTTTTTCCTAGAAAGAAGCTCTGTAAAGCTCGGTCCAACCAGCCCAGCTCTCCTCTGTGCATGTAAAACAAAGTTCAACTGACTGGCAGGTTTAGCCTAGCTCAAACACACCCAAAACTCACTCGTGGATGAGTTGAGAGATGTAGTCAGATGCTACCTAAACTATCCTGTGAACCTGCCAGCTGGGTTTGCAGAGCAGTCTGATAAGCAATAAATCAACTTCCAAGTCCCCTCCTCAAACTTGGTTTTTCTTATTGGTGCTTTTCATCTGCCTGCTCCTGCTTCAGCAGTCAACAGAACTAGGATGAAGCTTTGCTTTTCTCCAGACATTTCTCCCCTTTCCCTAGCAGTGAAAACATCTGATTGTTGTTTTCTTTTTAATTTTGTATTTTTAAAAAAGGAATTAAAAAGAAGAAATTCTCCTTCCTCCACAATACTTCCAAGTTTTCATCACTGCTGCTCCTCTGGCAGAGGGTGGTTTGCAAGAGAAAACAAGAGAAACAATGGTAAAAAGAAATAATGGTGACAAGAAAAACAATGGTTCAAATTTACTTCTTCAGAGCACACGGGGGTTGATCCCAGAGCAGAAGGAGAGTGTCTTTGCTCATGGGTCCAAGCCTCTTTTCAGCCACCCCTTCACCTCATGGATCTACATCCTTTCCTTTTTCTCAGGGAGGTGCCCTGGCTATACTCAAGCATCAGTTGCATGGGGTTGTCTCTTTCTCCTCATGCTGGTGACTGCATAAAGCTCCTCCTATGATTTCTTCTCCATCTCTTATCTACAGTCCAGCTTTTTAAATTAACCCAAACTGTGTGCTGGCTTATTTTAACATGCCAGGCTGTAACCTGAAGCTAGAGAAATAAATTCAGCCTAACAACTTCCCCTTGGCCAGCTGAGAGCACAGGTTAGAGATTAATCCAAAAGCAGCAGATGGTCCGGGTTGAACACTTGCTGCTCACCCATGGCTTCTCCTTGCCATCCCCTCGGTGCTACCACCTGGCTTGGCATCTAACCATGCTCTTGCCTGGATGGACGAGCTGATCTGCACAAAAACAAAATGCACAACCTGAAGCCTGATGTGCCAGGGATGGGGTCTGGTTGTGAAACAGTTCATGCACCCACGGACACCTACACATGTGCACACATGCGTTTTCCAGCAGTTCAGATCACCAGACATCAAATGACAGCCAGTGGCTCCTAATATCTTGTTTATCTTGTCCATGCAGGATGAGGACTCTGTTTTAGTCAGAGAGGCTGTTCTCTAGGTTTTATCTCCAGTTCAAACCAGCCTGAGATGATACCATGAGTGAAGATACTGGTGTAGGTAACAGGTCCTCTTGCTCCTTGGGAAGACAAGTGACTGGTGTTTGGAGGAATGAGTGATGTAACACTCAACAGACATGGAGCTGTTGGAGCAGGTCCAGAGGAGGCCACGAAGATGATCAGAGAGCTGGAGCACCTCTGCTACAGAGGCAGGCTGAGAGAGTTGGGGTTGTTCAGCCTGGAGAAGAGAAGGCTCCTTCTTAGAGCACCTTCCAGTGCCTGAAGTGGCTTATAAGAAAGATGGGGACAGATTTTTTAGCAGGGCCTGTTGCAATAGGACAAGGGGTAATGGTTTTAAACTTAAAAAGGGTAGATTTAGGCTAGATATAAGGAAGAAATTTTTTACAGCGAGGATGATAAAACACTGGCCCAGGCTGCCCAGAGGTGGTAGATGCCCCAGCCCTGGAAACTTTCAAGGCCAGGTTGGACTGGGCTCTGAGCAACCTGATCTAATTGAAGATGTCCCTGCTCACTGCAGGGGGGTTGGACTAGATGACCTTTAAAGGTCTCTTCCATTCCCCCTCCCCTGCCCCAAACCGTTCTGTGATTCTATGATTCTAGGTTGAACCCCTGGATAGGTTCTCTTGTGCCCAATAAATAATAAATCTTCTTTCTCTCTCCCTCCCCTCTCCAGCCAGCTGCCTGTTTGCACAAATCTGCTAGGCTTCAGCTCTCCAGGACTGCAAAGGTGCCACCAGATGAAGTTGGAAATGATCACCTGGCCCACGAGCAGTGAAGTGGAGGCAGGTAGAGAAATAACCTGATCACATCTGGCTGATTTCCTGCCCAAACTGCCAGGCACTACTGGGATGGATGTTAAAAAGCCAACAGCATCCTATGGTGGTGGTGAACACTTTGGGTATGTTACCTGTCACAGTCTATGGCAAGCCTCCAGTTTTCCATGCTTCTGCACCAACACAGGCATTGTGGAGGCAGCTAGAAAGTCAGCATGAGTAAGAGACATAATTTTAATTTACCTGGAGAGGCCTAAATAGGATGAGGAGGTGGTGAACATTCCTTCCTACTGTGGACCTGATAGGACAGTCTATGAGCCATACAGGAGCTATAAGGAAAGCTTTCCCTGGTGTGAAGGTTGCTGAAATAAAGCATCTCTAGAGCCAGCCAGCTGTCCCACAGCAGTGTCTATTTTTTGTAGTTGATATGCTGTATTCAGTACTTTTGCCCATAATGATGATCAGTCAGCCCCACCATCTGCAGAGACAGGAGCTAAAAGTTGGGTGCTATGAGCAGACCAGGGCTGGGATGTTGGCAGGTACCTTAACCACTGAGACAGCACTAATGTGTTTCCAGTTTTGTTAGTTTTCTTCATTTTAAAGCTGAAACCCTTGGAACCATCAAGTAGGGGAACACCAATGTTATGAAAAGAAAGAAGGAGAAGGAGAAGGAGAAGGAGAAGGAGAAGGAGAAGGAGAAG
>VZRW01005515.1:20425-31125 GCA_013398125.1 Aegotheles bennettii
AAAAGAAAAAGAAAAAGAAAAAGAAAAAGAAAAAGAAAAAGAAAAAGAAAAAGAAAAAGAAAAAGAAAAAGAAGAAAAAGCCTGTTTTTTGAGCACCCAAAAGGCACAGCAACCAGAGGGAAATAAACCACATCCCAGGGTTATTATCTTGCTGTAATTCTGTGCACAGCTACAGGATAAATAGCCTATTCCTGGAAATGCTCTTTCCACGGTTGCCTCTATGGGCTTAGATTGAAGGTCAGATTACCTGATTTAACAAAATGAGAAGTACCAGCTGACCCACAGTGACTAACCACGTTCATGCAGGAGCAGTTCTGTGCCTCCTGACCTTCTGCCTCAGTTTCTGCAATCATCTCCCCCAAACCAGTAGCTCCAAAACCCAATGCCTGGGCCGTGTTCCAGCAGTCCTAAAAGACAGCCCAGAAATACTCAGGCATAAGCTAAAGTCTCCATGCCAAGCTTGAAATTTCCTTTCACAATCACTTCTAATTAAAAAGTGCAAGGGAGAAAACACAGCCCTGTCTACAGTCACTGCTGGACAGAAAAGTCTCGTTGCTGCCTTCTCCATCAGGTGGGAAGGACCTTCAGATAGATGCTGGAAGGTCACATATTTCATTGCTATCTTGTTTTCTGTGAAACTGCAGCCCTCTGCTTCCCAAGGCTGAGGACACAGCCCCTCTGGGCTCACTTAGGAGATGTCACAGACTTGCTGCCATCCGCAGGTTTCTCTGCATGAGGAGAAGTCAGCAAGCTGCTGGTCCTCACACCACTTGTGTGTTTGCAAATTTATTCAGCTCTACTAGAGGGCAGGAAACCAGCACAGCACCATGAGCCCAGGATGAAAACAGTGGCACTGCCAAGGTGTGCCACTTACAATTCTTCACACTGATATTCTCTTTCTAAACCCAAAAGTGACGATGATTAGGGCTTTTTCTCCCCAGGGTTTTTCAGAGCTGTAGGCATGCAGCATTGTGCATGACAATCAATGAGGTGGGTGATCCAGGAAAGGACTGATGTGGATAGCAAGGCAGTTTTCAAGACCTGCAAGGAGGATTGCATGGCCAGTACCATTGTGTTCAAATAGTAATTTGGTTTCTAAACCTCTTACAGAGTGCTAAATTACTACCCTGTCTATCAGGAAACCTGGGATGTGTGACATGGAGGAAGAAACCTGGAGCCAGCAACCCTGACACCCTGAGCTCGGTTGTGCCAGATGTGATGTAGGAGGCTGGAAAACCTCAGGTAATTGCTTGGACCACATTCAAACCACTTCCATGGAGTCTGATAAAGCTTTAAACATCAACAGGGCTGGGGGGATGCATGCGAGCAGTATCAACCAGAACAGCCATGGACCTGGCGTGCTCTGCAGCTGGTGGGGGGCTGCAGGACCCTGTTCAAACAACTTTTTGCTTTTATTTCCACAACCTGGTGCTTTTATTTCTTCCCACTGATGGTGTACAGAACAAGGGGTCTGGCAGCCCTTGAAATGCAAAGTCCTGAAGTAACCGTGGTTTTCATGATAAGAGTAGATACTGAGATCTGCAGCAAGCTCCACAGCTGGCAGTTGGAGGAGAGCCCTTGGTTTTACACTGCTGGATCTGGTGAGTGAACTTCTCCCAGCCCTACACAGTGACCAATTCTCCCTGATGTTTGCAGCTGCAAAACTGCAAAGAGAAAAACCTCATCGTGCAATATCCTAAGCCATTTGCTACAAAATAAGGCAATTAAGGACTGGAAATGCTTCCAAACGAAGTGCTACAGAGACATGACGATGCTGTTCATTTTGTCTGGACCTGAGCCCACAACCTGTGACTAGTAGACCTGTCATATCCCCACACCTTCAAAGCCAGAGCCTGGGCTGTGTTCGTGTTCTCCTATCGCAGGGTGAGAGCTTTCCTGGAGACCTCAAACACTTTCTTCTGTAATCTGTTGTGACTGTCAGGATGCCAAGAGACATGCCAGACCTAGACCCTGGGCCAAAATAGCTATGTAGGCATGCCCAGAAAGGAGAGCTGGCACAAGGTATTGCATAGAGTGAGATATGTGAAGCTGCAGGCAAATAGTTTGGTAATCAGGTGGGTAGGTTAGGCTTGGCAGAGGGCAGAGCACGTCTGCTCATCGAGAAAGGAAGAGGCAAAACTTTATCAGCTTGGAAAAGGGTTGGAACCCAATTTAGTGGGAGCTCAGGAGGGCTTCAAAGGGTTATACAGAAATAATAGCCCCAGAAAGGCTGAGGTGAAGGACTCAGTGATGTCCCAGTGGGGCCACAAGCACCTTCTCAAAAGAGGTTTTCCCTGAAAAAAAAAGACCACATTCCTGATAACGAATCCCATTTTATGATCAGGTTCAGGAGTGACTGGAGGGAGGAGTGTACACCTTGCTCAGTGTTTGTGCAGGGAGACCCTTCATGTGTCTCCTCACCTTGGTGTTGACCTAGAAAGTTAAACCTCAAAGGATGGAAGACGACAATTCAGTCCCCACAGCTGGGGTAACTATGGCATGGTAAGCCAGCAAGGCAGACCACAGACACACTGCACAAACCCAATTAGCTTTGGCAAGTTTGGGATATATTCCCAAGGAGGTTGTTCCCAGTGCTCACGGCCACCCAGTCCCCTGCTGAACATTTTTGATCTAAAGTCTTTCCAAGCCGATCTATTTTCAGCCCAACCCACTCAATACCTTGATTGCTACACAGCTCTTTTAGCTGCTCTTAGGTAAACATGCTGTTGCTCCTTGGCATTTTGCCTAGCTTAGCCCAAAAATACAAGTGGCACAGAAAAGAGGAGAAGCTGTTCTTCTCCGCCAGGAAAAATGATGCTATTTCTGAAA
This sequence comes from Aegotheles bennettii, assembly GCA_013398125.1. NCBI lineage: Eukaryota > Metazoa > Chordata > Aves > Caprimulgiformes > Aegothelidae > Aegotheles > Aegotheles bennettii. The sequence continues at coordinate 23,255 of VZRW01005515.1, forward strand.
TAAACTGTTTTTAATACACCTCACCGACCATGCACATATACACGTATGTCTAAATATACTTGAACTGGAGGTCCAGCTGTTGGCATCATGTATGCCTGTGTGGAGGCAGAAACAGAGGGAGAATTATGTACGTATAAACCCAGACAAACCTTCAGTCCAGCCTGTGTCTGAATGCAGAGTCTTGGTTATGCTGAGGTATCAGGGTCTGATTCCCATTAAAACAGGTTCACATGTACTGGTCCCAGCTCAAACCAGTAGGTTACGGTCTGTTCTGAAGAGCTGCTTCTTCTGTGGCTGTCCTTAGGGAGGGCAACAACCATTATGTCCATACTGGGAAGTGCTTTGCACCTCATGGTGGCCTGGGGGTACAGAACTGATAACACTCTGAGCTAAGAGCCATAACTTCACTGCTGGTGGCTGTGCACACCAGCCTACTCTTGTCCCTTCCTGACTCACATCCTTGGTTCTCCACGGGCTGAGGTGGCCCTACGTGAGATGATGCACATCACAGGAAGCATTTCACGTGTCCTCCCACAGTCAGCATCCCTGGGTTTGAACCAGAGCAGATCAAAATCAGAGCTCAGTCTCCGGTGGATCTTGTGTTTGATGAATGACAGTGACACTGGCCAGATCTTGAAATCGCGTTTTCAGTTTTCCCCTTGGTAAGTAAACACATAGAAGTCAACAACAGATGGAGCATCACATGGAGTTACATAGGTCAGCACAGACTTCAGAGACACTGCGAGCCTGAAGAAGAAATAATTTGTAGGGGGGAGCAGCTGGAAGATTATTCTGAGAGATTGAGAAAGAAAGCAAAAAGTACTGACATGAGCTGCCCCCTCTGCGATATGCAGCTGAGGTTTTGGGTTCATGGAAGAAGACAAAGATGGGCAGATTACAAAGCAAGGGTAGGAGAGTTTTTTGGTTTTTTCTTTGGTTGGAGACTAGAGAATGCAAGCCAAAATGTGTTAAAGTACTGCAGGGAGTCTGGAGTGACAAAAGAGGGATGCAGGCAAGTGGAGTGCTGCAATAACGCAGTGCGAAGGAAGGTGGTGGATGGGAGGAAACAGAGTAGAGGACACCTATTAATAAAAAACCCACACTCCATTTAAGATTTATTGATAGCTCAGAGCCAGAGCATCTTTCATGCCTTTGCATCTTTGAGCTAACATTACCCAAGGATCCGTTATGAGCCATTGAATTCAAGAGGGAAAGAGCTCCAGCATTTAATATGCAGAAATTAAAATACTTTGGTTAATAGAGATTTCGATCTGAGAAACCTGCACTGTAATTGCAGAATAGCATTAGTGTTTCTAAAAACACAGCTGGTCATTTCTGAGTATGCAGTATCATGCAGTGAAAATGAAATGGCTCAGTTGAGGACCTCAGTATGGTAGCTACGGATGAATTCAACGCTGGACAAAGAATTAATGGTTGCCTTGGGACTGGTGTTTACTAGCTAGTGACATTCAAAGAAAGGACAGTCCCATCTGGTCATGGGGAGAGAAGTGACGGTGCAAAAAGATAAAGTCATCACTGTGGACAAGCATCAGGCCATCGACTCACCACAGAGGAGGGTCAGAAGGGATTCATCTCGGGATGAGTCAATACAAGAGGCTTGTAGAGGTAAGGTTGCTTCCATGAAGAGTTTTAATGAAATGGGTACTGCAATGTACCCACCAAAACCAATGCTGGGAAGTTGAGAATGGTGAGTCACCCAAATAATCTGAGAGCTGGAGGTAATTCTCAAAGGGAGAGGGTTAACAAACACAAGCTAAAATTGGGAGTGGACTTGGTTACGGCTAAAGGTTGCCTTGGAGGGGTGAGAATACAGGATACGGGGCTGCCTAATCTGTCAGAAAAATGTGACAATAGCAGAGAGTTGGTAAACTGAGGTCCAGGTGCATTTGCATTAGAAAGGAGGAAAGTTTTTTTAACACACATAAAGGGCAGTAGTGTATGTTACCCCACAGCAAAACTTGTGTGCAGCTAGCAGACACCCTGGCAGGCCACGGAGGGAAAGAGACACCTTGAAGGCACCGCAACCCATCTGGTCCATTTTGGATTTCTGCTGGAAGATGGGATGAGTGTGTCCTGGCCTCCTACAACTGCTCCGTCAGGAATTCAGCAGATTTAGGGAGATGAATCCAGCACCTGATACTTTCAAATTAATGCTGCTGACATGATCAATTGAGCTCTAAGAGGGGTAGCTGGCATCTTTAATAGCCTGTGAATGATCAGAGGTTGGGGTTTTCCTTGCTCCAGCCCATGCATCCCCACTCACGCTGTGTGAGACGTGCTGAGGGCAATGCCAGGCAATTTACCTATCGACAGCTTTTCATGCTGAGCAAATATTTATCTTAGCATGGTTTTAGTGTGCCCGTCTCAGTGATAGCTGAATGTCGACCACAAAATAAAGCCGTTCTGCCTGGGAAAGACCCCGCTCTCTGCTGCACTTTGCTTGTGTAGCTCAAGGTTTTATCAGTAGGTTGGGTGCAAAGTCTGACAGTGGAGAAATATGGAGAAACTCTCCATTTCCAAAGGTGGTTTTTAAGGGGAATTTGGGTCATCGTGACCCATTGTGGCTGCTGTAGCAGTCTGTGGAGTGTCAGTACTGGGTATGCCGATCAATACGGATCCCTGAGACCAAGCTCCCAGATTTTCACGCCCTGTCCCTCTTGATCCCAGTGGCTCTGTTGTTTCTGACACTGATTTGCTCTCTGGTGTTTGAAGCCAAGTTTCTCATCCGGTGACAGAGTGTCTCCCTGTCCGGAAGGGGCTGGCAGTGTGGAGCCATGGCTCTGATGTGACATTTGGAGTGACCGGGAGGTCACTCAGGCAGAAGAAAACAAAGACAGCGACCGTCCTGCAGTGCACAGCAGCCACAGAGCTGCCCCTGTGGAGAGGAAAACACAAGCAGTACATCCAAAACCTGCATTTTGCTTCACACCACATTCCTTCTGCTTTCTATAAAATATTTTTTAAAATTGCTGCCAAGGCCTCGCCTCTCCTCTCCTCTCCTCTCCCTTTCCTTCTGTCTTCTTTTCTCCTCCCCATCCCTCTCCTTTCTTCTTTTTCTCTCCCACCTGAAAAACAAGGACTATGAGGACCCTTCCTCCATGGTATGTGCTGTGGACAGAGGAGGTGGGACAGCAGCAGCTGCCCTTTCAGCTCTGGTTCAATGGTGGTTGGTGTTGGTGTGACAGCCAGGAGGGCAAGAAGCAGTTGTAGGAAAGTGCTGAGGAGGGATGAGCAATGAAGGAAAACAAAATGGCAAAGAGCTGGAGAGGGATGCATCAGGGAGGAGATCTCTTGGCACCTGTCTCTCTCAGCGGTGTAAAGGCCTCGTTTCTCAAGCCAGTTCATAGAATCATAGAATGGTTTGGGTTGGAAGGGACATTTAAAGGCCATCTAGTCCATCCAGTCTGCTGTTTCAGGCTGTACCTAGTGCTGTACATATTCGCCTTGACACTTTGCAAGCTGCTGAGCAAATTCTGCACACTTGGGTGTCTTCAAGACAGGACCATGACCCATTCTTGCATTAGTGACTTGCCATGTCCCACGCCAAGCTGCTCAATGCAGTGGCTCTCCCACCCTCACTGCCTTTGCCCCGGCCCCCTTCCATGCTCCCCTTAGGCTTCCTCTCAGGGCTGATGATCATTCACTTTCTCTGGACTTCTAACTCAAACTGCACATCTTTCTCCTCCTTCCCTGGGCTAGCTTCTCCTCAACTTCTGCTTTGGTTTAAAAATGGTTTTAAAATATTGCCAAGTATATACAATGTGTTTGCAACATCCTTTGAGTCAGAGTATTGTTTGTTGTTGCAGACTCTGTCCACATGTTACCTTCCCCTTCCTCTGCCTCCTCATATGCTTTCTCCCTGTGACATACTTTACCTTGGAAAGGGCTCTTCTTTGCAACTACTCAGAATAAGGAGAAGGGGAAAAAGCTTTGTTAGGTTTTACTGGTGTTCTTTTCTCCAAAATATTTGGAAAGGTTTGTGGTGGTTGTTGCCTTTTAAACTTTTAATGGCAGATTTCAATACTGAAGCTTTCCATCCTGGTAATGGGGGAGGTTTGCCAGAAGAAGAAAGGGAAGAGAAGCCTGAAGGAGCAGTGAAATTTTGTTTTCCAACTTTATTGCATAAAGAAATCCTGACAGTTTTTGCCAACATTTCCACTTGCAGAAAGGCAATTTGTCAGTGATTCGTGGGGTCTGTTTTTACTTTAGATGAAGAAGAATAAAAGCAAAGTCTTTGCTACAGCAACATGCTTATCACTTCCACCACAGTCTGTGCCATCTCAGAGGTCAAGGAGCTGCCTCCAGGCCTTCTCCTTAGTGATGGAGCAAGGCACTGCTTTAGCACCAGCCGTTCTCCAAATTCAGGTTCATACTCCACATCTTTCTTTGCTAAGACTAAAGAAGGCTGCAGGCTGCCAGGAAGGAAGGAGGCACACAACAGTAGAGAGCAAAACCAGAGTTTAGGGCTTCCAGCTCCAAAGTCGGCAACCCAGGGCCTGACTCCTGCTTCCTGGGCTCATGGGAGGATGCTCTTCCCCATGCCTGATCCACCCCTCTGCTGTACATTGAAAGCTTTCCACCACTTTCAGCAGACTCTGAAATGCTGCAGCTGGCACTGAAACCCTGCCAGGAGCAGATGGATGATTATGGGCATTGCCTCGAGGGACATGAAGTTCACCATTGCTCCAGCTTTTGAAATATAACTATGCTTTTGCTGGGAGGTTACTTAGGCTGTGGTTTCACAGGCACCCACCTTGTGGAATCACAGAAAACAGGGTACCTAAAGTGATGCCAGGTGTCTGTGAAAAGCAGCTGAACCCCACTTCTGGCTGAGGGTGGTGTAGCACTGGAGTCACCACAAGGAAGATCATGGATCTGTATCACTAGAGGTTTCTAAGGACAGGGAGAAGAAATGTCCATCGGGAGTGACACAGGCTGAGTCAGTCCTTCATGAGGACAGAAACTGAGTCCTGCCCCTGCAGAGTCCAAATGGCTCTGCATAAGCTTTGCCTGATGGTCATGGGGTACCTGGGCAGGATTCAAGGGTCCATGCATGTTGGAGGTGACATCAGGAATCCTGCCATGACTCTAGACTGTGTCCCTCTGGCCTCGGGGGACACTTATCTCAGCCAGACAGTGATTGTGCTAGTCAGCACTTCACCATCAAGGGCTGTGGGGGAGTTTCCTGACCTGTGGCTCTCAGAGAGATAGTCTGGACAAGATAACATAGACCATCAGCAACCTGGTTACTCCTGTCCAGAGGGAGATGGGAAACAGGAGGTGGCATAGGAGGGCGCCCAGGAGGAAAGCCCACCCAAGAACCACAGTTGAGGGCACCCGTAATAAACAGGGGGGTAGCTGGAGAAGCAGCACCCTTTTACATGTCAGTGCAGCTGTGTATAATCTCCAAGAGCATCATACAAGACATGCTTGGCCTGACCCAAAGCCCTTTGGAGCAAATAAGGAAAAGCGTTGCTTCCAAGAACAGCCTGGATGGGGTGCAATCAGGGAGAAGGGCAAGAAGAGTTGTGCAACCATCTGCCAAACATTTGTCTGGGAGAAAATAAATTCCAACCAGTGCTTGTTCCCTCCTCTGATCCCATCTTGGCTTTCAGGGAGATCTGCCCCAAGGGGAAAATCTGATAGTTTTAGATTGGGTCTTCTGGATGGAGACTGGACCTAGTGGCCAGGGTCCTCTGCATGGTGCCCATGCTGGGGACACAGCATCTGGCAAGGTGCAATTAAAATGCTTCATACAATGAGACCAACAGGGATCAGAGGTACAAGCAGCAGGCTGACCTATTCACAGACAAATTAGTCTTATAAATAAAATGAATGTGTGCAGGACAGACAGTGAGCCTGTCAACCGAGCAAGCCACGCTGAAGTGATGGGAAATATTTTATTGGGAAATAAACTCTTAAATGCCATTCTCCATGCATGGATGGGGGCTGTGTGGCTTTTCATCAGCAAGCCCTTGCTTGCCCTGCCTCCCTGCTGCCTGCTCCTGCATATTGATTCATGGCTGAACGGGAACCTTCAATTCCCTTTGGTGGCTTCAGAGAGCGTGATTGACACCCCGCAGGACAGAGTCTGGCTTCAGTGCCCAGAAACACAGAGAGCAGAGCTCAGGGCCGTAGGGACATCGCTGACAGGAGTCATGTCCTTGCCAGGCCAGGCTGCAAGAGCCCTGGTGCTTCCTGTGTCTCCATCATGCCATCTTCTCTCCACTGATGCCATCAGCATGGGGTCAGAGGGCACAAACCCTTCCTAGGCATGCTTTTCCCAGCTCTATCCTCTTATCCTTCCCTCCTCGGCCACAACGAGCACACACACACACAAAAACCTGAATTCCCATCTCGCCCTTTCTGAGGACACAGGGGGTGCTCAGCGGGCTCAGCCCCAGCCTGTGAAACCCAACATAGGCCAGGTGGGTGTGAAAGAAGCTCTGCTGATGCCTCCAACCCCAGTAGACATTTAATGGCACTTGTACCAGTGCTAATTACATCTTAACATTTTCCCTCTGTATTTTAGTATTTATTTTGGAAAAGCTCCTCCCTGGAGTAATTTTCTTCCTCAGCTTTAAAACAACAACAATAACACCACCGCGCTTTGCTTTTCCCTTGGCTGTTTCCCTCATCATTATAACTCTGCCATTCTGCTCCTGTACAGTCAGCAGAGGAGTTCAATCAGGCTGATGAGTAAAAGTGCATAATTTTATGGCTGCATATCAACTGCCTGTTATTAAACCAATCAATCAACTTCAGTGCAGCTACCAGTACGGCGCAGGAGAGGACAAAGCAGAGGAATTGCTATGCTGTTATTTTTCCAAAAGGACAAAAAAAAAATTACAATCCAATCTGTCCAACCAAATCCTTCAGCTTGCCCTTCTTTGCAGGGAGAAATGACTCCAGTGAGTTATGGACTATGTGACCTGCAGCAAGGTAGCGAGGAGCTTGCATTGGAGTTTGTGCTGCCCTTTTGCTCATCTGCAGTGCTAAGCCATAATGCTCAGCGGTTGCCAAGCTCCAAATCCCAGGAACACCATCAGGTGCTCCCTTATCGCGTCTTATGGTGACCCACCACAGATGCCTCCAACCTCCTCCAGCATTTAGGCATATGTTAAATTAATCCTATTGAATCCAGTAAGATCATAGCTTGTACCCAATTTTGGCCTTAGGGTCAGCAGCCATGGAAGAAGTTAGGGAACTGATTTCCAGTGGCCTTACCCTCAGCAGTCATCTCCTGTGGTGGCTCTGGTGAGACTTAAGGTGTGGCAGAAGGAAGTAAAAATGCATGACCCTTCTTTCCAGGAGGAAATCAGACTCCTACATGTATTCACGACCTGGAAATGCAGTACTGACTTCATCCTAATTGCAGCACAGCATATGGGCCAAGGTCTGCTTCTGAAAGGCTGCTGAGGGACTAAGGGACCATCTGTTTTCCATGTCCCAGAGGGGCAGGACAAGTAAAAGGCTTCATTGTAACAAGAGAAATCTCGTTCTAAGCATCAGGCAAAGCTTCCTGCTGGAGAGTGGTGGGCAGTCACTGGACATGTTGCCAGGAGGTTATGGAAGTCTCTTAGAGCAAGTACTAGATGTTTCTTCTTCTATAGCAACATCTGTTAGGGCTGGTTGTGGTGGGGTTCTCCTTGAGGATGAGCATGATGGCCTTGGAGGTCCCTTGCAGTCCATGGGAAAGAACAACCCATCTTTTCTTGCCTTCTAAGAGAAGGAGGAGAAGGTGTAACAGAGCTTTGAACATCAGCGAGTAAATGGGATCTTCTGTGCTCATAAACATGAGTAGGAGGGAGGGAGGAAGGAGGAAGGGAGGAAGGAAGGAAGAAAGGGAG
>VZRW01005515.1:35264-101015 GCA_013398125.1 Aegotheles bennettii
GTGGCCAAGAAGGCCAATGGCATCCTGGGGTGCATTAGAAGGGGGGTGGTTGGTAGGTGGAGAGAGGTTCTCCTCCCCCTCTATTCTGCTTTGGTGAGGCCACATCTGGAGTCCTGTGTCCAGTTCTGGGCCCCACAGTTCAAGAAGGACAGGGAACTGCTTGAGAGAGTCCAGTGCAGAGCCACAAAGATGATGAAGGGAGTGGAACATCTCCCTTATGAGGAAAGGCTGAGGGAGCTGGGGCTCTTCAGCTTGGAGAAGAGGAGACTGAGGGGTGATCTCATGAATGTTTATCAATATGTAAAGGGTGAGGGTCAGGATGATGGAGCCAGGCTCTTCTCAGTGATGGCCAGTGACAGGACAAGGGGGAATGGGTGCAAGTTGGAACACAGGAGGTTCTGGGTGAACATCAGGAAGAACTTCTTTCCTGTGAGAGTGCCAGAGCACTGGACCAGGCTGCCCAGAGAGGCTGTGGAGTCTCCTTCTCTGGAGACTTTCAAACCCCGACTGGGTGCATTCCTGTGTGACCTGGTCTAGGTGGTCCTACTCTGGCAGGGGCATTGGACTAGATGATCTTTTGAAGTCCCTTCCAACTGCCAGCATTCTGTGTCTGTGATTCTGTGACAATTGCTCTCACATGAACTCCCAGCAATGCCTTAGCCAAGAAGGTTGGAGTAATCCTTGGCTGCGCAGCCAGCAAATATGAAGTGGGAGTGTTGAAGTGATATTATCTCTGTAAACAGCATTAGTGAGACCATTTCTGAAAAGTTATGTCTAGTCCTGATGTTCTCATGTCCAAAAAAAGATCTTAAGGAAACAGCAGAGATTTGGAAAAGTCCTGCCAGAGTGATTTCAGGCATTGGAAACCTGCTTTAGGGTGAAAAAGCATGTCCAAGTGAAAATGAAGAAGCGACTTTACTCCAGGTTACCAATATCTGCACAGGTATAAATGCTGGAAACTCCATCAAGAAAAGTTGTAACGAGATGGAGTCTGAGAAACTCAGATTAAAACCAGGTGAGAGATCTGAACCAGTTGTGTTGAGGTGAGGTTTCCCCCACCAAATCGAGATGACCACACATCATCCAGCATGGCTAAAGCTTGGTAGGTTTTTGGTGTCAACCAAGGTGGCAAAGATCATGTTTGATTGCTTTTGACTGAGCAGTTTGCTGACCCCATGTTTAGTGGAGTAAATAGGACTGGTTTTTGGTGCAAAAGCTTCAGGCTGCACTATTGGTGTGATCTAGAGCTGTGGAAGGACCTACTGCTAACCCCGTAGGTCATTGATCTTGGGAGATGTGGTGGGACTGGGTGGATCACAGCCCACAAAGTCACTTTGTGTGTTGAACAGACGGCTGACTGAGAGAGAGTTTTCTTAGATTACTCAGCCAAAAAGGTAGCAACCAAGGTAATTGGGCAAGAAAGCTCTTTTTTTGCGAACTGTTAAAAAACATGGAGTGAAACAGATGGATCAAGAGCTTGTTGACATTGATGGGGATCTTTCCAAGAGACTTCAGTGGGGTTTTGGCTCAGGTACATATGCTCTTGGATATCAGTAGGCTGATCTCAACAAAAGAAATGGCCCCTGGATGTCACTGCTGTGCTACAGTAGAGCAGCAGAAGAGTCTTATTCTATGGGATGTAAAGAAGATGGAGTTAAGACCCAGAGAGAAGGCCTGGATAACTTGAAGCATTGGCTCAGGCCTTTGGTCTGCCTCCAGCACAGATTGCAAATGACTGCAAGTTATCATCTGACAGATGCTCCGTCATGGCTCCAGTCCATTTCCTACTGCATAAGTGGATGCATCACAACCTGCGCTGCCGTCAAGCCTGCACATTTTTTTGCAGTTTCTCCCCTTTCCTTTTTCAGACTCCTCCCTTCTCCAACAACAACAAAAAAACCCCCAAACAAAACAACGATCCACTATCGACCATAAATTTAATTGATTTCAGTATAAACTCTGAGCCTTATGGTCCCATAGAAGATGTAGGAAGCCAATTCATTGATGTCTCCTCCAGTTCACAAATTTTAATGTGAATGACACTGCTGTTCTCAGCAGGTTGATAACAATGAAACCTAATGGTGACATTTAAATTTATTATTTCTACCAACAGTTTGCCTGGGATTCAATCTGATTATATTTAAACATATCATTTTTATCAACAATTTGCCCGAGGTTCAATTTGATGGAAAACCTTCAGATGAGCTGCTTGCTCCTGGGAAGGCACAGGACTTGATTATTTGGGGTGGAGGAGAGATAAGAACCCAAGTTCCTCCCATTACCCCCACAATAATTCTCACAAGGGAAGTATGTGTAGTCAGCACAAGAACATGTGGGAAGCACAAACCATCAGGGTGGAATACAATAGTTTGAATTTAATCTCAGAATAAGCAAGAGGAGGAAGAGTGGGCCAATTGCATCACTCATTTTTCTGTTGGCTGCACTGAAAACCTTTAATTTGCCTCTGAAATTTCTGCTGCATTCCTGTCCACTGCACTAAAGTAAAACAGCCTTGCTTGAAAATTGACTTTGATTTTGCAAACAAGTCTGCAGGAGTTTCTACCCAGCTGACCGCTGTCATTTATTTAAGCAGCTCAGTACAGGATTAAGTAGCCCTGGAGCCTGGGACAGCCTTTTATCTTGAAAAGTGACTGTTCCAGGTAAGAAACGGAGAAGAAGCAGTGGGAGATGTGGGATTTCTCTCACCTGACTTCGTATACCCACAATGCAGACATTTCCAGCAGAGCCAGTCACCCCAGGCTCCCTTTGTAGTCAGCAGAAACAGGCACTTTGAGGGCATGATTCATCTGCTCTATTTTCAACATCTGTGCTGGGCTGTGACAGATTGCAACCTGGACTCCAGAGCCTGCATAATTGAAGACCTCATCCAACTGTCGCCAAACACACTGGAGGTGTCCTGGGGCCCCCAGTCCTCCAGTTTCTGCTCCCATGGGGCTCCTTCCTACACCCACCATCGTCATCACTGGAGGCACATCTCTGGTTCCTCAGGTGGTCCAAGAGGGCGCGAGATGCCTGTGAGACTGCATGGTTTCTCATTTTTGCCTTATTAAAGTTGCAACCCTTAAAATCTCTGAGCTTTATAACCTAATACTGTTTATGAAGTCTTCAAGGTGGTCAAGATTCAGCTCAGGACTGATAGAAGTGGGTGTTCGGCTGCTTGTCCCCACCTTATCTTAACTCTCTGTAGACCAAGGGGAGTCTTTTCTGTTGCTTAAATGCTTTTATGCTTTATTCTGTATCAAGACCCCAGGAAATTTTAGGAATATGCAGGACACACTCAGGTTGACACTCAAATCAGATAATTTGGCAGAAGGAGAGGAAGATGCATCACTTTTGGGGAGAAAAAAAAATCTGTAGCATGATTATTTGGCTCTAAATGGGCCATGGAGCCAAATTCATCCAAGGAGAATTCCGTGGGAATTAATAATTACAAATCCACCCCAGGCTGTTCTGTGGGGGTTGCTTTACCAGCAGGTACCATTATTTTTTAAGCTCAAGTACTTACTCCCTAGTGAATCTGGAGCATGCCCTGGCCCATCTCTGATGGGTTTTCAGTCACCTCCTCATGTATGTTCTCTGAGCAATTTGATCTAGTGGGAGGTGTCCCTGCTCATTGCAGGAGAGTTGGACTAGATCTTTAAAGGTCCCTTCCAACCAAAACCATTCTATGATTCTACAGGATTCCTGCCCTGCTTCTTTGGTCTTCCAGCCACACTGAAACTCAAAGGAAAAAGAAAAACCACACACAACCACACACACTGTTTCAGAGCCTTTCTGCTTTAGGTGTGGACTGGCTTCATCACAGCACTCCCTGGACCTTCACCACTGGCAGGAACAGTTGATGCATGGTCTGCCCTACACTGGAGCACCTTTATTTACTCCTTTTTCCAAGCATTGTCTGGGGTACCTTCCATGACTCAGGTCTTCTTCTCCAGTACTGGGTTCATGGGTGCTTCTGTCGCACTGGTGCAGGCTCCCTGTACATCTCAGGTGCTTCTGAAAACCCCACCATGCATCCTACAACCTGAGGTGGGTTTGTCCACCCGTTTGCTGCTGCTACACTTGACCTTCCCCAGCTCTGGCATCTGAGGATGGAGCGTGCACACCAGGGAAGACACAGAGGTGGGACAGGAGCTTTCTAAATGGGCAGCTTTGTCTATGACAGAACCATAATCAGACTGTAGCTACATTGCAGTTGCTATGCAAACAGCCTCTCCTTTTGCTTTTCAACATGTAATTATCACTCAGTCATCGAGGTGGAGGTTTAGCTCCTTAATTTGTTTACTTTCTCTGCCCCTTGGCACTCTCACTGCATCAGCTCTTGGGGTCTGACCATCTGGAGGAGGCTGTATGCGGTGTGCAACTGTCTGAGGAGATACCCAGGTGCCGAAGGAGGTAACCACAGTCAAATGCCATTAATTGTGCTAACTTAGAACTACCGTGGCTCCAAAGTAAAAACACGGTTGCTCAAAAACCCAGCTTGTTTTTTCCCCATACAAAAGCAGCTGGTAGCAGAGCTGGTGCATGCCCCAGCCCTCAGTCCTCCTGCTAACAAAGCACAAAGGCAGCATTTCATCTTAAGAAGAGGCAAAGCCACGGTCAATGATCCACAGCAGCCCTCGGATGGACAATGGAAGGTCGGATTCCCCTGGGGCTGCATTAGCTGTAAGGAAATGTTTCTCCAGAGGAGACAGGGTCATCCATCACCTGCACATAGCTGTGTCCATCTGGGATCTCTGTGGGGCTTGGACCTGCAACCCCCACATTAATAGCGATGTTCCCTGAGGGTAAGGCAGAGGAGCCAAATAATTAACTTCTGCAGTGAGCTGGGTGGTGGACAACCACAAAGATCTCCTTAACCAAGGCTGTTTAGCCTGCATCTTCTCTCTCCAGGAAGGCTTCAGGTTTGTCTGTGTGTAAACCATTAACAAGGATGTCCCAGCATCTGCAGCAGCATTCCTCAGCTACACAGAGGTGAGAAACCATCACCTGGTGCCCCGTGTGTGTCCCCCTCTGGCAGCGCTTTAACAGGGCATCTACCACAGCAATTATTTTTGTGACACAGACACATGTTGAGCTGGCACCAAACCACTGATGTAGAGCTGTACGAGCTCCAGAGCCATCAACAACCTCTGGAGTCATGCAGCCTCCCTGCTGGCTGCCTTTTACGATCCCTTAAATTGTCAGTTAACAAGATGGTGGGGACAGCATCGGTTCAACGATGCTCTCATCATTAGCGAGACCCAATTAGCAGGGAAGCCTAATGAATCCTCAAATTCAAACATGCTAATTTAAATACAGATAATTCATGGCACCGATTGAGTGCTCAATGAGAAAATTCCAAAGGCCTTTCTCTGTGTCAATAATATGACACAAGCCTGGTAGATCTTCACAAACATCAATGGATCGGACACTTTGGCGTGTTTGTGAGAAATTTAACATGAATCTGTCTGCAGCAGCAAATCCTCCAGAAAAGCTCCAGTTAAGAAACAGTCAAACTTTCACAGTGATTTCTCAGATTATCATGCAAGAGGCAGGAAAAAAAACCGAGAGAGGGAGAGCAGGACCTAAGCACAGATGTAAAATTTATTATCGTTTTTTCCCTGAAACGGTATTTCTTCTTCCTCTTATGCATGTGACTAGGTTGTTTTACCAACCAATTCCTGCATCTCAGAAGCACTCAGTATCACGAGGCAATGGGCCTTGGAGTCCAGGCTGTCAGCTGAACTCGGGGAGTTAATGGGCCAGGCAGCTTGCATTGGCAGGGAACATTCCTGGAGAAAACATCTTGATAGGAGATAAAACTTCCAAAGAGTGACAAATGGCCATGTGAGGCCAGAGAGGGAGCGAAAACAAGACAGTGGAAAGAAAATAGCACTGGGAGGATAAGAAAGACACATAAAATATATGTATTTATGTATACATATATATGTCTAATAGGAAACAAGCAATAAAAACATGCACCCAGGCACGAGGGAGGCAGAAGCAGCTGTGGTTTTAGACAGATTTATCACAGAGTGGGGTTGTACGGTATGAAACTTGCAGGAGAAAAAAAAAGAAGTTGATTTGATGAAATAATTATGAGCGGGAGAACGTGGTGGAGGAGAGAAGGCTTTGTGGCTAGCAGGCAAATGAAAAGGCTGAGCAGATCCTCTTGGAAAGGATGGAGGGTTTAGCTCCCTGCTTTTCACCTCTTCACATCTTTCATGGCCCGAGTGCTGCAAGGGGCTTTGCCCCCACATCTCTTTTGCTCATGTTGGCCGACATGTCCCATCAAAGTGCTCCAAATCCTAGGACAGCAGTTGTATCTGACATGCATGCTGCAGAGTCACTGGCTATTTTTGGTAAATTTGAGCTCTTTTGTCTCCATGCTTAGCCCCATCTGCTTCCCAGCACTGCACTGGATGCCACCCACTCCCTGCCCCCTCAAGCTGCCCTGCTGCCACCTGGCTGAGGTTACACATGTACTGAGGACCTCCCCAGGCACCTCCTGAAGAGCACAGGAGCATGAGGGTGCAGCTCATGAACTGTAGGATGAGAACATTTGGGATGAAATGCCTGTTATCCACAGGATACAGTCCTAATTTAGCTCACAGAGTCCTCTCAAGGCCACTGCTGAACTCCTGGTTTCCCTTCTCACATCTGACCACTGAGGAAGGCCCAGGATGTCCTTCATTGCTCACACCCAGTGAATTATTGATCAAAGAGGCAAGATCCAGAGATTCCTTAGTTGTTCATACTCGACTTTGAGAGGCTGGATGGGCACAGCAAGACACAGCATAGAGGATTGCCCCTATTAGTTGCAGGCAACACATCAAGGACAGGTTGACCTTGCCATAGAAGCATGATTCAGTGCCTAAACATAAGTAGCCAATGCATTTGAGAAGCTTCAGAGCATTCAAGACAGAGGGGTGACAAGTCTGGCATAGGTCTGGCAGAAGACCCATGACATTTTGGCCCAGATGGGACACCCTGAGCCACCTCAAGTGGCACCAGAAACCTCAATGTGGGTTGTGACCCTATCTCACATACAAAGCATTTGTATCATGGACACACAGCTAGATGACAAGTGAACCACCTGAATCCCACCTTGCATCTCCTGACTCTTAAAGCACTCCACAGAGAAGTTAAAAATTAACTTCCCTCAACAGCTTTCCTGACCTTGGAACAGACAAAAATCAAGGGCCAGTCCTCAGTCCCACGTCACCTCCTTCTGTAAAAAAGGGTGAGCTATTCAATAAGTAATTATGACTTCTTATTAGTGTCTGTGCTTGAGTGTCTGGAAGTCACACTTGGAGCCTTTTAGCTGAAAATGGAAAGCTATGACTCTCACATCCTCATAGGACTTCTATGGCTGGAGATTTGTAAAAACATTAATGAAAAGAAAAGTGACCTTCATGAAAGCCAAAGGTAAAATTTCCATTGCCTTTCAGGGGACCACCATTGCCTTCCACCACCACAGTAGCATGACACGCCAGACAAAATCAGGAGCAATGGAATGGCCAAGTTGCAGTGTTTTACCTAAGCCAGAAAAAGCTCCTTTTAAAGACCCTGGAGGATCAAGAGAATTCTGTACTTTCTCCTTCCCGAGAAAGCCACAATCACTTAGTTTTCACTGACTTAGTTGGCGTTTTGTTGATCCTGTTGGCAGATCAAGCTTAGGTGTCTCTGGGTTGGATTTATTCTCTGC
This sequence comes from Aegotheles bennettii, assembly GCA_013398125.1. Classification (NCBI taxonomy): domain Eukaryota; kingdom Metazoa; phylum Chordata; class Aves; order Caprimulgiformes; family Aegothelidae; genus Aegotheles; species Aegotheles bennettii. Next base: position 42,976 of record VZRW01005515.1, read on the forward strand.
AGTGGCACAGGTCTGTAAAAAGTGTTTTCAGACTTTTAGGGGATATCTGAGTTGTCCCCAGAAGTGAAGGTCTCTCATTTTCCCCAGAGATGTATGTATTCCTGCCCATTTGGAAAGCTTTTCGTTGGTCAGAGGAGCAGTAAATAAGGTTTTACTGAAATCAGTCCTGTGAGCAATGATGTATTGTCACCATGAGAAAGAAAGTGTTCAATGAAATAAGCTGCTATTTTGTAAAAAAATGCTTCTAAGAGTGACCATCCACAGCTTATGCCAAGCTATGGGTAATATCTTTGAAAAGGATGGTTAAATGACAGAGCCAAACAGAATATTAATTGCCAGTATCTTTATATGTACCTATTTTTAAAAACACTTGATAATCTAATTAAAGTTAAACTCTTTGGTTTTGAGTAGTTGTACAGTTGCCTTGGTCTGAAAGGAGAAAGCTGACACTGGAATTTAGTGTCCTGGCATGTGATTTATTAGTAGAGGTGCTCAAATATGGAAACTGTGACTTTGATCTTTTCACGAGAAATAGTTTCCCCATCTGTAAACCAGGGGCATTTCTATCAGCTACTTTGTAACTATGTAATAGCTGTAAAATATGAAATGAGTCTGAATAACTATTAAGGAGATGGGATTTTCCTCTAATCAATTAACTTTTGAAAGCCCTCATCCTCCAGCAGCTCTTTTAACATCACTCCACAAATGGGATTGCTCATGCAAAAAAAGAACACACGGATTTTTTTTTTTCACGAGCCTTGCTACCATGATGGATCTTCCTTTTCAATTAATTTGAAAAAAACCCAAGCATTTATGTCTATGTGTTTGGCATCACCAGGACTAAGGACGTTCCATCATTTTTTCCCTCTTGTGGGATATGTTTAATAACACCAAGACAAATCTGTTCTTAGGGCAAATCGCTTGACACAAGTGAAAGCAAAACCTTTGATCCATGAACCTTCTGCCCCACCAGAATAGCTCCCCAAGCTTGCTTAGTCTACTGAAATGGGAGCCAAGATGGGATACAGCTGCTGCTTGCACATTCAGCTCAGGGGTAAACATGAAAGCAGAGGAAAATTAAGGGCAAATGAGCTGAAAGTAAGTCAGTGAAACCTCGTAGTTACAAGAAGGGTTCTGACTACCGGAGTAGCAATGTTATGGGACAGACTCTTGGGAAAGGAGAAGGGGCCCAAAAACCTTTGCTGATTTAACACATGGCCTGGATGTCTCTGCAAGTCCCTTCCAGCTCCCTAGTCCTTTGCTGTCCCTTTGCTGGCTGGTGAATTAAGTGCAGCATCACTGTCCCTCCCGATCACCTTGGGCCCTTGCAGAGGGAGCCATGGTCCCTGGCTGGCACCAGGGAGCAGATTCCTTTCTGCGGGTGTCTCAGTACTGAGTGGTTCAGTACACAGGGAGCAGGAGTGAGGAGGCTTCCCTGCCAGAAGTTTATCTTGCCAGTTGGCCCTGTCTTCTCCTCTCCCCATCCTTACTGCTTCCTGCACCAAGCAACGGCCTTGGCCACTGAATAATGTAAGAGGGAGGAAATCTCAGAGGAATCAAAGAGAGCAGACTGGAGAGATAAAAAAGGACAGCACAAGTCATTGAGAGCCTCAGCGTCCCCTGGGAAGGGGGTTTCTGCACAATGCTGGGGGTTACAGGGCTGGATGGATGATGAATGGGGTAGAGATGGCTGTCACAGTGCAGCTGGACAGGGAAGAACCTATTTGGGTGCAACACCCCAAAATACCATGACAATCCCCCAGTAGCAACGATACACTTTGCCATTGGCACCCCACAGTTAGGCATTTCTGCCCTCCCCACAGCCTCAGCACTTCTTCCCCCCAGTCTGGCACTGCCCCTCCACTGGGAGGTTGGTCCTACATTTTCAGAGACAAAGCCCCTCACGTCAGCAGCATCACCTCAAAAGCTGAACATGCCTGTGAAAGCGATCAGAGATGCTCTTTGAAGAGTCGGCAGAATTTTTCATTGCAGATTCCCAGCTGCATTTTCCTGCTAACCTTGCATTCCTGAGGATGCAAAGTGAGAAGGGAACGTATGCACCATGAACGTGTTACCCCTCGCACCGGCTACTCCCACAGCCAGGAAAATATTTCCTGCAAGTTTCCTCCCTTAAGAAAGCCAAAAATCGAACCAGTTTTTCCCCCTGAATTTTCCAAACACTCCCTGGGCTGTTCCTGACTGTGTAGAAAGCTCACATTTCATCCCAGAGCTCACAAAGGGTCTGGTGTGGATATATATCATAACATTGCCATCATCTACTGCAGTTATCATTATTTAATTCTTGTTTATAGGATTCAACTCAGGCAGGAGCTGTTGGCATTAGCACACACATTCAGAGCAACTGTAAATGGCTGGTGATAATCAACAAGTTAAAAGTCCCTGGCAGGACTCATCACTCCTATATTTGGGGGAAGAAACTGGCACCTTTTCCTGTGTTCCTCCAGTGCCCGACACAAGGTGCACAGCAAGGATAAGGATGGTTTTCTAGATTTTGTTGTCAAGTTTCTTGGGGGGGAGCCCAGAAGAAGATGTGTGTTTGGACACAGCAAGGGATGGGGCAGAGGGAACCAGCCCCTGGCAGTGTACCAGAGGAAAGCACAGGAGTCCTAGAAGATACCCCTTCCACCCCACGTTGCTCCTGAGCCGTGATGATACATCCATGCTCTGCCCAAACCAGAAACCTTCACCAAGTCCACAGCCCTCGAAGGCTCTGAGTGATGCCAAGGCGAGGAAGGAAAGGGAAGGCTGGATGCAGTGTGGGAAAGGTTTCCAGGGGAGGGTGCCCCAGCCCACCTCGGGGACAAACAGGACTGATGGGCTCCTGCGACCGTCCCCAGAGCACATTCTTAATGAGAGCCATGTCAGCACTATTACTGCCTCTTAAAATACAATCCTTTGCTAATTATTGCTCATTAGCAATAATATTATCATGACTATTATTGTATGAACATATATAATTCATTTTTCCCTTTCCTAATTAATTACTTAATGATATTAGTGGTTTAAATTGGACCATTGATTCACAAGCACTTATAGCTAGTATAAAACTCTACCAGCACTGAAAGTAGTCCTCAGCCCAACCAAGGCCTGTCCATTTGCTTCTGGCCTCATCCTGCCTCGTGGCTTGTGCCAGCCCAGGGGTTTTTGTAGCCACACTAGGAACAGAATCAGAGAAGTTATTTGGGTTAAAACCGGCGTGCTTAGACTTGCCACAACATCATCTCGTCACTGAGGCCTCTGTCTTGATGTGTGAAACCATACAAACTGAAAAAAAAAGGTGACATTGACAAATGTGTTGTGGGACACATATCCAGGGTGTGCAGCTGGAGCTACCACAGCATCCGTCCAGCCTGCACGCATCCAGCAGGGAGTGGGCACATGGGCAGGGATACTTCCACAAGGTTATGGTTGATAGAGGAATTCACTCCATCATCAAGCTGGCCAAGTGATCTGTAACGTGCCTATTTTTGCCTCACACTTAGGTAAGCCAGGACACGCCATGTTAATAAATTAAGCAGTGGATCCAAAGCAACCAGCAGTCACCAAATTGATAGGAAGATCCAAGTCCTGCTGACTTCACTCTGCTACTCCTGTGCTAGTCCTCTCCCCAGATTTAGGGGCTTGATTCTGCTGCTTAAGTATATGGGTGCAGTTGAGATGCCACCAGGGATCTGCAACATCCATGTCAGTACGATGCAAAAGCTGCAGGACATCTCCAGCACCCTGGAGTTGTGGAGGGAGGTCAGGAGAGATGCTCCAGGGCATCACAGTAAGAAGAGATATGTGTGTGCTTGTGTGTATGGACAACTGTGTCCCATGCATGATGTCCAAATCTGGAGCTGAAACCTGAGTTGAACATACAGAACTTGAACACACAGAAACTAATATACCAACGAGACTAGAAGCAGGAATCCGGCCATTCTATCACTGTTTTCTTCCATCTCTCTGCACATTGCACAGGATCTTGGTTCGCTTAGGACAGAAGACAATCATCCAGCACCTGCTGAAGAGCAAGAGCTGACTCCACAACCCAGTACCTCTTCAGTACTGGATTTCCACGCTGCCAGCACAGATCTGGGGATCATCTGTACTCTCGAGTGCCTGTGCTGTCTCCTTGGTGCCTGCCTCCCTGAGCTGCTTGGTATTGATTCCTGTCCTGATTGATTTCTGTAGCAATCTGTGCTCAGTGTTTTACAAGATGCCTTGCCCAAGCCATAGTGGCTGATGGGGCAGATGTGGCTGAGAACTGCAGGCTTTTTAAAAATGATGGCATGAAAGGGAATGACCTGCTTGCTACCCTGTGCTGATGGATTTAACTCAGGTCGCTGTTGACAACAGATCTCAGCACAGGGCTCAGGCAATAAATTCTCTGAGTATCTTTGCACCTGCAGCTCGTACTGCCTCTGTCAGATGGCAGTGCTTTTTATCGCAGTGTGAACGCAAGAAGTTTACAGGGGTTGAAAACAGTTCTCAGCTCGTTCCTGAAGGGCTATTAAATGCAGAAACAGCACTTCTGGAAGTCTAAGAGCTACAAAATGAGACTAGGAACTGGTATTCTAGGCAATACCACTGTGTGTTTGCTCTGTTCTTATACTCTCTCCAGGTTCTTCATCCCTTTATCTTGATGCCTTGACTCTTGACCCCTTGGTGGAGACAGGACCTGAGCTAGATGGGCCATGAAACCAACACGTGGATGTTCTTCGCTATCTGTTGACTTCAGAAGGTGTCCTTTTGTGAAGCATCTCAGCTTGCACCAAACCACCCAATTCCTTTAAACTCAATGTGACTTCAGGCTGCAAGAAGCTGCCTTGAGCAGATGTTCTCTTCATGACTGTTCTCTTAGAATCATAGAATCGTAGAATCATTATGGTTGGAAGGGACCTCCCGGGTCATCAAGTCCAATCTTTATCCCATCATATTCCTACCCATTAGACCATGGCCTCAAGTGCCTCATCAACCCGTTCTTTGAACACCCCCAGGGATGGTGACTCCACCCCCTCCCTGGGCAGCCCATTCCAGTGCCCAACCGCCCTCCCAGTAAAGAACTTCTTCCTAATCTCCAACCTAAACTTCCCCTGATGGAACTTGAGGCCATTTCCTCTCATCCTGTCATTAGCAATTCGAGAGAAGAGACCAACACCAGCCTCACTACAACCTCCTGTATCTGTGCTATCTGGACTGCACAAACCACAGTGTGGTGGAGATTGGGAAATGCAGCAAGAGAGAAAGAACCATTGTATGTGGGTTGGTGTCAATTAACTCTAGGAACGTTCTGAATAAATTAAATTATGCTGCAATCTGAAGCTAAACTGATTCTTAATTAAAAGATAAGCTATTTTTTATTCCTCAGAGGATTTAAAGAAAAGAATAATAAAGTATGGGAATCACAGTCACCCTCTTCAATGGCTGAACAGTCTCACAGTTAAGGCCCTAAGCAATGCAATGTAACGTCAAAGTTGCCCAGTGCTATAGCCCTGCTTGAAGCAGAGGGGTGGACAAGGTGACCTCCAGAGATCACCTCCAACCCAAATCACATATTACTATATTACTCCCTTTATCGTGAACCCAGCTTTAGGATGCTGAAGGGTCAGGATCTGTTTTGGAGACTTCAGTGATGAACAAGTACAACAATTAAGTGTGAAGAAGCAAGGTCAGTAAAAACCCTTGAATATTTCCTTTTTTTAGGTTAAGGTTTATTCTGGAGTACAGTAGGTAATATACTCTGGAGAGTACCTGGAGAGGGGCCTCCATGTGCAGAGGAGCCCTGGTTCCAGGTTCCTGGTCCCAGAAACCAGGAGTTTCTGCTCCTGTTTCCAGCTGAGCAGGAGGACTTGGAAACTTGCATCTTACCAGCTCCTAAGGAGAAAACCCTTATTCCAGTCACTATAGATAAAAAAAAAAAGTTTATACATCTCTTGAGTTCTTAATTTGTCTCGTTGTTTACCAGGGGATGCATCCTACCCGGAGATCATGCAGCACAAAGGTGTAACTTACGGCTAAATAACACCCTGCATGCAAACATAAATCACTACAAAAAGCCAAGAAGGAGAGTCTTACACAGGCACAATCTAACACATGGGAAGCAGTGGGTTTTGAGGCTGGGAGAAATGACATTTCAGGCCTGATACTTTCTTACAGTGATTTAGTCCCACTATCGCCTCATTCACTTCAACTGAGCAACTCCCCCTTTATGTCAGTTGTACGAGTGAAGAATAAGGCTGAATAGAGCCGTTTCCCCTTGACAGTCCCAACACAGCCTGTCTTTTTGTTGACTCAAACCCAGATCTTTTTTCCCCATTATAAAAATTATTCTTTTCAGTCAAGGCCTATTATAGGATGTTCTGCTGCAGTACAATAAAGCACAGATTTTAAAACATTCCCACTAAGCCTCAAGCACAGCCACGGACTGTTGGGTCTGATCCTTCTCTGCTGTGAGCTCTGTGAAGGAAGCCCTAACATTGTGTTTCACGTATTCCTTTTTGCTGGAAGTGGCTGCTTCTCCTCCTGCAATGGACTACATTGTATTTCACAGGCCTGAGTCACCCATCTCTGCTTCAGCTGAAAACCTGGGGAATAGTAATTTTAAGACAACTTCCTTTGTAAACAGCAAACTTTTATGTATTTCACAATGGCTGCCCTATTATACCCGAAAACCATCATTCTTTTCCAAATGTTTTCCAAGTCCATAATCAGCGATTAAAGAGGCTGTGTTCTTGACTTCACTAAGAATTTTTTTCAGTATTTTTATTTAAAAGCCTCTCTTTCCCCAGCTGTAAGGATTTTATGGGCGTACTCCTGCAGAGAATCAGGATAGATATTCAACGTTAAAGCTTTATCAGCTTTTATTTTCAAACTTCTACTCTGGAAATTGAAACTCATACCATCTTCTCACAGATATGGTTAAAAATTTCCTTTTCCTTTCAGTGTGTCAGAAATTCCAAAAGGAAAATTACAAAGCTGGTCCAGAAAGTCATAAGGAACCTATTTTATATACAGCACTCTTCCTGTGAGTGCTGTACATTTAGGGTAATTACTTGTTCTTTCAGGTTTGTGGGTTAAAAGAAACGATCGTAGTAGTTTGTTTGCTTTATGGCTCAATGTTAAGGTCTTTGCATATTTGATTTTAACTGGAGTCTGGCCTGAGAAAAGGCTGAAGGATTAAGAGTTTAACATCATTTAATCTCTTCAAATTATTTTAACAGGAGACTCTGTGGTTTGCAGACAGTTGGGTTTTTTTTGTTTTGTGGTTTAAGCCTGGGGCTGGGAGCTGGAGCTGGGAGCTGAAATCCTGATCGTGCATTGCCACTTGTATTCTGGGTGGTCTTGGAGAAAACCATCTTGAATTTCTTGTCTTGATGACTAGGTAGTGATGCTCCCCTCGTGGACCTTCCCACCCCTCAGGGCACTGAACAAAGCAGCTGGTGTTGGTACTGGCTGAGAGCAGCCTGGGGGGCTCAGAGAACTCAGGCTGTTGTAGTTTGGCCACGGCTGGAGTCACTATGACATGACCCAGTCGTACCATGCAGGTTAATTAATTCTTCCCCTCTGCTCTCATGAGGCTCCCCCTGCACTGCTGTGTCCAGTTCTGGAGTCCCCAATATGAGAAGGACATGGAGCTGTTGGAACAAGTCCAGAGGAGGCCAAGAAGATGATCAGGGGGCTGGAGCACCTCTGCTCTGGAGACAGGCTGAGAGACTTGGGGTTGTTCANGATTGGATATTAAGAGGAAATTCTTTGCTGTGAGGGTGGTGAAACACTGGCCCAGGTTGCCCAGAGGGGTGGTAGATGCTCCATCCCTGGAGACATTCAAGGTCAGGTTGGATGGCGTTCTGAGCAACCTGATCTAGTTGAAGAGGTCCCTGCTCACTGCAAGGGGTCTGGACTAAATGACTTTGGAAGGTCCCTTCCAACCCAATGATTCTATGATTCTATGATTCCATGATTCTATGATTACTATGCTAGGGGAAGTTGACACCTCCAGCTCAGGAGTTTATTGCCAACTAGCAATGGGTTGGAGGATGCAGACAAAGACATCCTCCAAAGAGAAGGAGGGTGGCTTGTTTATCACAGTTGTCTACTGTGAGCCAACCTGCTATGCAGTGGGCTGGAGGTGTGGTAGGTAAGAGCCTGGCAATGCACCTTAGCTGGCAAAGACTTCAGGAAGATCACCAATGGGTGCTAACGGCAGGATTCATTTCACCTAATTTTAGCTGTCTAAAAACATCCTAGGAGGTCATTTAGGACACACTATATGAGTAACACTATGCTAGGGGCTTTTTTCTAACCTTTTTTTTTTTTTTAAACTCTATTGTTCTCCTAAATGCATTCGCTCTTGCCCTTACACCCAACCCAGTGGATACACACAATCACCGTGCTGGGGATGTTCCCTCTCCATGCTGAGCCCTGAGCCATGCCCAAGGTCTGTCTGGCAGATGCCAGCAACACAGACAGGAGCCACACCAGACCATGACTAAATACGACTGACTGAATGTAGCTCCCAGAAACACTTCCTGGCACTGCTTAATTATGACCATGCCCATTGTCCCAGCATCTGCTTAGTGGAGGATGACTGGTCTTAGAAGAGGTACTTGCATGATCAGGTCTTCCTCCTGCCTGGAAGAGTCAGCAAAGACTCCAAAGTAGGGACACACTGAGCTTTGTGTCACCCAGAGCCTTCCAGCCAAGTGCTGCCTGGAGAAATGGCCTCACCCTGTGATTACAGCAAAAACAATGTTATTTCTTCTTCTGGAAAAGCTCTAATAGGCTGTGGAGAAGTTGAATGAGATCGTCCCCACCACGGGAGAGAGGAAGACTTGTAAGAGAACTTGTAAGGACTAAACTTGACTTTAAATGGAGAAATGGGGAGAGGTTCCTCATTCCTGGACATCAGGGCATTGTCATGAGAAGGTACGGGGTCAGTAGCACAACCACCATGTGCATGGCCTGGCTGTCTCAGGAGGAAAGCAGCTGCAAGACCTGTCCTCTCTGTCACATAGCAACTGCATCCTTTCTCCTCTGCTCATGGCCATAGCCTGGGAGCCATGCTTATTAATACACCCTCACAACGAGCAACTCACTAGCACACGTGGAGGTACGAAGCCCACCAAGCTATCAAAGTGCCAACTTTATTATTCACTGTGACACTGGGCAACATCTGCCCCTTGCCAGTTGTTGTGCTACTGAAATGATGTCCATTGCTAAGCAGCTCCCATTGCTTTTGAGGTGCAAAACCCCCTCTGAACACTGTGCACCCCACCTGGGCACACCCCAAGGGTGACCTTGCTGGTTGGCTGTAGCCATCCCATGTTATGGAGGATGGTGTCCCTGGCAATGACGGCACTGTCCCTGGGGAATGCTGTGACTATGACTACAGGAGCCAGGGGACCAGGGTAGCCTGGGAGAGCCTTGCAAGCCAACTGTGATGCCTTCCCTTCCCCCGTGCCTCCTAAAGCATTTTATATCCCTCAAGCCCTTCCTCTTCTAACATAATTAAGGGCACAGGAGAAATTAAGCTAATTCTGTTGGGGCTGTTGAGTCTCTCTTATCAGCTCTTACTCTCCTGCTTACTACCCATGTGTAATTAAAGCTGGTTTGTCTGCTGTAAGATGAAACACCCTGTTCTCCAAGACCAGTTTCAGTTATGGTGGTGCTTGGCCTGAGCTTTCGGTGCCTTTCACTCCTAGAAACTCCTCCAAACACCAACCAAAACGCTCAGCTGCCCATGGATGCAGGCGGGCATGAATCCCCCTCCCCGGTCACCCCTCACAGCGTTCCTGCTGTAAAGGGCTGTCAATCCACAACAGGTCACGCAGGGTCACTGACCGACCTCCCCTGCAATCCTGACCCAGCTGGCATTAAATAACGGCCTGGGCCATTTTTAAATGCTGCCATCACAGTCGCCGCGGCAACCTTCAAACAGACCCCGGTGCCAAGCCCTGGGGACAGATTTAGTAGGGGCATAAAGCAAAACAGAAGCAAAGGGCACAAGGACAGCACAAGGCTTTTCCTTCCTCTGCAGGAGAGAGATGAGCCTTGTGAGATCCCCAGCGCCTTTGTGCAAGAGCCTGATATTCCAGGGGGAGGGGAAGGAGGGGGAGGGAAAGCTCTCTGCCTCCTCTGCCTGATGGTAGCCTGAAAACAGAAGAGGCAGATCTGCCAGGGAGCAGGGGAAGGTGCTGGCCCCAACCCGGCAGGCAATATTGCCAGTGCTCTGGGGAGTCAGACGTCGGGTCTCCAGCTCGAAGACCAGGAAGGACCTCGTCTGGGTGAAGGTTTGCTGCAAATCTTGGAATTGCACTCGCAAACCCCTCAACCAGACCCTGCCATCTAGAAGGGTTTCGAGCGTGGATGCACACCCTGCAGGTGACAGCAACCAACCCAAGAGCTGGGGTCACCTGCTCCACAGCTTCTTGCCTTTTAGAACTCTGTTTCCCTGCTGGATTTATGATACTCCAAACAGGCAGTGCCTTATTACACTTGGGCTTGGATCAGTGCCACTGTCCCTTCTGTTCTACCCTGCTCTCTCAGGTTCAAGGGTAGGATTATTGTGGCACAGTGCTAGCTGTGCCATGGTTGCTATCTTTTTAAGCTCTCAGTGTTCCTCACTAATGCAAGGTAACACACTCACTTATTTATTAATTTTTTTCATTGCAGCTACAGCTGCCCATGCTTTGTGTCTTCAAGGTCCATAGAAGCTCGAGGATGAAGACCAGGGTTAAGGGTGATGTGAAAGAGGATCTCTTAGCATAAGGTGCAGTCACTAGTGCCTGTAGAAATAGAAGATGTGATGATGACATTGATACTAAGTCACAATCCTGTGCTAAAACCAGGGTCACACCAGTGACCATAAGTCAGCAGTCTGGAAAAAAAAATAAATAGAAAAAAGAAGTGTTCTCCTAAATGCATTCTTATTACTTGAAAGTTGAGGTTCAGGACTAGTGTGTGCCTCTCCCAAAGATACTGTGTCAGGTTAGGCCAGGTCTGAATTTGTTCCTGCAGCTGGCTTTTGTGACCACACTGTCATCAATATGAGGTGAGCAACAATTGCAGGGAATATTGTGGTTGCCTCTGCCATCACCTTGGGGTTTTACTACAAGGTGGTTATTGATCCCTTTAGATAAAATCCTTACGAATATCCTTTACAAACCAATAGCATCTCCCACAGTTGATTAGGTTGTAAATTAATGGTGACTATTTTCATAACTTTGGAGTTAGCTCTAGTTTATTTATTATCTTTTTTTTTTTAAGGAGAGAAACAATCACGGTTTATTTTCATAGGAATGTTCTTAGGCTGATTGATGGGAGTGAACTTCAGGGCTCATTTAAATGAAACACGTCCTCAAAGCCTTTGCTGAATCAAAGCTTAGAGCTTTCCCAGCACACCATGTGCTTTTTTATTCTTTTTTTTTTCCCCATTCACCTTTTAGTTACAAGATCCTCAGGGCAGATATTGCTTGATACGAGCTTCGGCTGTGAGGCTGGGCGTGTTGTGATGCCAACAGGATACAGCCTGGCGATAAGGCGCAGCTCTCTGCGATGCATTTGATCCTGAACCATGCAAAACAAGAAGAACATTGCCTTCCTTTACCTTCCATTCACGTACTCCACCACAAGGGCTGTTGTGTGGCCATTCGGCAGTGGGTGTGAAAGATTAACATATACGATAGCAGAGCCAAACCCTGACTGGAGATAATTATGTAGAACGTATCTCATCCTCCCTGGGGTCACTCTTCTACCAAGTGCCTTTACTCAACCTGCCAGTTTTGGGGGGGAGATAAACTCGCTTGAACATGCCTCCTGAGTCACAGAGCTGTTAATATTGAGTAGAGCTGGCTGATCATTTCCTCTTCTACCTGTTATCTTTTGTGCTCCTGACAATGGGCAGAAATACGTGCTTTGAGCTTCTAAAACTGGAGTGAGGATTTTCCCATTGACTCATAACCTGAAAGCACCAGGGCAAAGAGGACTCAGCCATTAAAGGATGGTTTGGAGAGTGAAGAAATGCCAAATCCAGTCCCTGCTGTCTCCAGTGTTTGTCGGTTCATTAGGAAATCAATGATAAATCCTAACGGCCTCTTCTTTGGTCTTGCCCCCTTTTCACAGTACATATAGAGAAAAAAAGTACATATTCAGATCCCTCCAATAAAAGGGTGAGACTCATCTCGCCTAGTATTTCCACAGTAGTTATCTACAGCTATGCCCCAGGCTCCCTTTAGAGCCAGCAGTGAGAAAATGGCAGTCCCTGAGGGCAATTCACCTGACCCATTTTAAACATCAGTTTTAGGATTAAATGAATCGTGTTCCAGCAGTTCCTGTTGCTCTCCACTGTTATAAGCAGTGTCTTGCAGATCCCAGGAGCAGAAACCCACCACCAGTGCCTGCTTTGGGTGTTGGGGTCTCCTCTCTCAGTGAGATGTAGGCTGTGTTCATGGGCAGACTTCTGGCATGTGTGGTGCAGCAGGTGATGGGATTAGACTGGGCACAAGTAAGGATATTTTCTTTTTCCCTCACTGCTACTGAAGAACAACAAGGACAACCAAGATCATCTGTTCCTCTGAGGATTTTTGGCTTTGTCTTGTAGCTGCTTGGTTTATTAACTGGTCAAATGGAGTAGCAGAAGGTGTCTGGGGTTGGGTGTCTCTGATATCCCCACTGGTGAGCTGTGCTGACCCAAAGCATAAAACTGGTCCTTCTCCTGCAAAGAACCCCCCTAAGACTGCATGGACCAACTGTTTTGTATTAAGATGACTGGGCACAGTTTGGTTTGTTGCCTCTTTTATGGAGAAGAGCAGCCTTCCTCCAGAGGCTAGGCTGGAAAACATGTGCATTTTCTAGATGTGAACAGTAAAAAAGAACATGGAAGTAGAGAACCAACCATTTTCTTATCTTTTTTAGATAGCAGATGAAAGACATATCATGAAACTTTTGGGGAACTCGCCCGAACCTTGACATGCTCCAGTCACCAGAGGTGAAAACGCAAATGTAGAAACTGTGGTGTGAAATTGTAGGACCCTGTTTGTTCTGCAGCCCGTGCCTGAATAGTGTCTTGGCATATATCTGAAGTGCCAATTTGGCTTAGCATCCTAGGAGAGCACATTTCTGTTACTGCCTTTCATTCATTTTTATGCCTTTCTAATGCAGATGCAGCTGAACTACACCATTGATGCATATACACACCTCCTTTCCATATAGATGATGACAGCATCAAAGAAGCCAGCACTCTGAAATAGCACACACTGAAATACCACAGCAATTCTCATTTGAAGTCTATAGTGGGAGAGCAATCTCCAAAAATGAAGGGCAAAGTTCCTAATCTGTAGCAGCTTTTAGCCAGAGAGATGTGGGAGAGAAGAAACAGGATGTATCCTGCATGAATCATCACTGTAACCACCCTGGATTTATTAACTGAAATTATGAGGAACACCAAAAATGATTAAAACCTCAAAACCTTCTGGTGGAAGACGTCACCTCAAGGACTGGCTATTGTGAGATAATGCCATAGTAGTCTTGTTGATTTTAAAGAATTGAGGGCTAAAAGGGTCAAGCTTTCAAGATCACGGAGTTAATTTATAAAATTATGGGACAGTCGTCATCACCGCCCATCGCAGAGAGGGGTAAAGACATCCCCAGGGCCTGAGAACCTTGTCCTTCTGCAAAACAGGGTCACTTACAACAACCCTTCTTCCCTTATGCTCACCCAGCTCCTCAGTATTTGCATGACTGCTGCCTCCCAGTCCTGTGTTAGAGACCCCACATCGACCCCTCATCACCATTACCACCAATCTCTGTAGATTTGCCCTCACCAAGGTGTTCAACGACATCCTTTGTATAACATGGAGAAGGTCCATGTTTGGGGCTCAGGTTTTGGCAACAGCAGTGACAATATCTCCTTGGGGTTCTTCCTCCATGTTTTGCTTTATGACCCCACCCCATTCTACCTGTCTGGAGGGAAAGGGCCACAAGCCCACGGTGGAATTGGCTCTGCTGTGCCCCACACTGAGCCCAGTCCTGCATGTGGTGATCTACCTAGCTGGTGCCTTTGACCTCCCCCAGAAACTATTCTTGAGATCCCAGCAGCTGGGAACTCTGCAGGCTGGGAGGGTGTGAGGGACCCATGTTTTTGTGGGGTGATTCAGCAGGAAGGAGTGGGACTTTTCTTGTCCTTTAAGGCACATCACTTCCAGTGTCCTCGTGCCGTATTTTACAAGCTTAGTCTTACATTCAGATTCAGCTCAGTTGTGTCCTGGCTGTCATGGACCCCAAAACCAAAATACCTGTTCTGCAGGGCTGTCCTTGGACATCTTCACTGCCCATGGACCTGAGTGCTCCTCCTGCAGTGGTTCGGCCCCATGAGCTCTCTTTGGGGTCATGGTGTGCAGTCATTGTGTCACGCTCCATTTACCATGTCCTGGCCTGGGTTTGTGCCCTCTCCCAGGCCTGCCCCCATCCACTGGGAGGGAGAGATTTGGGTCAAATGGTTCTCAGGTGAGCAAGCATCACCATGGTGGCCCTGGGTGAGAAATGCTGGGGAGTGAGAGCCCAGAGCATCTCTTCAGTGCAGGAAAACACACTGGAACAAGCTAGAGGAAAAGCTCCACTTGGGAACAGATCAAGGACTCAACATGAAAGGTGAGGGTTAAGTACAGTATATGGCCCTCGCCTCCCTGTGCTCACTTAATAGAATTCTTCTCCCACACAATTTTTTGCCAGCTGTCCTCACCAATGAAGAAGTGAGGAGAGAAGCAGAGATGAAAATGTGCCTCCCAGAGGGGTCTGCTTCTTGTTGGGCAGCCATCAGTGTCTGGAGATAACAACGCGCTTCCTCCACATTTCAGAGAGGCCGAGAGAGGCTCAGGCAGGGAAGCTCAAAACTAAATTGCCAGCCAGGTCATTTCCACTTCAAGCTGTCAGAGCTCAAGCAGAAGGAGGGGAAGGACTGTTTGTTGGCTTTTCCTTCACAGCTCAACAAGCACACTGACACTGCAGCAGCCTGGAAGAAAGCACGTCAGATGCAGGTTGGCAGTGAAACAGCCTAAACCAGAGCACTCATCGTTAATTGACCTCCTCTCAGCACGGTGGTTTCTGTATAAACCAGCCAGGGGTTGCAAAGTTTGGAAGTGGTGGCTATAAATCTACCAGGGAGAAGAAAAGAGGGTGAGGTCGTCCTACAAACAAAGGCTTGGAAAGGATGTTGAGAGACCAGGTAGTCCCTCCACCATCTGCGTGGTTCAGTTCTGGGCTCTGCTCCGTTGCAGGCTCTCCCCACCTTCAGGGGTGTTCATCTGGGGAGGCTGGATGCCCACTCCTCGCTATTTTTAAAGATGAATGTTAATATGTTTAATTGGCAGTATTCTAGGAAGAGAGCCAGGGCTAAAAAGTATCTAGTAAGAAACTGCCAAGAAACACTGTTAAACAGGATCTAGGAAAAAAGCCAGACACAAAAATTTACGATCTTTATCTCTGTAATAATAATTTCACAGTGGTCAACCAACGACCAGAACAAAGGTCATCAGTTTCGTATCAGCTGGGTTTTGTGAAATCCTTTGTTTCCTTCAGCGTGAGCTTGCCCTGCAGGTCTCATGCAGAAGACTCTACAAACGAATGCAAAAGCCTGGCAGTCCAGACTGATCCACTTGCCCCCATTCTTTGCTCAAGACCAAAGAACTGTGCAATTCCAAATCAGCAACCTCCCTAGCACTGGTTGAAGCCCAGCCAGATCTTTACAGAGGGAAGAAGAATGTTTTACCTTGTTTATTAAATGAATTATCCATAGGAATCATCCAGTGAACTTCCATGTTGATAAAACTGCTTTGATTAACATCAACAGTCGTGAAATGTTATCTCAGAGTTTTTCATTTGCACAAATGCAAAAGCCAACCTTATCTTAGGTTTCCTTCCTTCCAGCAGGATAGGGGACAAGCAATGGACCCATGAAGACCTCTGAAAATAAATTAAAGGAGAAGAGGCTCTTCTTTTATTATTGTTTCCTGGTTGTATAGTAGGAACAGTCCTAGGCAAAATATACACAGTTTGCTTCTTGACACTGCTGCCAAGATTCCCAACTTTACAGTGAGGATCAGATTTCAGAACATTTCCAAACCAGCCCTGACAAAATTATTTGGCTATCCAAGAATCTTGGCTTTGGATGTTATTTATTTTTAAGGTAAAGTTCTGGTCCTGGTGACTTGCAGAGAAAAACCTTGAAAACATTTTTTTCGCGAGCCTTAATGGCTCAGAGGGTGGGATTCAGTTGCCTACACAGTGGAGCCTGGTGCCATCTGAGATACCCTTGTATATCTGAGACAGCCCACAGTGTTGGCAAAGTGACATGCAGCCAAGGGAAGAGGAGCACTCCTCAGAAGCAAGGGCTGGAGTCTGGGGCTGGATACCCTATAGCATCTAACTTGGCTCTAGGAAACTGTGTTTAGACAACTGAATCAAGCCCTAATGCACACATATAAAATATATATAATCAAATCAATCAGTCACTCAATCATTCACAGGAGGTATTTCCAAATCTTTACATTTCATGTCAGTTCTGGAGGCAATTTAAGCAGCTTTTCAACACTCAGGACCATGTTAGAAACACACTATTCGCTTCACTGACACTTCCAAGCATACTGAAGCATTCATCTGGCCCAGGCTCCCTGGTCCCAATCCTTTCTAACGTCCTCTTCTCCATCCTCTCTCCCTTCTGCAGCTCTACCAGAGTCATGGGAGACGTAGTTCCCTGCATGATCTCCAGAGAAACAGCAGAGGTTTATTTTTTGTTTCTTGTTTTGTTTTTTTTTCTGAATGAGAGGTATGCAATATGCAGGAGGAAAAGCCTTTCCACCAGGTGAAGAGCAAAGAGCTCCGATACGGCTTATGGAGCCCTGAGGGGTAATAGAAGGAGCTGGCATATGAACCATCACCAGCTCTGGGGCAGCGTTCCCTCAGAAAGTCAGTGCCTTCATGGAAAAGCAGGATATTTTTAGTTTACCCAGTGTATTTAAATCATCTTGGAGTACATTAAAATTATAGTAATTATCCCACCTTCTCATGTGGGATTCTGGGAGGTGATGGATTGGCGGATCGTGTGCTGGTGGAGTTATCTTATGCTGGTGGAGGTCCTTCTGCGAAACAGAATCATTTTGTTTCCACATTTTACAGCTGCAGCATTCCTGGCCCATTAATACCTGGGATCTGTTCCTATCACACCCTTCTCTCTCCAGCAGCCACCTCTCGCAGCACCCTGGAGCTGAGACAACCACTGTGACACAAACTCCTTCAAAGCAAAAATGCATTTACACGCTCCTGGAGTTGCACGTTGCTTGCACGTGTAGGTGAGGCTGATGTTGTCTTCACAACAGTACTTAACCACTGAATCATTTCTGCTTTCCCCTGCATGGCTGCACTGTGGGGCAATGCAGGGATACACATGTCCCAGCCCCTGTCCCACCAATGCAGGCACAAGAAGGGGATTTATTTCCCTGCAGCAGTACAATTTAAACAGAGCTGTTAAAAAATGCAGCTTTCTACCCAAAAAAAGGCACATCCATTTTCAGATCAGAAGCTTCATTTTTCTGATTGAAAAAATGTATGTCAGGGGCTGAACAGAGCAATCTTCTCTTGATGAAGAAGCCATTTCCCTTATAAACAAAGTCATCACCAAATTCTGGGTTATCTCTGGTTTTAACCTCACTTTCAAAAGACGGTGCTTCTCATCTCAAGATAAAGTCTCTTCCCCTCTCTTTGTTCCTTTTCATCAAAATAAAAATTTTACCAACATCTGAAAAAAATGGTTCCTGGTTCTTGCACCAGAGTCAGCGAGAAGTCCCCAGAATCCCTCCTGGTGGGGTGACACATGTTTCTGTCCCCCATCCCAGCATGACCTTGGAGGTCCTCCCAACCCAATGCAATCTCAGAAGTCCTCCAGTCCAGCATGACCATGGAGGTCCCCCCAACCCAGCGTCACCTTGGAGGTCCCAAACAGCCATGACAACAGGCTCTTTGAAGCCCTGTAGGTGTAAATCCCCCACAGTGAGCCTGGGCAATCCAGACACTTGCAAGGACAAATTAATTGAGATCCTTTGGTGAAGGCAAGCGATTCTCATCCTGGCTGACTGCACTTGGAGCATCATACCATACTGCTGGGAGGGGCCCTGGGCTATCACCTTGTCCCAAGAGAGGATCCAGGTGCAGACAGGCTGCAAACCTCCACAGCCTCCTGTCCTCCAGCTCAGATGGAGAAGTCCATATCACCTTCCTCTGCATGTAGGAAACCTTGCCAGCATCTGGCCATTCCCCTGCCTCACACCCATGTTCTCTGGCATCATCCCAGCTCTTCCAGCAGCATGTTCCTGATTATTTACTCTCTTTAAATGCTGCAGAAAAAATGTTGCTTTTCCTGAATACTAAGTAAGGAAGAAAAAAATGAAGCACATTCCCTTCCTGGACTGTGTTTGTTCCCTGGTTTGAAGTTCGCTGTTAATGCTGAAAGCTTTTGTGACCCTTGGAGATACTTGAACCAAGTGACCTCTGATGTTTGAGATGCTGATACGGTCCCACACTGAGTTTATCCTTGCATGGATCTTCTGTGTCTACCCATCCATCTATCCATCCACATAGCTCTCTGCCTCTCTCTCTCATTCCAGTGCTATCTGATCAGTTCTTGGCTTTCCTTGCACTCTTTCATCAAATTAATATCTTTCCCGTGAGGATGTTTTCTCCCTCTCTCTCTCTCAGAATGTCTCTTTTTACAGCCTGTCATTTCCTTCTCCATCTTGCCTTCTCCAGACCGGCTCCCCTTCTCTCCACGCTGCCAATTTGCAGTTGCGTTATGTATTCAGCATAACATATATATTTAAATGGGATGAATTTCCACTAACGCAAACAGTCTGGCCCATTAATTTCCATAGTGGAGCTGACAGCTTGGGCCTGGAGTCTCATTGCCTGGTGACACACGAGCACAGCTGCTTGAACTTGATGGGTAACTGTTTCCAGCGCCTAGCTGCACATCTGCAGGAGGAAGGAAATACTTTCTGTAAGGCTGGAAAAAATAAAGCCGCCTAGATTTCCCTCCCCCCCACCCCCTCGGATGATGATATTCATCATTCAAATGTTTCAGCTGAGTGGGTGTTTAATTCAGAGTTTGGAGGGGGACATTCATGGTGTGTTACAAGCTTTGCTGTTGATCCTTTGTTCCAGCCTCTGTGGTGCTATCTTCACCAAGAGCTTCTCCTAAACCACTTGGAGCACTGCCACGTATCCAGCAACACTGGGTACCCTGATAGCTTCAGAATCATTTGCTGAATTAAAACTGAGAGTGATGTGTCTCCTCACCATGGTTGATACATTGATAAATTATAGCAGAGGGAAACAAGCAGCGGGATTTCTTTGAGATGGGCCTACCATGACCTTGCTGAATATTGGGCCAAGTCCTGATCAGCTTTGCTGATGGGACCCAGAAGACAAAGTTAGCAAAGCTTCAGGAATTGACCCAAATTTTTCACTTTTAGTTGCTTCAGGAATATGTGATTAACACCATAAACCGCTCAGGCTTTGCTTCCTCAAAGTAACTCAAGTATTCTCACCCACCACATCTTTATCATAGAATCACAGAATGGTTTGGGTTGGAAGGGACCTAGAAGATCATCCAGTCCCAACCCCCTGCCATGGGCAGGGACACCTCCCACCTCACCAGGTTGCTCCAAGCCCCATCCAACCTGGCCTTGAACACTGACAGGGAGGGGCAGCCACAGCTTCTCTGGGCAACCTGGGCCAGGGTCTCACCACTCTCACAGCAAAGAATTTCTTCCTAATATCCAGTCTAAATCTCCCCTCTTTCAGTTTGAAACCTTTCCTTCTTGTCCTATCACTCCATGCCCTTGTCAAAAGTCCCTCTCCAGCTTTCCTGTAGTACCTTCAGATACTGGGAGGTGCTATGAGGTCTCCTCAGAGCCTTCTCTTCTCCAGGCTGCACGACCCAAACTCTCTCAGCCTGTCCCCATAGCAGAGGTGCTCCAGCCCCCCGATCATCTCTGTGGTCTCCTCTGGTCTCTCTCCAACAGCTCCAAGTTTGTCTTACGCTGGGGTTCCAGAACTGGACACAGTACTCTCCAGAAAGCCAAAATACCTGTAGGAAATGTGTTGTGCTGCAGTCTGTTGGCAAGCTGTGTTTCCACTGTCTCCCTGCGTATGATCTTCGCTTGGCAGCTGAACAGAAGGAGGAAATGGGCCATGAGTGCCACTCGTGGGATGCAGCCATGGGAGATAATCGCTAGCTCAGATCAGAGTGAAGAAAAGTATGTGTCGTGGAAGCAGAGGTGTTACTTTCAGTGGGACAGCAAGAGAAACCAAGTCTGCTGGACTACATACTGCTGTGCGCATGAATATAAACCCCAGTTTTCAATATATAATGATGTTTGTTTTCTCTTTCTGGTCCAAAATCAGGTGCTGGGGATATTCACTTGTCACGAGTTACATAATTCTTGTTGCAGCATGCATCAGCTTTGCCTGGAAATAGAGAACAAATACAGGCCTAAACATGTCAAAACGTGCCAGAAAGTGTCCTTCTGTCCCCATGACAATCTCCCAGCAGCTCTGTCCTTCCAGTGTTGGAATATGCTCTTGGAAAACCTTTTCATTATCTTCTCGCAATGCACTGGGCAGTGTGGTCTTCTGTGTATTAATTCCCAGCAACTTAATGTGAGATCCTGAGAGCTTTGGGCTGGTTTTGGAGGGTGATCAGCTAATTTAACACTGAGCAAAAGGGAAATAGCTCCCACTGAAGTTCGAGTCATGGGGCTGGACTTCAGATGATGCCTAGAGCACTAATAAGGAAATCTATAGGGAAAAGTCACACCTACTGCTGTACTGCCAAGATCTCCCTAGCAAAAGGTCTTAGAAAGCAAAATTTTTACACAGTTACTGCTAAAGGAGAGCAGACTCACTCACAGACCTTATTTTTGAACACAGGCTGAAGAAGTGTTAAGATATGAGCAACTGTTGAAGTTGGCCCTGCTTTGAGCAGGGGTGGATTGGATTATCTCCAGAGGGCCCTTCTGACCATTTTTTTTTCTATGATTCTGTGGTTCTGTGATATCATTTGCTGCATTTAGGCAGAAGCTGGATTCTGCAGCTGCCAACTGCAGTAGGCTACAGAGTTTTGACCTTTAGGTCAGAGATCTTGTGAGATATCTCATCAATCCACTCTCCTGCCAGGCTGTGGTCCCCCCTCCCCAAAGGGCCTGATATAGGCAGGAATCTGTACAAAATGGGTTTGGCAGAGCTGTGTGCCATAGACACTATGGGCTTTTTTTTCCTAAAAAGAGACAAATCTGGTCTGAATTAAAAAAGCAAGACCTGCTTTCTGAAGCCTGCTGAAAAGGCAACAACAAGCAACATCGTTCTGCAACTGATTAACTGAACTCAAAGAGCCATTCAGCTGATCCAGAGTACATATTTGCATTCGGTAATATGGTCATTTATTGCACCTTGTGACCTACTGAAACATGAACAAGGCTTTTCCCTCCCCTGTATTTCACTGAGTTTCCTTTCAACACAATTGTTGTCTCCGGGCCCAGAAGTTTGTCCTGGTGAGCCTGGATTTTCCAGAAGAAACTCCTACCTATTTTGTGGCTTTCATTTTGTATCTTTTCTAGAGCAGCAAAATTCCTGGTCCAGGTGGTAAGTCAGAGGTGGGAAGAAAGGGGCTTTGTTTTCCTTGATATAGTTAAGAAAATCTTAGGCTTTGTGAACATTGATGCTGAGATACCTTGTGGAGGTGATGGGCAAATCAAGGCTGAGCCAAACTCTGTGTACAGACATGGTTTAGTGGTGAACTTTCCCAACCAAAATGATTCTACGATTCCTTCTTGATTTGGTTCAGAGTAGTAAGTTACATGTTTCTTGTATGTGATCATGTCTCACGATTGGTTTGGAGCTGAAATGATGCAATGCCAGCTTGTAGTGGTGATGAACTGAACCTACATTGGGACCTCTGTTGACAGCATGCAGCTGACTGAATCCCAGGTCTAGTCCCAGGAGGAGGAGACCAAGTGATCTAACAAAAGCCTGCTCAGCCATGTTTTCAGGTTGTGTACCCATTTTTCTATCTTCTTGCACAAATCTAGTACCACCTCCATGTGCTGAAGTATAATGCCCTTAAGTTTGCAGACCCCAGGGGTCCACTTCTGTGACTTTGGAGCCATCTGATAACTAACAGAAGCTTGTCATCTCCTCTGAGCCTCTTGGTCTCAGCCCACAAGTGCTACCAGTCCATCTCCCTGCTGCAGTGCTTCTCCCAGTAGACAGAGGATGATGCTTCTCTGACTTCTAAAATAGTTCAGACAAGATCAGATGACTCATGCTGTAGAAATGACCCATCCCCTCCATAAAGGGAGCCTTCCATGATCGGTCCTTTAGGAGACATCCATGATGTGCACATCTAAAGGCTGGTGAGATGAACCCTAGTCCAAGAAACACAGAGAGATTACTCCTAGGATGTAGGAGATGAGAATAGCCACATTCTTTCCCATCCTCACTTTCAAATAATTTGAGCTTGTTTGCTCAGATTGCTTGTTTGCTTCTTGCAGAGCATTAAAATAAATGTATAGCTGCTCCCTTGCCTGTCTCTGGATTTGAATAGGGCTCTGAAAGACACAGTGGGAAAGCATTTGGGCTGCCTTAAATCATGGACCACATGGTAAATTATTTATTTGCCTGCTTATATCCTGTAATAAAAAACACACAAACAAACCCTTCCTTCTCTTAAAACTCTCAATTTACGTGTGTAGCTAGTTTATATAGCCCCAGCTCCATTGGTGTCTGAACCATTTGCAGGCACTGGAGAGCTTCAGTGGCACAGACAGCACTGGTGCCCCTGTCACTGCAGAAGGGGAGCTGAGGCACGTTCAGATCCAGTCACTTGCCGAGGTCACAGCCAGAGCAGGATTTCATGTTCAGAGGAGCAATCTTGGGAAGATCTTCAGAGGAGTTTTGGGCCCCTCAATACAAGAAGGACATTGAGGGGCTGGAGCATGTCCAAAGAAGAGCAAGGAAGCTGGTGAAGGATCTGGAGCACAGGGCTGATGAGGAGCAGCTGAGGGAACTGAGGTTATTCAGCTTGGAGAAAAGAAGACTGAGAGACCTTATTTCTCTCTACAACTACTTGAAAGGTAGTTTCTGCTGTTAAAACTTTGCCAAGCTAGGAAAGCAAGCATGACAACAAATTCAGGTCTGATGTGATTGAAATTGTCTCTAAGGCCACCATATCCCTGCCAGACGTTGCCACTTCTGTGTGTTGTTCCTTGCCTGCCGTTGGTTCAACAAGTCATCCTAGGAGGGAGATGTTAGTGGACAGACTAACCAGAAAGCACAAGTAACCAGTGTGGTTACTCCCAGGAGTAGGGTGAACGCCTTTGCCTTGGGACATAACAGTTACTGCAAAACACCATCATCAAGCTGAGAAGAGCAACCAAGATAGGGCAGTGCTTTCTTTCTGAGAACCATGGGTGTCTTTGCCTAAACCCTCACTGTGGTGGTGACCTGAGCTGGAATTCAGCTTGTGGACTCTCAGTGCTCAATTTGGTTGCCTAAATATAGATGGCTTGTGCCATTTGAGATGTTCCAGAGTATCCAAGTCATCCACATGCACCTGGCAGACATCAGACCTGGATGACATTAGGTTTACTGGTGACCTGTGCCTACCTGAAGCTATAGCATGAGGGCAAGCGTGATATCTTATAACCTCAAAAATACCAATGTCTTTTATGTTAGGCAACTGAATCACACTTTAATGGTTGGTCATCTGCATCACACCTAACCACTGCAATCTGTCAACCTCATCCCCACTGACTGTCACAGCTACTGAGACACCTTGCTCACGTGGAGCAACCCACACGCAAAGACCTAAATTCAAGAGTTTAATTTAGTCACTGCACTGCAATCACTGGGCTCAGTGTGTAGTTATTTCTCAATCTGCAAAGGGGAAAGATGTACCCAGGGAAGTGTGGGACTTGTCATTAGTATTATTCATGGGAATCTCTGCTGAGAAGAGTCAAATCCTCTGGTCCAAAGTAGACCTTGCCAGTCTCCAGTTACAGGAAACATTTTCACATGCCTGTGCTGGGAAGCATCTCATTTGGTTTATCTCCCTTGTAGGTGTCCACCTCTAAGCTTGTCAGCCTGGGTGGGTTTTTTTACAATTCAGGTCTATCAAACAGTCTAGCCTACAATCCATCCTGGAGTTGTCATCTAAAGCAGAACAGATGAATCGTGTCTTAAAAGTGCTGGTTTCAGTCCACTGACTGCAAGAGGAACCTGTGACAATGAGTTCAGAGACAGACATTTGCACTGGAGCCATCTAATGCCAGGCGAGCTGGATGTCATCTGATTTCTGAACCCTCCCCACTCTCAAGCATGCAAATGAATGAGGCAGGGCTGCAAGCACAGCTCAGGAGATATCTTCTCTATGTTCATGCTGACTGGTACTGAAACCCAGAAGACTACTGTGAATGGGAGTGAGCCCATCTGAACAGCTTGCTGCCACCTGGAAACCAGGCTGAGAACAAGAACCAGATGGTAAGATACGAGACCTTAATTAATAATATGAATTCCTACTCTGTACAGCAGGCTTCTCATCAGCAGATCTCTGTGCCTCACGTGGCTATCAGTGTCTGAGAAGTTACCTGTGATCACTTCGCAGTTGAACAAGCTTCTGGAGTCCCAAGCCCAAATTGGCACCACATGTGTCTCCTGAGCAGCCCAGACTCCAACCAGCCAATTCTGGAGTCAGATCTAGAGATTGTCTGGATGCAAATTGAAAACCAGGTCTGGGACATGACTATTCACATAGGGATAACCTGACGGACAGGAGAAACACCAGGGACAGCTTCATGCAGGGTTTCTCTCCCATTTCTCTGCCTGTTCTCTGCCCTCCTTTCACTGCTATGCTGCCTGCAATGACTGGGACTCAGGCTGGAGAGTCAATGTTTCTTCTTGGAGAACAGGGTCTCCTTGGGTTAGATCTACTGTTTCTGAGCTTCTTCACCTTCTCACAGTGAGATGCATAAAATTTTAGCACATCAGATGAAAAGACTCATTTAAAAATACCATGACCTGGGGGCCTCCACATATTCCAAAGCACCTCTAGCCCAGCCTGCCTTGCCACATGTGTATTTCCCCCCTAGCCCAGCATTTCAGACACGTTTTCAACAAGCAAGCAGCTGTGAGAACTTCTGTATCAGGAAGAACTTCTTTTCTGTGAGAGTGCCAGAGCACTGGACCAGGCTGCCCAGAGAGGTTGTGGAGTCTCTTTGGCTGGAGACATTCAAACCCCGCCTGGATGCGTTCCTGTGTGATGGACTCTAGGTGACCCTGCTCTGGCAGGGGGGTTGGACTGGATGAGCTTTCGAGGTCCCTTCCAACCCCTAGGATTCTGTGATTCTGTGATTCTGTGACTGCAACAGCAGATCTACAGCACATTGCACAACCACTGCAGCTGCATGGGCTGCACGTGCAAAGGTCCCCTTGCACACCCAGTGTGCTGCCGTGAAAGGCACCCAGCAGCTCCTCACACAGCCATCCAAGCCTGCTGAAACCCTGGCATGGTGGGTGCAATACAGCAAAATGCTCTTCTTCATCAGCTCCCTCGTGCTTATCAATCGGAATATTAATAAAACTTGTTCAAAGCTCCCTCAGTGTCCAATGATTACTTGGGAATAGTCCAATGTTCCAGCCCCAGCCAGGCTTGTAATGAGGGGACCGGGGGATCAAAAGCATTTTAAAATGGCCTTGCTAATCAGTCATCAACAATTGGGTAAATTAAGCTCTGCAGTCTTTCTTTTTGCGAGCGAGGGATCTGCCGGACGTGTCTTTAATGAGGAGATTCCTATCCCTTTAATATTCCTTAATACCTTTCTGGAGGAAATGAACCGCGGGGAGACTTTGTTGGTGGAATGAGAGGAATTCAGATAACTGCTGGCCTCTGCTTTCTCACACGTAGGGCTGAGAAACCCTGGCTGGACGAGGGATGCTGGGTTTCACGGCAGGGCAATTTCCTTCCAGAGATCCTGATAACATTCCTGACAACTCCTTCGGCCAGTGCCATTGCCAAAAACAGACATTTGTTTTTCTCCTCATTGCCAGCTAAGCCCTGTTCCTTACTCATCTCTGAGGATCTTGTCCATCTGTGGTGAAAGCTTGTTTTCTAAAGATGGGCACAGTACTCCCAAGGTAATAGTCCCAGAAGCAGATTCCTGTTAATTATTAACATGCAAGAGGCAATACAAATATCACAGAATCTTGGCTCATCTTGGGACTTCTTTGGGACTGCCTGTGTTTGTTACCTTTGGCTTATGTTCTAGGTCTCTCTGCGGACCTTTAATGAATCCACTTGGGACCTGGGAGATGCCCTCTGTGTGTCTTTCTCTATTCCACATGGTACTTGTGGTCTTTTACTGTAGGTCTTAAGGGTGTCAGGAGGTCTTTGGAAGAGTTTCGTAGTCCATAGTAAGACTTGGCTATGGGATAACGGGTTCTGCAGATCTTCTGTGCCCAGAGACATCTGTCACTCCATTGACTCCTAACCTAGAAATCAAGACACTGGCACTCCTTGGCAAGTTTCAGAATATGAGGAACTTCTAAGCACAGAAATCATACCAGTCTACAAATGGTACCCATCTACAAAGGGACAGGGCTTACTAGGGGATGTGCATGTCAACCCTGCTAAATTCAGGTGGCTGCAGAAGTGAATAATTTGGGTGCTCTGGGCACTCACTAGGGGATCTGCAAATCAGGTGATAGAAAACTATGTTGTTTCTACACATTAGTATTACTCTTGCCTAGACATGGTGAGAAGAGAACCAGACCTGGTGATACACCATGGAGATGCTGTCCAGCCGGATGGTGCACACAGCGTAGGCAGAGAATTTCAGGGAGATTTTATTTCTCCAGAGGGAGCCCAGCTTGACAATGTTTTAACTCTCAAGCACGATGGCACAGCAATTAGCATATCCAGCATCTAGCACCCTGCTTTCTCCTTAGGAGCGGAGGCGGGAAGGAGGAGCAAATCTGAGTAGGAATGAAGAGTCCAGGCACTGCCAGGATCTGAACTGCATGGGGACACGCTCCGCTCACCTTTCTTGAAGCCTCCATGGCACATGTTCGTCTTGCACAGACACCTAAAATAAAAGGGGATTTATGAGATTTTGTCCACAGACAGCAAAAGCTGCTATCGATTACTGCAAGGCTCTTAAATGAGAGTAATTCACAACCCTCTTCAGTTTTGAAGGCAAGCTCTAATTTAATATCATTATGTCTTCATGCCCCCACACATTCCACTGTCTCATTCACTGAGCTTTTATTGGGCTTTGGATAATTTATGGCTAGATATGCTGCCTTTTATCTGACCTATTTTTAGCTATTCTTGCTTTTTACATTATTTTTTTCCTGCCATCACAACTGGCAATTAAAGTAAAAAGGTTTTAAAAAAAATATGATAAAGTTCCACCGAGCTTTAACCTTTATTTCTTTTCTTTTACGTGCTGGAGGATGCATTTGTTATTGCGATAGCGTTTTTGAAGACAGGAGTTTGTGATAAAAACACTTCCCCTAGATTGTATTTCTTTCCTTTTTTCTTCATTTCAACAAAGTCCAAAGTGTATGACTGTGCCCCAAAATCTCCACCAATGACCCTGCCTGGGTTGCACAGCTGCTGAGTATTCCCAGCTTACTCCAGTTTCCATCTGTAACTGAGGGCCAGAAGATTTCAGGGCCTTTTCCCACAAGGATTCAAGTGTCCTCAGTCCTTAAGAGCTTCAAAGGAGGTTGTTGATGGGGTTGGACCCCAAAGCTTTCGAAGCTCTTTGGTGCAGAGAGAAAAACAGGGACAGTTTGTACCAGAGGGATATTTTTTAAGATTATTTATTTTTAATAAAGAGTTTTTGTTTTCTAATATTAATAGAAACAATATTTTGGTTTTTATAATTGAATTCTATAGTAATATAACACATACCATGCATAATTGTATTTATATCTGAAATGTTACTGTTTATGGTTTTGGATATCTTAACTGAAACAACTGGTGGAATTAAATAAAGGTTTCAGACCTAGAAGGCTGAAGATGTCCTTGTGCCCCTGAACCTTTGGTCATTTTTTCCATGAATAACAGTTGATCTGCCTTCAAAAAAAATAAATCAAACCACTCTAGGTAGCTATTTTTCATGCTCTTTGGTTTAGAAGTAAGGCCACATAACAGTGTAAATCAGTCCCACTGACTTCAAAGCTATTATTTCTTATTTTTTTTCCACTAAACAATTTGGTCCATGAAATCTCTCCTAGTGGAAGTGTTTGGTGCTTTGCTCCTGGGCTGTGGGGCTCAGGCACCGCATCTCCATGAGTTCATCTTTTCTCTCAGGAAAAAGCCAGGATTTTCCTGGGCTGAGATGTCCAGCCAGCAGTTAGCAGGGTTTATAAATGGAGAGGAGCATGGTGGCATTTCTGTGGCACTGAGGGGACAGGATCCACTGCAGCCATGGGGAGCCCAAGAGGATCACCCAAGGGTGGGCACACAGGGAAGAACAATACCCAAGAGGGTACCATCTAACCATTGCACTGAGAGACTTGCATGCTATGGCTGGAGAAAGATGTCTGGAAGCAAAACTGACCATGGGACAGGGAGGTTTTTCTGGGATCCAAATCATCTGCAAGGACCTGACAATTTTAGCAGAACTTACCCACGAGAAACTTTCCAGCATCTTGCATTGATGCAGCTGTAGGCAATCAGAAACACTTCCTTTGCTTCAGGAATTTTAGACGGGTTCCTCACTGCTCCCTTCTTCAGCTTTTCTGTTCATTCCTCACCTCTGAAAACTGAGGCAAACCCCCAAATTCTGGGTTGTCTCACTTCAAGCCTCCCACATTAATATGCAAAAAGTTCTGCTGTTCTGTTGTTTTCCTGCAATTTTTAAGACAAGTGTCATTACATTGATATTTCCTCCATACAACAGTTCCAATTTCTGGATGTATTTTTGGACATATTCGATGCACAACTCTTGATGACTGTCATTTTTTTTCCCCTCTGCCTTTCTGGTAAATAGAAAATTACCTTGTTCTATTTATAAATGCATACATAGCGTGGTGTAATGCTATAAATATTACTTGCAGTTAACTGTGATATTGATATAAATATCATAGATGCATAGAAGAGCGTTAGTTAGATATGCTGAACATACACATCTTCCAAAGTGTCAACAACCCATCGTTTGACTGTCCTCAAAGTTTCTGTGAGCCATGGCTGGAGTTTGCCAGAGGTGGCTGTCCTGTGTCACAGCTCGATCCTTCAGGATGTGCCAGGTGTCCGGCGGGGATTCCTCATTCATCCCAGCCTTGCGGAAGAAGGCAATGGATGCTGTATTGGTGTCTTGTACTAGAGATGCTGAGATTGACCAGCCACATTCCCGCATGTAACAACCACCACAGTGCTGCTAACGAGAACCAACAATCACGAGGCAGATTTCTCCTCAAGCCTCAGCCAACTCGAAAAATCATAAGACTGGATTTGGAAAAAAACCACAGGGTTGTAAAAACCATGCGTGTGAGTTGTTTTCACAGATGAGTTTCATTCAAGCAGCTTCCTCCAGTCGCAAGGGAGAGAAAATAAATATTTATTTTAATTTAAGAAGGAAAAAAAGTTATTAAACTGCTGAATAATCATGGTGCTTCAGCAGCTGGAGCTTTTGAGTAGAGACTACAAGTGGGCATGGGTAGAAGGTAGGTTATGTAGGACATACTGTGTGATTAAGCAACACTGCAGGTCTCCAACCACTACATGTAGAAGACAACAACCAAAAAAAATTCTAACATAAATACTCTAATCCCACAATGTTAAAATATGAAGTGGAAAATACACAGCAACAGTTTACTCTTGCACCTCCCTGCTTATTGTGAGACACGCTACACAGGCTATTGTATCAGGTCTGCACTCGACCCTCAGGCAAAATCTTGCCTAGCTGGAATAGGCAGTGAAAAAGCCATAAATAAATAATGTGCTTTTTTAGAAAATACAACCTTAAACCATCTGATACCATCTGATTAGAACAGCCAATGCTGTACTTTAAGGAAAAAAAAAAGGAGAAAAAAAAAAAAGCATTTTGTCCCTGGAGACCAGGGGGAATTGCTGTGGAGATGTGGTTAGGAGAGAGGAGCTCCCCAGGAACCACGGTGACCTCTGCAACCTGTGCTCTGCAGAAAACTCATAGGGATTGAAAAATAGTGGTGTGCACCTTGGGTCATCAAAGGGTCTTTTAGCATATATGGTGCCCACCAGGTTACACAGGCTTTTTTTTTAGGTGCCTCCCTGCTAGATTATACATCCTCTTCTAGGGTAGATGGTGCTTGCTCACAAGGTTATACTGAGGTGCAGTGGAGCTGTTTCACTCCAGCATCACCTGGAGGTGTCGGTACCCAGAACAATAAAATCACAGTCGTGGGGGGTACACCAGGCCCATGCCTCCCACCTGCCCCAAAAGCACATTTCTGGGTGCCCCAGTGGGGAGGGCAGGCTGGTGGCAGGTGCTGGTGTGGGGAAAACGGAGAGGGGTGGGTTCATGCTGCTGCTCACCCCCTGTTCACAGCCGGGCTGGCAGACTTGTGAGCAGTGGTTTTTTCTAGAAATCAGACCAGGTCAGACAAGATGAGGGGCAGGAGAGAGGCTAGACTGTGCTCACCACTGTGATAACTGCACTTGTGCTCTGCAGGGAGAGGAGCTCTCACCCCTTGCAGCCTGTGCCAGCCTCTCAGTGGGGTTCACCGCAGCCCATGAATTAACTGGATAACCCAGTCAGCATGGGTTCATGGAGGCAGGTCCTGCCTGAAGAACCTGATCTCCTTCTATAACAAAATGGATGAGGGAAAGGCTGTGGATGTTGTCTCCTTGGACCTCAGTAAAGCCTTTGACACTGTTCCCCACAACATTCTCATGTAAAAACTGTCTGCCCAAGGCTTGCACGGGTGTGCACTCTGCTGGGTCAAACACTGGCTGAATGGCCAGGCCCAAAGGGTGCTGGTGAATGGAGTTAAATCCAGTTGGCAGCCAGTCACAAGTGGTGTTCCCCAGGGTTCAGGGGCCACTCCTGTTTAATATCTTCATCAATGATCTTGATGAGGGGATCAAGCATACCCTCAGTAGGTTTGCAGATGACACCAAGTTGGGCAGGAGTATTGATCTGCTCAAGGGTAGGCAGAGATCTGGACAGGCTGGATCAATGGGCCAAGGCCAATTGTATGAGGTTCAACAAGGCCAAGTACCAGGTCCTGCACTTGGGTCACAACAACCCCATGCAATGCTCCAGGCTTGGGGAAGAGTGGCTGGAAAGCTGCCCAGGGGAAAAGGACCTGGGCGTGTTGGTCGACAGCTGGCTGGATATGAGCCAGCAGTGTGCCCAGGTGGCCAAGAAGGCCAACGGCATCCTGGCTTGTATCAGCAATAGTGTGGCCAGCAGGACCAGGGCAGTGATTGTCCCCCTGTACTCGGCACTGGTGAGGCTGCACCTGGAATTCTGTGTTCAGTTCTGGGCCTCTGACTACAAGAAGGACATTGAGGTGCTGAAGCGTGCCCAGAGAAGGGCAATGAAGCTGGTGAAGGATCTGGAAGACAAACCTTACAAGGAGCAGCTGAGGGTTGTTTGGTCTGGAGAAAAGGAAGCTGAAGCTTCTTGCTCTCTACAACTCCCTGGCAGGAGGTTGGAGCCATGCGGGGGGGTCGATCTCTTCTCCTAAGTTACGAGGGATAGAACAAGAGGAAATGGCCTCAAGTTGTGCCAGGGGAGGTTTAGATTGGATACTGGGAAAAATTTCTTCACCAAAAGGGTTGTCAGGCCCTGGCACAGGCTGCCCAGGGCAGTGGTAGAGTCACCATCCCTGGAGGGGTTTAAAAGTCATGTAGATGTGGTGCTGAGGGACACGGCTTAGCAATGGGCTTGGGAGAGCTGGGTTAGTAGAGTTAGGTTAATGGTTGGACTCAATGATCTTAAAGGTCTTTTCCAACTTACATGATTCTATGATTTTATCTCTTTTTAATTAACAATGCACTTGTATGCAATGTACTTTGATACCTACAAGCCAGTATAAATAATAAATGCAAACAGCAGCCATTTATCAGCGTGGTGGGGTTTAGCTGGATCAGTATTGATCCCTCTTTATAACTACACACTCTTACAGGCAAAAGATGATATATTTCATACTCACGGAGTGGTTAATTACTGCTTAAAATAAATTGAAACTAACTGGCCAAGAAAAATAACCCATTAGTTGTGTTTAAAATAAATTTTGGGGGTTTTGGGGGGTTATTTACATTTCTAGGTGATAGTAATTTGCATTGAAGAAATCTTCAGCACTTCATTAACTAATTAAGCTCGTAAAGCAGCTCAGTGACTGGTATAGTTCACTGAAAGTTCACATTTAAGCTGACCAGAAATGCAACTCTTTTAAATTTTGAAGTGAATCAATCAATTAAAAAGGAAGATAAAACTTGCTGAAGAAAACATTTGTTTCAGTGGGAACCTTATATTTTTTGACTTTGAGAGATTCTAAACACTTGCACAAGATAAAATTAAGGCAGTGTTAAAACCAAGAAACTTTTTATAAGTGAAGTACTTTGGGTTTTAATCTCAAAATGAAAACCTCAGACCTCGTTGAACATAATTCCTGAATATCCTTTTTTTTTATTATTATTATTTTTGGGCAATTTGGTGCAAGCTGATGCAAATCTGCAGGGCATTTCTGGGCAGCTGAATTCTCCCTCTTTCTTTTTTCTAAAAAAAGGTTTGACTAAGAAAACTAGCACTGCAATTTAGCCCTTGTTGAGGAGAGAGGAGAACCTCATGTTCCTTCCTCCTAGATTTTTGTCATGCTTTGTGCTGTGGATATTATTAGGACATTGCTGTCCTACAGGAAAATTCCCAACCTGAGCCCAGGGACTTACTGAGCCCTTTGGTGAAGGAAGACTCTTTTAAGCACCTGTAAAGATCAGAAAAAGGATAGAATTAAGGGGGAGGAGAGGACAAGACCCATCTCTCTGCAGAGCAGCGGCAGACAAGAGGCCCTGACAGAGTTGGGGTGCAGCTGACTGAATGCCAGACATCCATAAGCTGCTGTGTGTCTCTGACCCATTTGCCCCAGGCTCCCTTTATGTTCACCCATAATAAATGAAGACCCTTTTAGGATAAGGTTTGTCTACCTTTAACTGGGCGATGGATGTAGGAGAAGAAGCTCACTCTGGGCTCGTTGACCGTGAAGGCAGCCCAGGGTGACCATTCTCAGTGGAGACACCAGCACTTGGCTGGATGACCCTTGCTCATAACACCAATAACTTTGGTGCCATCGAAGTTTGTTCCTGAACAGAAATGCTCATGATCAGCTTTACCATCGTGACTACTCACACTGAGCTCGGTAGGGATCACAACCAGGAATAACTCATTTAACTTGAGGTCTCCTTGGAAGCGAGACATGGTGCTCACCACCTCCAGTGCCACTGCTTCTGCAGGTCAGGTGGTGCAGGTGGGTAGCGCTCTGCTTGACCTTGTTGAGTTTCCTGGAAATTTCTGCTACTGCAGTGTAAAAGCCCATTTTTGCTGTCCCTTGAGCCACGAGGAATGACTCCATGGAGAAACCACCAACCAGGCCCCGCTTTTTCTGAAACATTTGGTTACTCCACCTCAGGTGACCACTGGGTAGGGAAGTAGGAAAGGGATGGTTGGTTGGCATCTCGTGTCAGCACCAGGGGAGAGTTTGGGGGTGGAAGAAGAAACCCATAGCCAAACTGCTAGGTTATAGTGTCTGGTCTGCCCGCTCTCCTCCACATTTGGGACAAGGTGCAGCAGATGGAGCTGCTGTTCACAGCCCACCTCTTGTGTGTGCTCAGGCTCTTTTATCTGGGAATGCCTTCAACAAGCTCGTAACCTCTGGATGAGTTACAGTCTATCAGCTAAAAAAACATCCAGATGTGATTTAAAGGCTTCGCACACAGGTCGTAAGGAAGCACTTTCACCAGTTACTCACTTACACTGTTAAAACTTGTGTCTTATTTCTGCTTTCAATTCTTCTGGCAATCGTTCTCACCCTCTGGTCACTGCCCCAGCAAGGTCACAGAACTACCTGATCTCAAAAATCTGTTCCTTACACAGATACTGTCAGATGTTAAATATTAAAATATTTAATGCCTTTTAATTTTGTGTTGGATAAGCCAAGTGGACCAAACAACTTAATTCTTCACTCCTATTATGGAGCAGATGGCTGCTTACAAACAGTCTCAGAGGCTTGGATTTGGTCCTCTCCCATGGGCTCAAGGCACTTTCAGCACTCTTATGGGCTGCCAAATGACTGGAGCCCTTGGGTCTTCTGCGTCAATGAAAATCTTGAACCTCAAGTAGGATGAAGAACATATGCCTTTGTTTTCACAGCCAACCAGAAACTTGAGGTTTTTCATTTATAAGATTAACAAAAGAAGCAGAAGATCCCAGGTTAGGAGCCATTTTCCATCTTGTCCCTCTTAGCTGGAGGATCGCAAGTAGAGCAACCTTTGAGACCCACTGTGATTTATGTTCTTCTTCAGGATTCACCATGCAACTTCAAGACTAGGCCATCCAGAAACACCTTCTGTGGCACCATGACAACCTGTTGACCCATCACTGCCTTGGTGGTGTGTCCTAGGAACCCCCAAAATGTGAGACAGCCCTTTCCATGGGGGTGTGAAAAGGAAATGCAAGATGGGTCGTTTGCAACCACAAACAGTGCTCATGGTGTGATGTGAAAGCAAGAACTGACTTGTAAAAGCAGGCATGGAGTGAAGCAGGTTGAAAACCCTGGCTTATCCTAACTCATCACAGAGGCAGCCGTGTTTCTGTGCTGCACCACACCGAACCCTGTAGCAGATGGTCGAGAAGGTGCTGTCTGGCTGCCCTTGGTTTGAGCAACCTCCCAAAGTGCTTTCCTCTGTAATTCCCTGAACGGCTGCACAATCAGCACTGTCCAAGCAGGTGCTGGGCTGGTAAACAGAGCACTTGGACATTACCTAGTGATGCCCCAATGCATGCTCCAGAGTCCTGATTTTAGTACAGATACCTTGTTTTGCTCAAGTTTCTAAAGAGAAATTAAATACTTCAGCTTCTGTTTTGCAACAGTGGCCAAAGGGACGTTCAGCCCCTTCAGTTCATGGTTCTTCTCTGGGTTTTGTGCCCCTGCACAGTCATTGGTGGTGTCTAGACAAGAATTTGCAGTGCTCTTGTAAATTAATTCTTGAAGTATGTCAGATAACAAGTGTGCTTACGAGCACGGATCCCAGACATTCCTTGAACATATCTTCCAGGACACAAAGGTCATGCTGCTTGGACCAGGTTGAACCATCAGAGAAAATGCAAGTGCCCATGTCTCTGTGGGAACTGCAGTGGTTAAAAACTACATCATGTTGCCCTTCAAGGACACCCGAGGTGGATGTGGGAGCCCAGGTGGGAGGGAATCTCCCCTCTGCACTGAAGGAGGGAAACAAAGGGCCAAGGAAAAGAATAGGATGAAAGCGATGGTGAGGGTCCACTTGAGCATCTTCTCCTGCAGAGATGGTCCTAAGGAGCTGACCCCACACGCTGGAGCAGTTCAGCTGCATTTGACAAGCAGCATCTATGCCTTGGCCAAAAAGGAACAAATGAATATATGAGAGACTAGCCCAATCTGCATAGTCCTGGGACAGGCTCACATCCAAAGCTCATCTCTTCCCAGACTGGGGTGCGGACTGAGATACCGGGTTCTGGTTTGAGCTGCTCTCAAGCAGAGACATCAGGCGTGCTGGCTAAAGGCTTTCATTTTTTACTGCAATACCTCTGCCTGCCAAACCGGCTGAGCTGGGAAAACAATCCATAATTGACTACAGAGGCATGAGGTTATAATGATTTACCCTTTTTCTGAAGCATGCACATAACTTCTGCCAATTAGCCAAAAGCTAGAGAGATTTTTAATGACAATATGTCCAGAGGGAGGAGGCACTTGGGCTAAGGGGGTCGGGGAGGAGGCAGCTGTGACTGCAAATACCGCAGTCTGAGTTGCAAGTCATAGGAGCTTGAGGTCTAATGATGTGAAGAGGAGAAGGTACAGTGAATAGATTTGCTCAGGGATGAGCATGAAGCACACAGCTTCCCAGTTGGCAATGAGAGGCAGCCTGGCCCAGTCTGGGGCTGGGGTAAGTGGGGTTTTGTAGGCATGGTGCTGCACCCCTCTTTCCTTACCACCACACAGCACCTACATAGGGCACACTAGTTCATGGGAAGCAGAAGCAGAGGTAGTGATGGGCATCTGTCCTCTCCCATGGGAAGGTATGGCACTAATGACTGAGACTTGGGCCAGTGTCACGGCAAGCCCTCTGCTGGGACAAGACCAGTTGGCCCCAGGGAGCAGCTCCACCACGGCAGCAGCCAAACAGAGCTTCTTCTGCAGGGGACAAGTAAATAACTCTTCTCCACACAACTCTAGAAGGTGTAGTAACCTGGAGTGAGTATTCCCACGTTGAACACAGATACAGGCCCAAGGAAATTACTTGCAAATGCTAACCCACATGCAGCTTCCTGAGACCCAGGGAGGAGATAAAGGTCCTGCTCCTCTTCCCATCTCTCCCTCTTGCCTCTCCCTCTTTCCCAGTTGCTGTCCTACCTCTTCCCCTGTGGCTGCTGAACCTCACCATGAGCATCTTTAGAGACAAAACTAACTTTGCCAGGAAAAATACAGGAATAGTTCTCTTCTAAAATCATGAGTTGAACTGGATCAGCTCAACCTCCAAGAGTGGCTGTCCCATGAAGGAAGGATCTGCGCTGCCCCGTGTGAACAGTAGAATCATAGAATCATTCTGGTTGGAAGGGACCTCCAGAGTCATCAAGTCCAACCTTTATCCCATCATATTCCTAACCATTAGACCATCAGACTATGGCCTCAAGTGCCTCATCAACCCGTTTGTTGAGCACCCCCAGGGACGGTGACTCCACCACCTCCCTGGGCAGCCCATTCCAGTGCCCAACCACGCTCTCAGTAAAGAACTTCTTCCTAATCTCCAACCTAAACTTCCCCTGATGGAACTTGAGGCCATTTCCTCTTGTCCTGTCATCAGCAACTGGGGAGAAGAGACCAACACCAGCCTCACTGCAACGTCCCTTTAGGTAGCTGTAGAGGGCAATAAGGTCTCCTCTCAGTCTCCTCTCCTCCAGGCTCAATAACCCCAGTTCCCTCAGCTGGTCTCCATAAGGTTTGTTTTCCAGATCTCTCCCCAGCCTCGTTGCCCTTCTCTGGACTCACTCCAGCACCTCAATGTCCTTCCCATCCTGCAGTGTCCAGAACTGGACGCAGTACTCAAGGTGTGGTCTCACGAGTGCTGAGTACAGGGGCACCATCACCTCCCTACTCCTGCTGGTCAAACCATTTCTGATACAGGCCAGGATGCCATTGGCCTTCTTGGCCACCTGGGCACTCTGCTGGCTCATGTTCAGCTGCTGTCGACCAACACGCCCAGGTCCTTTTCCGCCAGGCTGCTTTCCAGCCACTCTTCCCCAAGCCTGGAGCGCTGCATGGAGTTGTTGTGGCCGAAGTGCAGCACCTGGCACTTACCCTTGTTAAACCTCATGCAATTGGCCTCAGCCCATCGCTCCAGCCTGGCCAGATCCCACTGCAGAGCCTCCCCACCGCCCTTTGTACCCTGCCTATTCCTCCTGTAGAGCTTGTAGCCATCCATTGCAGCACTCCATTCATGAGAGTCACCCTACCACGGTTCCATGATGGCAACTACATCATAGGTGTTGTGCTGCACGATGGCTCCCAGCTCCTCCTGTTTATTGCCCATGCTGTGTGCATTGGTGTAGAAGCACTCGAGCTGGGCTGATGACTTCCTTACCAACTGTGGTCTGCCACCTTTGGGTTCAACTCTAGCAGGCCCAGTTTTATCCCCTTCCCCCTTCAAAGCTAGTTTAAAGCCCTTTCAATGAGGCCAGCCAGCTCATCTGCTAGGATTCTTTTTCCCCTCTGAGACAGATCAGCTCCATCTGCCACCTGCAGACCCCATGTACTATAAAGCTCCTCATGTGTGAAAAACCCAAAACGTTGTCTGTGGCACCAGTCCCTAAGCCACTTGCTTATCAGGTGGGTCTTCCTGCCTCTGTCAGTATTCCTCTCTTCCACCAAAGGAATTGAGGAGAACACCACCTGGGCTCCCGATCCCTCAAGTGATCTCCCCATGGCCCTGAAGTCCTTTTTAATTGTCTTCAGGCTCCTCTCAGAAACCTCATTGCTACCAACCTGGATAACTAATAGTGGGTAGTAGTCTGTAGGCCAGACGAGACCAGGAAGTTTCTTAGGGACCCTAACCCTGGCCCCAGTAACAGATTATCAGGTGCCCACAAAACCTCATGGAGATGCATTGTTGGCCTAATTTCAGGGCAGGGAGGGAAGGAGCCAGGCATACGATAGAACATGGGTTCAGCTTATTGGAGTGTGCCTTATACTTCTTCCTTGGGTACTATTCCTAAAGGAGGCTTCAACAAAGCAGTTGGGGACCTTCGTTATAGAGATCTGAACAGATCCCTTAGTCACTTTGTGTAGTAAGTGTGAGAGATAACCTGTCTACTCCAATGTCCCTCAGATCCCACTCTGCTGAACAGCCATTCAAATCAGTGGTCTTTACTGGGTATTGATTTGGCCCAGTGGGTGTAAATCTGACCTTGACCCTCTTTAATCCTGATGCATTAGCCACAACTTCATCAAAGACTCAGAGGGCAGACTTTGGGAGCCTGGGTTTGACAGCATGTGTCACATTCTCTGCTTTTTGGATCCAGATGTAATGAAAACATAAATCACAGTCTTTCATTTCAGATGTACACAGAGGCACAGAATGGTTTGGGTTAGAAGGGTCCTGAGGGATCATCTAGTTCCAACCTGCTGCCATGGACAGGGACACCTCCCACCAGTCCAGGTTGCTCCAAGCCCCATAGAACCTGGATGCATCTATGTTTATGTAATAGGTAAAATATATAACAAATGTTGCAGTATATTCAGATTGGGGTGCATAAAAAGGGAGTGATTCCAGCTTTTGGCCCTTCCTGACCATCACATTAAAAAAGCCACAGGAGAAGGATGGGTTGAACACAAGTGCAGACCCTGACAGCGTGTGAGAGGAGTTTTGCGTGATTGCTGGATGAACCACGCTCCCCACTTGGCTGGTGCAGTCACTGCTGCCTCTGGCAGAGTCAATGCAGTCCTACAGAGCAGATGACAAGGAAGGGGAAAACATCTGATGCCTTGTTCTTCTCATGAAGCATGGTTTTGGCTCCACCTCTCATGGTTACTATCATGTTGGGCACAAACATATTTGTTGCTAGGAGGAGTCCCAGGCTAGAGAGCCAGAGCAGAGCAGGCTCGATGCAGAGATTGCTTCGACTAGAAATTTAGGGCTGGTGGGAGTGAGGACTCAGCACCAGATCCACATGGAGGAGTCAGGCTCTTGGCAGCAACACCAAAATTGCAGTGTCATTGAAGTCTGCAGCCCACGTTCCTGCAGTTCCCATGCAAACCACAGCGAGACTTGGTCCCCTGATGCTAAGCCTTGCCAGAAGTCAGGTAGGCAGTGAGTAGTCTTCCAAGTTAGCCATGAGGGAACAGCCACAACACCCTTGGGGAACTTTCCAATCTAGAGAGCAGAGAGCAGAAATGTCTACTCTGTGTTGAAGGACCTTGCTCTGTGGATGGCATTGGTGGCAGAGGAGTGAACTGCCTTGCCACAGCTGGTATCCCTTGGGTCTCCACACATCGAGCTCATTTCTCTGTTGGTTCTGCCCTCAGGCTTGCTCAGGGATCTTTGCATGGTGTGATGCTGTCAGCCCCACCATGTGTCAGGCACATCTGGCTGCTCAGGCAGCCTGCCAGGGATTTAGGACTGCACAGCACTAGCTTCCATATGAGCACATGGGGTTTTCAATGCCCAGTTTCACGCGAGCCGAGGCGTCTTTGACCACTGGGCTCTAGGGGAGATGCTTGGTGTGATGACAGCCAGATATTATCCATGCTGTTGTGGGAAGGATTTAGGACTCAGCTGGAGAGAAATAATCCCCTTGACAGTAGGTTCAGGGAGGAAGCACACTGAAGGGGAAGTAGGTAGCACGTTGCCTCTTCATTATCTCATGAAAGGAAATTTATATCATACCCCAGGGGGGGCTAAAGCCCTTCTGGAACACATTTGAATGAGTCTGCATGGGCTTCTGGCTACATATGGAGCAACGTGGGCTCACGGCAAGTGTATCTCTGCTGTGCAACAGCAGCTTGGTCTTGGCTTTTATGGGTCCCCGGCCAAACAGTGTAAGGTGGTCCTCGCCTGGTATTGTGCTCCCCAGCTGCAAAACACTCCTCTGGATTTCAAAGGCTACAGAAATTCCAGTCTCACTTCCAACCACGTTTGTTTTCCTAGGGTTCCTCTCCCTAACTCATTAGCTGTTGCGTTCATTGGAAATAGGAGAGACTTTCCTGAGGAACGTGGAAGCACTGTGTTTAACGGAGCCCTTGGAGGAGGTTCGAGTGGGAGCACGTCTTGAAGGAACAAGTCTCACACTGCATCACAGTCTTCAAACTCAAATGAACTGCTGGCTCCTGACATCAGTGGGGATTGTGACGTGTAATTTGCATAAGACCGTCACTAAATAATTGTTAGGAAGCTAATGACTACAAAAGAGCCCTGGGCTCTTATCAGGTTTGATCTCAGAAGCGCTCACAGGAAAAAATTGTCAAGCATCTACATGAGTAAAATTCTTTGTCTTCTTCAGTTCAATTGCTACTTTAATTTGTCTTTAATAATATGGTATTTGCTCACTCTTAGACAGGCATTTGCAAGGCTTTTCAGTTCTAAGGTTAATTTGCTCAGACACTTGGCTCTCCCAAAGTGATCACTAAAACTCCCCGTACACGGAGTACTTTTCTTGAATGTTAAAGCATTTAAAGCTTTATTTCTTTTTCTTGTCCATGCCTTGAGTAAGTATTTACACCTAGTCAGAGGCAGTGTATAAACAAGCTAATGTTTCAGCTGGGGAATGTTTTACACCTCGTTACACGGGTGGAAATGCACATGGGTAGGTTGTTTCCAGTAGGTAATTTTCTTGTTCTGGTCAGCCTTTCATTTAGGCCAGCCCTGCCCCATGGAGCTATGTGCAACCACACTACTGGCTCTCGCCTACTTCTGGGGGCTGCTTTTGAGTTTGTATCATGCAAAGTCTGGGACTATTTTCGATACAGTTTTGGCTTCAGGGCAAAGGTGAGGGCTTTCCATGCACAGCCTCTTGGAAGTCCCACCAGAGGAGGATCCCACAGGTGAGTCAAGGGTCTGTCTGACCAGAGATCACCCACGGTACGACCAAGGCTCACCTGATATTCACTGTGCTTCAGCACACAAAGGAGAAAACCAGCCAGTGTCATGTCCTCTCACCTGGGTACAAGTGCTTCAGTCATCAGGGGATGGTCCACAGCTGCAGATTAGACCTTGGGGTTGTTTTGCCAGAGGACATGAGGCTGTTTCTGAGTGGTAAATCTGTGTTTTGGGCTGTGGCTACCTAGCAGCAGATCTCTTTCTTCCTGCCTTGCTGCGAATGATGGGAAAGCCCCAAGTCAGAAAGGTTCCTTGTATTTTCTCCTTCAAGCTCCAGGATACAGCAGACCACATCTGTCTGAGGTCCAGCACCCGGGAACTGATGGCAGCATCAGAAAACAGTCTGCCTGGATCTGAGGAGATGGAGCGTGGTCCCTTCCCTGGAGTAGTTTATTACCTTCACAGTCAGGGGGAAAACACAAATCCTTTTTCCTGGCTGGAGTTTGTCTGGCTTTGCCCTCCAGCGCTGGTTCTTGCTATGCCTTGCACTGATAGATTAAAGACCCCTTTAGTACCTGGTATTTATTTTTATTTTTTTTTCAAGAAAAGGTACTTATGTGCTATAATGTCCTCTCAATCTTCTTTCTGAAAAGCTAAACAGCACAAGCTCTGTAAGTCTGTTGTAAGCCATTTCTTCTAGCCCTCGTATCATTTTTGTGGCTGTTTTTGGCACCTTCCTCAATTTTTCAACTTCCTTCTGAAAACGTGGGCATCGGAACAGTACTCCGTGTTCCAGCATTGGGCTCGTCAGCTCAGACGCTGTCTAATCAGCAGGACCATTTCCAGTGTCAGTGTCTCGGAGGAGGGAGAGGGGGAGGGAGGAGGAATCCTTGGCAGCAAGCTGCACTTCATCGAGGGCCCTCTGCTCTGGGATTTGCACTCTCTTCCCAGCTACAGAAACCAGCCTCTGTCAGAGCACATCTGTTTTCACAAGCTGCCTCCCAGAAGTGCAAGAAGACCTTGTCTTGTACCCTCCAAGACTCCTGCTTGGGCTTCAGCTGGTTTTACGTTTGCTTCTGCACGGTGCAAGTACGCATGCAGAAGGCTCGATGGCCACATATCACAAGCCTTAAAAATGGATGGTCTAGCCTAATCCAGCTCTCCTCTCCCTCCTGGCTTTGTCAGAGGTAAGCCTGAGCAATCGTGAGCCTCAGGATGCTGGCCCAAGGCACATCTCTGCCCATCTGCGTGGGGGCTGCATGGCTTGCAACCAAGGAAGAAATCATTTATAAGTGGACCCTTGTCCTCAGCAGCTCTTTCTTTCGAGGATGGTCTCACTGTTGTTGCTGCTTGTCCCCTGTAACCATGCCAGGGCTGAGCTCTTACACAGGCTTGCAAGCCATCCAGGTGCAATCCAAGCAGCACAGGAACAGATGAGTGCCTGGTTGTTGGCATCCCTGTGTCCAGCAGGGAGGCTGGGAATGCAAGGTGCCATGGCAAGCCATCTGCAGCGACAGCCTCTCCCTTTCTTACTGCTCAAGCAGGGCTTCTCGTTGCAGATGGACAAAATTACAAGGTCCCGTGCTTTGCTTTTGGCCCCTCTTCTCCCAAACCCTTTCATATGCATCCAGGAGCAAATCCCTCCATGAGGAATCCTGAAAAAATAGATGTCATCGATAGAGGCTCTTCTTATTCCCTGGACCTAAGACCTCCCTGTTCCCATGCAGAAAAGCAGGCTCTCCAGAGTGCTACATATTTAATCAGTTCATGAAAAGAAAACCCATCCAGAAAGACAACCTGAGAAGTTCTCCTAACTCCCTGATAGTGGTTGCACACACAGGCAAGGCTGTATGGCTTTGCAAAGTAATAGATTACACCATCAAAAACAAGTGGAGTAATGTCTTACTACAAGGGCCAACCTTTTCCAGTGCTGGAATGGAAAATGCTTTCAACTTCAGTTTCATGAACATCACCCTATTCGTTAGGTCACGTAAAGATCCCTTAAATCACGGATCACCTTCTACTGCCCACCATCAGACAGCCAATTTTCTATAAAAGCTGTTTATTTTTTCACAGTGGCCTTATTCTTTCAATGTAGAAATAAGGTCTAAAATAACATGTTTCAGAATAAATTCTCTTCCTGGTTACGCAAGTGTAAACTTTAGGTTTCTCCCCGTTGACACCTTTGTTATTCAGCCTACATTTCCAATGGAACAACCAGACCAAGTGGGGACTCCCAGCCGTAGGCCTGCATGAAATGAAAGCTGTTGCTGAGACCTGTCAGGGGAGTCACACACTTCAGTAATTGCTCATCATGGAACAAATGAGTGAATACTTCAGAGCCAGCCAGCCACTAGGATGATCACCAAAGGAAACATTGAAGAAATAGACCAAAAATGGAAAAACGTTTGCGAATGAATCCAGATTTTAGTGCAGGATTGATACATATATTTGGGAGTGAAGGCTCTACCCAACAGAGCAATGTGAGACTTTCTTTTTTCCCACCCATTTTTTCCATCTTTGTGGAGCTGAGGAAAGTGTCCCCAGGGTTTAGTACCCACAGGTGCTCTGGGAACAATAGCTAACTGGGCTGAATTCAAGATATGCCTAGAAAGAACATTAATCATTGCTGCCAGACATTTTTATGGACCTC
Organism: Aegotheles bennettii; assembly: GCA_013398125.1. Classification (NCBI taxonomy): domain Eukaryota; kingdom Metazoa; phylum Chordata; class Aves; order Caprimulgiformes; family Aegothelidae; genus Aegotheles; species Aegotheles bennettii. Next base: position 87,006 of record VZRW01005515.1, read on the forward strand.
CTCAACAAATCCCTTGAGTGTCTTACAAATACTAACATATGAATCCTCGAGCTTCCTTCCTCTAAGAGGCTGTTATTGCCTAGACTTTAAAAGTGAGGAAGCTAAGGTCGAGAAGTGAATAGGCTGGCTAAGATCACATAGGAAATGTGTGATCCCTGTGGTCTGAACACTCCTGACCAACAAAACCCTAACCTGGCTTCTTGCCTGTGACGGATAAGAAAGCGGAAAGGTTTGAGTCACGCCTTTAAGGGAGAGCTTCCACCATGTTATGGAGGAGAAGTTTTACTGGCTCATGCATAGGGCAGCACAGGGCTGGTGTGCCACCATCCCTGTAGAGGATGGTGGGACATGGACCCCATGGGCATGCGGCAGAATGACAACTCTCCTGAGCAGGCATCCCAAAGCAACAGTGGGAGTCTAGTGGAGACTGCTGCACTTTTTATTTTCATTAGGACTATTATAAAGACAGGTGCTTTTGTCCTTTCCTATTCAGCTGGATAAAATTCAAGGACAACCCAATAAACCCTTCTACTTATTCTACGATGGCTTTGCTTCGTTTAAAACTGGCACTGGTTTAAGGTTTAATATCTCAGACTCTGCTCCTGCTTCTTCCCCAAGATGACAGTGAAAATGGTTTGGAGGAATTACTGGCTGGAGCACAAACTCAGGCTGTATGATTTTCATTAGCACTAACGAGCTGACATCGTCCTTAGGAAAATGACTGCATCTCTAAGCATTCATCCCAAACTGACGTATCAGCGGAACAACGGGCTCCACAGCCCTGGCTTTCTCAGCTCTGCAAAGAGGCTTAACTCTCCCAGGGTTTTCCTTCTTTTGGGCTGCTTTGGCCATGGTGACATTTGATAACAATCCCGTGTACGATTTGGACTCTGCTTTCCCGGCTCCTCCAATCACGTCAGAAACCTATTTGGGGTATTTTTGTTTGTTTTTTATTTAAATAAGCCCACGGGTCCTGGAGCTCTAAACCTGTATGCAAGATCTCTCTTTGGTTTTTAAGACGATCTTATGAGTCTCTCATCACTGTAAGGAACACCTAAAAAAGTGAAAAGCATTACATAGTCCAGCCCTACATAGTGCAGTCAGCTGGGAAAAGTACCCCATGCATGTTTGTTGGTTTTTTTTGAAAAATGCTGGAGATGTTTTTTTCCCCAGTTAATCTCAAGATGCTGTGGGGCCTGACTTATAATTTTTGAGTGTTCAAAGTTTCTGAGAGAAGGAAGCCATCAAGAGGCCTGTGAATTGGCTTCTAATAAAGCTGAGGAGATGAGAGAATGATGCTTGAATTAAATGACCAGCAGCTGGGGCAGGTCCGTGGTTGCCTCCAGCCATGCCCACATCTGCTCCTTCTGCCTGCAGAAGAAGGGCTGGGTGCCTGCTCTCACCCCACAGCTGAGACAAGGATGCTCTGCTAACCCTGCAGCTCTCAGCCACCTGCCATCCTCCTCCTCTTGCACCAAAAAGCCTGTCCCTGCCTCACTGGGGTGCCCCATGAAGCAAAGTCCTCGGGGAGTCACTGCCTGCAGCTTGGCTGACAGTTTTCCTGTTGCAGGTGAAGGTACCAAGGAGATAACTGGAACGACTCGAAAAGAGAGAGAGGTGGGTTCATCTTCCCCTGTGACCCCATTCTGACCACCATGCTTGGTCCACCAAGCTTACACACTCTGCTGCACACATTCAGGGGTCCCAGAAGTTTGTTAGATGAGCTGAATTAAGTGAATTTATTAGTGAAAATCAAGTCTGGAGAAATGAGGCCATTGCATCTTTCAAAGCAGTGTGGTAGCTGTGGGGATGGTTTTATTCTCTCTGTAGCCAAGCAAGCAAGAGGCAATAAATAACATCTCCATCCAGGGAAAAGGCAGACATTATACGTAACGGGGGAATCCAGCCATGGTGGAGTGTAGAAGGACTGCCTTCGGAGGAGAGACTGCAGACATGAATAATAACGTATATATCTTAGCTAAATGGCAGCCTTGAGAGGCAAAACTTCAATCCATACGTTTTTCAAGAGCATACCCTAAGATGATGCATATTTACTGGCAGGCCAAGAGGACAGCAGTAAAGAAACTGATGGTTTTTCAATCTGTCTTAGTAAGAAAAATAAAGTCCATGTAGCTATACTGGAAGTGATAAACTCCAAGTAAGGAAATGCCTGAAGAGTCTGAGCACAGACAAAGCAGCAGGGATGGAAACAGTAATTCTGCCTTTGTGATGAGTGGCAGGGGATGGCTTATCACAGGGTTTAACCATTCGTGTTAAAGATCTTTCCTGCACTAGAATTGGTAGATTAAGGTATCAAATGAAAGATGAGGAGCGAAGACAGGCAGACACCAGGGTCTTACGAGGGGGGACCAGGCAGCTCTTGCATTGCAGCAGGCAGTGGGCTTTGCTGCCAAGCCCTGGGCAAGGAACTTACAGAGGGCAAAAATTATTTGCATGGACAGATTTCCTTCCTCCTGACAGTGAGAAGGAGCAGGGAAGATATTTGTGCAATGAGCTGAGAAGAAGCAACCAGCATGTCCATCACAATGATGTACCTGCACCATCCCCTCTCCTTCCAGCACTCGGCTCCTCCTCTTGCAGAGCTCAGTGGATGACATGGGGTGAGCTGGCACCCATCTAGGCTGGGGAAGGGACACCTACAGCCCTAGCCCTGGGAACACCCAGGACTACTTGGAATCCACGGCCCACATCTCTTAGACCCCTTCTTCTATATTCAGGACAATCTTGGGAGATTAGGATAGGTTGTGAGGTCTCATGTGCAAGTTGTTATAGGTAACAGTGAGGGACCCAACCACATCAGATGAAAGTGCTGGTAGGAAAGATGGAGGGGAGAAGCCACTCAGAAGCTTGCAACTCTCTTAAAGGCAGGGCAGGAGAAAAGCAGAGGGAATTTGGCACCAGCCATGAACCCCCAAGAGGCAGAGCCCTGATGGCATCTCCTGCAGTCGCAGTGAGTGGCACACTGTGTGGGCGTCCTGGACAGATGCAGAGCTAACCTTTTCCCACAGCTCCTTCACTCCGTCCTCGGTTCTTTCATCCACCATGAGCTGCTTCATCCCAGGGGCTGGGAAAGAGCTTAGTGCAGAGATGTGCTCTCTCCCTGTCTGCTGGCAGGACCCACAGCACTGAACAACACAACCAGCACATCCTGCTGGCCCCCAAACTTCCTCCTCAGGGAGCTCCTCTTGAGCTGCTGTTTCCTTGGAGATGTCCGTGAGCCACCTCAGCACCAGCAAACTGATCCTACGTGGATCTGTGGGTGACACAGATCAGGCAAAGCATCCTTGGGGTGTTGCAGCCCCAGGCAGTGTGTGGATGCTGACCTGACTCTGGGGCAAGCTGTGCCTCCCCTGTGTGACACCAACCCTCTCTGGGAGAAGGAGACGACATAGTCCTGCTGAGATATTCTAGGATCACCCTCTGACTCTGCCACCTGCTGTGTCCCACAGGCTCTCCCAGGCTCTGGTGCTTGTGAATTTCTGAACCACATTTGACAAAAATCAAGTTGGACACTGCCATTTGGGTTGATGCACTAAGAGAATGGTTTCACCCTTAGAGATAAATACCTGCATCCTGAGGTCAGTGTGTGTTAGAGGGCACAGCCCAAGGAGCCAAGGTGAAAGCATCCCAATTCCAGCTGTGTTGCCAACTTGTTACATGCCCTTGGTCCATTGACTCAAATTCTTCACCTCGCTTTCCCCATGTGTAACGGGGAGTAAGGATGCTGCCTCCCTGAAGCTCTGCAGAAACAGGGTCTGTGGTGTGTAAAACACACATTGTATGGGGCAGTGCAAGCCAAAATGCTTCTCTGTCCCCTATACACACTGAGGGCTCACTTGGAGAAGGCAAAATCATGAAGCAGCAAGTATGGAAGAGAGGCAAATTTCATGTAACACGTTTTTTTAAGATAAGTATTTGACTTCTAGAAGCTGTCAGAGGATGTCTAATGACAGTCTGAATATGTCCTCTGTCCCATGCTGATCAAAAAACCTGAAAAAGCACTAATCAAATGCTCATGAGCATTTTTTTCCTACTGTAAAAAGTGGAATTTAATTAAAACTGGAGAGACAGAGGCTCAGCTGACTCAGTGGGACTTTGGTTCTGCCTGGCAGAGCACTCGAGGTCATGTTTTAAGTCCCAGCTGATGGCTCTGGAGTATCAGCTACTGCCTGGCTCCAGGGTGGATTCTCCACCATGTTTGAGGGCTGTACTTTTGGGGGGTGGATTTAAGCACATGCTTAATATTAAGCATGTGTCAAGCATCTTGCTAATTCAGGGCTTTTCTGAGAAGGTGCTGGTGTCATTGTTTCTCCTTGGAGCCTGTCCCTCTGCACATGTGAGCAGACACATCAGAACAGTCTGGAAGAGCAAAACATTTTCAATGCTTTTCCAGACAATAAATTCAGGACAAATTTATTTGGTTTGAACTTTGGCACTTGTGTGGCACTTGAATGTGGCACTTGAATTTTGGCACTTGTGAATGTGAAATTCTCCTGTTTCCATTTTCCTCTGCTTTCCACTCAGAACAATACCAATATCCAACTGCCTGTGGACTGAACTCTCCAGTCTTTGGGTAAAGCAAATCTGTAAGTGGGCAAAGGTATTTGCAATAGCCCAGGGCAGAGTTGGGCCCAGCACATCTGAACACATCTGTAGCTGCACTGCTTCTGGAGCCAAGATGGGTCCTAATTGTTCCAGTGTATCCCTGCACATCTGCCCTGAGATAAGAGATGGTAATGGTAGAGGGTTCTGTGTTCATTCTGCTGCTAGAATACTTCTTTCTGGACCTTGGCTCATGACTGTTAGAAAGGACCTTCTACTGCCAAGGAGGAGATCAATGGAATAAATAACTTAGACTCAACCTCACGAGCAAAGGATGAGCTGCATGGCCGTGCGAGAGAAGGTCACTGGGAGCAGGACAGGCAACCCGTGGGACAGATGGCAAAAGCTGCAAACAGCCCACAGAGATTACTCCCCAGGATGATGGTACTGATGCCCAGAAGGATGCTTTAGTCTACTCTTTTATCCTGGGGGGATTCCAAGCCAGCCCTTGTCTATGTGCGGATGTGTCTAAATCCCAGTAGAAGGCACTAGAATAGCGGATAGTGGGTGGCTCTGGGACCCAGGGTGGGACACCAGCCTGCATTTAAGGGGTCTAACTAGCAAATCAGACTGTCTCTTCCATGCCTTCTGCCTGTCCAGCCTGATACTGTTCCCCTCATGACTGGTGCTGCTGCTGAGCCCAATGCCCAGACCCCAAACCCTTCACCACTGCCTGTTCCTTGAGGGACACTGGAATGACCTGCTGGATGGGGAATGTCATAATTAACGTTGCCTGTACACTGCTGAAATGCTAATGCTTCTATTAAGACACTTTACTGACTTGCTTTTAACACCACAGGTGGCTTTTCAAGAGCTCAGGCTTGATTTAAATCATATCCACTGCTTATTACTTTAATTATGGAAATGGCCAGAGCAAGGGAGCACATTTCAGACTCTCATGAAAAGTAGGAGGCAGGCAAAGCTGTGTGGTTTTATTTTCTGAGCAGGTATATGGAGATCAGGAACAGGAATGGGCGTGGATGCCTCTCCACAGCCTGGCTTGGACCTTCCCCACAGATTTATCGTGGGCATAAAGGGAATCCTCAACTCAGCATTTTCGAGCAGTGTTAAATTGTGTCTGTGGTGAGAAACACAGGGAATTCAGCTCAGAGCCGAGGGCTGTGACCCAGCTCTGGCCCCACTACTGCTGACAAAACTGAATCCCATCGGGTTGGAAAAGCACCGAGGCGTGGGACCACACATCTCCAGCCTGCAGACACGAGCAGAAGCCTCCCCCGGCTCTGTCTGCAGGGAGATAACCAGTCCCAAGGCTCCGCTGCTCTGCTCCTGCCTGGAAACCCCAGCCAGGAGGAAGCAAGTCCTTTGCCGTGTCAACCCTCCCTCGTGTTACCACTCTAAATATAGCACTGGATGCTGCAGGGAAGCAGCTCCTCTTCCCCACTCCCCCACCCGGCCTCCAGCAAAGGGCAGGGGAAAGGGGCATGTCTTACTCTACACCTCCAAACCTGCTGCAGTGAAGGAAGATGCAGGGATGCCCCCTTGCCTTTTCATGCACAGCACTCAGGGTCTCTTCACTTTCCGGGCTCTGGGGCTGGACCATGGTGAAGCTGGAAGGCCAGTGCAAGCCCAGAGCAAAGCAGGAGGAGCAGGACCTGTGTGCACACTTACATCCGAGTTCAGCCTCAGCAGCCAGGGGCTGCACAGAGAGGATGGGAGATGGGATTCCCCTGTGTGAGCACCATCACCTCTGACCCCATCATCCTGTTGCGAGAGAATGTGATTTCCCTGCCCCTCTGTGCCTGCAGGTCTGCATCCAGCCCTTGGTTTCCATCACCCAGCCTCCAGCATGGCTCTTGCTGTGCATCTCCCACTGCCTGCTCCAGAGGCATTTCACAGCTTCTCCTGACCCTCCCCCGAGCACATTCCCCTCTATCCCCCCTCCCCTTCGCTCTCCCACCACCACCTGGCCTTTGAGGGAAAGCCTTTCTTCCCTGTTTTTATCTGCATACCATTCATTGCAGTCAGCCCTGGCTGTCATGCAGAACCGTGAGGAATGAACCGAGGGATAAACCAGCCGGAGCCAAAGCACGGAGCCTGCAAACCCCTCAGTTATATTTCGGAGCCATAAATTACACCCTTCAGCGATAGGCTAACTAGGTCATTAAAAAGTGAAAACACTGGAAGAATGTTAAAAAAGCAGCATCCCTTCCTCTGCCTCCTCCCTCGATGCAAGGGACCTAAATCACAACCACATTACCTGTGTCATGGGATGCTGTTATTTATGCCAGGTATTTTTGGCATTGCCTCGGATATGGCTGTGAATGTTTATGACTCTGGCTGAGCTGACACCCTGCCAGAAAAGTTTGTTACGGGATAAACTGAGTTATCCTGGTGTGGAGATGTGGGGCAGGTGACTGGTGCATGGAGGGAAGGGAAGGCAGGGGCTGTGCGTGTTATATTGGCTGGAGCTGGAAAGTATCTGTGGAGTCTCGGGTCTGTTTCCACAGTTGCTGTCAAGCTAAAGGGCTGCTTGACTCAAAAACATGGGAGGAAAGGGTGAGGGACAGGTCCTCAGAGCTAACACAGGTAAGGACCAGAACAGACTGGTCTAGAGGTACAGCCTGGTACTTGCCTAGTAAGTTAGAGCTTATAAATCATTTTGACAAAATAATTAAAGCATGCATGGGCTATGATTTATAATGCTGCCTCTCGCCTGCAATACCCCAGACCATAGTGCCTCTGGGTACTGGGGTGTACAAACCCAAGGGAAAACCAGTCTGAGATATGCTGCCCTTGCAGTGTGAAACCCTGAATCCGGAATGACTCCAGATCAAGGTTACTGCTCTGAATCAGCACTGCTGTAGGTTGGGTGACTCTGTTAGAGCTGAGGTCTGCTGAGATCAGAGCAGCCATCAAGTGAGCCAAAGAGTGGGGATTGGTTGCCTTAACCACATCCTCTGTACTACTCGTGGGGAAGACAGAATAAAAATTGAAGGCAGAAAAAGCCACCTTGTTAAAAACACACAGTAATAAACTAGCAGGGAATCACAGAATCACAGAATGGTTTGGTTGGAAGGGAGCTTAAAGTAAAGGGATCTTATCCCAACCCCTCTGCCATGGGCAGGGACACCTCCCACCACACCAGGTTGCCCCAAGTCCCATCCAACCTGGCCTTGAACACTGCCAGGGAGGGGCAGCCACAGCTTCTCTGGGCACCCTGGGCCAGTGTCTCACCACCCTCATAGCAAAGAATTTCTTCCTAATACCCCATTGGAATCTCTCCTCTTTAAGTTTGAAACTGTTCCCCCTCATCCTATCCCTCCATGCCCTTGTCAAAAGTCCCTCTCAGCATTCTTTCAAATTCTGTTGCAGAGACAATTACACAAATGCACATATGGATTGAGAGCTTAGCCTGACCTACAGCTTTCAGTGATGGGCAGACATCGTTATTAAGGTCCATCAGACCAGACCCCATGCTGTAGAGGCCAGTTGAAAACATCAGAATGATGTTTATTACTTGGCTTTGCTCAATATAGTCATAAAAGAGAGACATAACATAATTCAGCATCAGACTAGTCCTTTGGGTGGAAGAAGAGCATTGGTCCTGTGAGTTTAACAGGGAGGAGACCCAGGGAGTTGGGAAAGAATGGAATGGCCCCTTGTTAATGCGCAGTGGTGAACCACATAGGTCTTCTTGAGGTTTTGCTTTTATTGTGGTCCCTCTGAGGGCTGGTTCAAAAATTAATAATCCAGAATTATTGTAGGAGACTATTTTACTGGGGAAGAAAGTGGTATATGGGATTCAGACATACTGCCAGATCTTCTCTAAGAGAAAATGATGTGATTTCTCAACAGCTTCATCTAGACCACCCTTTGTGGGCACATCATGCATACCTTGAGATGCTGGCCCCCTCAACAGCCAAGGCAAGGGTGGGAGGGATGCGTTGGTGGTCCCACCTGGGCCATGTCCCCTGCTTTCCTTTCCAAGGAAGGCAGAAGAGGGCAGGAGCACAGGGGAAGGGGGCTCAGCCCGCGGTGAACTCAGGGCATGGCCAGAAGACAACCACCACATGCCAGATCAGCAATGCAGGCAGAACAGCTCAATGAATGAGGAACTATTTAATGAGGAAAATGATACAGTTTGGCTCCAAACGATTTGACTGGCCCAAATAACAGCAGGAAGACTGGGTTGGGAGCTTGCTTTTAAAAGTTTCCCCTTTTTTCAGTCTAGACCTGATCAGTTCTGTAATATACACATACATTTCCCTCTCCCCTTCCAACTCATCTGCCAGTGAGTGACATTTCAGCGGAGTGGCATCCTACTGCTATATAAATGAAGCTTTTATACATTCTTGGAAGAGGTAGTCCTCTTCTCAGATTCTTGGAATTCGAGTCAAAGATGAAAAAACATTATTTTTTTTTAAACCTGCAAAACATTTTTTTTTCCCCCTAACAGATGCTCTATGCAAATGTTGAAATAAGTGTATTAATATCAAGCTCAGCCATCTGTTTAAATAATTTCTCAGGGAAAAAAAAATGCAGGAGGAGTAACATGAGAAAATAAAGCTGGGTAGAGGGTTTCAGCAGGGTCCATCCCAGCAGATTACATGGGCTAATGAATGAGGCAGTCACTGCACAGGGCAGGCTCCTGGTCAGCAGAACTGGTGGTTTTCCAGAGACAGCCCCAGGCTCTGCCCCTCGCACTGCTATCGCTGCAAGATCACCCTCTGTGTTAATTCCTGCAAGGCCAGGAGGCTGCTTTTTTTTCCCAGTGCCTGGTCCAGCATCCAGACTGAGCTCAGCTCTCCATCCTGGGCTCCCTTTGGAGCTGATGGAGAGATACAAACACTTTTAGGATGCGAACCATCTGCTGTGCTTTGGGATGGGCTGAATCATGCCCTGGGTTCTTGGGGTAGATGTGAGGGAAGGTTATAGGGCAGGGGAGGAGCCTCCCAAATATCCTGACCTTGCTGCTGGGTGGGAGGGAGGAGGTCAGAGCTGGGTAGGCATCGTGCCATGCCCTAGATGTTGAGTGAATGTTGTGGAGGTCAGACCTTCTCCAAGAGTGACATTGGAGGGTATGCTGCCTTCCTCCACTTCAGGGCCCTGCATTCAGTGCCTACAGGAAAGCTGGAGAGGGACTTTCTACGAGGGCATGGAGTGATAGGACAAGGGGGGAAAGTTTTGAACTGAAAGAGGAGAGATTTAAATTGGATATTAGGAAGAAATTCTTTGCTGTGAGGGTGGTGAGACACTGGCTCAGGTTGCCCAGAGAAGCTGTGGCTGCCCCCTCCCTGGCAGTGTTTAAGGTCAGGTTGGATGGGGCTTGGAGCCACCTGGTGTGGTGGGAGGTGTCCCTGCCCATGGCAGGGGGTTGGGACTAGATCCCTTTACTTTAAGGTCCCTTCCAACCAAACCATTCTGTGACTGCTGCACACCTCCTGCCTCAAGTTGGGCATGGCAGCAATCACTCCATAACCTGTGCATTTGCTCCCCAAACCTGCTGGGTGCCCTCACCAGCTCCCCACAGGCACCGAGCAATGCTGGGGAGCGCAGGGCCAGCGAACCTGCCTGGTGGGATGAGGCAATGGAGCTGCCCACACAATCAGTGCAAAACAAACCTCCAGCGAGGTGAAGGCTCATTAAAAATAATTAGCAGCACTTTGGAGCTCCAGGAAGCAGCGCTGCCGAATGCAGCCACTCTCAACGTGCACAGATGAGGGGAGCAGCTGTGTGGAGTCAGCTGTGCATCCCTGGGGACAGCATCTGCACCCGTGTGGGACCTGCTTCCCATCCCTGCCTCCACCACTGACTGTGCCTGGACCTCCACCTCCCTCTCTGTAAGGCAGAGGTGGAGTTAAGTGATGATTCCCAATGGGAAGAGCTGTAGGAAAGGTGGCTGTTAATGTGGTGTCGCATGCTCCAAGCACTGCTTTCCCATTCCCAGTGCCTCCCCTGCTGCATCCAGGGTTTAGCATCAGGCCCAAGCACTTGTCTGGACTTCCCCTTGATGGCACTGAAGTGAGCTTAGGGAGAAATACATCAGACGAGACAAGACAGGGAGTTGAATTGACTTCCATAAATTCTTTCTCTCCAAACACAGATGGAAGGAACAAACAAACAAAGGAGACTTTTTCCCCCTTGTCCTCTTCAAAAATTCTCTTACAGAAGATTTTGGGGGCTGGCTGGTGCCCATCAGCAGCACATGAGGTGGAGGGTCTCACCCAGGCTGAGACTCAGTCCTCAGCCATGGGAGGAGATGACAGGGTGCACCCCTTGCCCATGGTGCCCCAACAGAGAGATGGCCATGCTCTGCCCAGCGCTCCCACCTCATTGCATCAACCCAACCAGGACCTAATCCGCTTGTTCCAGTTCTTGTCCAGGTTTTTCTGACTACTGGAAAAAGAAGCCCACTCACAAGGCATGTGAGTGGAGCTCAACACCAGTGACTTAGGACATGGGTAGTGGAGACAGGTCCCAGCAAAAACCAGCCTTGGTGTCCAGGTCCCTGCCAGGAGTTTCATGGATGGCTCTTAGTCCAGAGGAGATATTTTTTGCAGGTTTCTGGGCAGATCAGACAAAGCATTCAGGACATTAATGAGGCCTTGAGGAACTCCAATGGGCTTGTCTCCCTAGCAGATTTTCTAGCTTATTTTTGCCTTGGCTCAGATTTCCCAGAATACCCACGTACCCTCAAAGCCCAGGCAGGTCCATGGGGGAATGGTGTCCTTGGCTCACGTTGGGGAGGGTGTTATTTTCCCATGTAGAGGTGAGTCTGCCTCCTATGTCTGTACTCAAAAAAGAAAAAGGGTTCAGAGTTGGCTTTCTTCTGACATCCTCACCACCCTGCTGTCCTGAACAGGGCTGCGGTTCCTGCCTGTTCATTGGGAATAACATTGGGTACCATCTGTGGGACAACTGGTCTGGGAGAACACACATGCCACGCATTGTGTTGTGGATAATTACAGAAGCCTGTGCACCAGCCCTGGTCTTGCTTAGGTTAATGGTCTAGATGTAGGTGTGCCTGTGGAAAGCCCCATCCTATCTTCTTTGTTCTTAGCTGCAGGACACAGCTCAAACCTCTAGTGTAAGACTGGGACTGAGAATCACCAGAGATCACAGAGACGAGAGGAACAGCAGGGAGCAGCTTTTATTTACTGCAAGCACAGGGAATGGGAAAAGATGAAACTTTCCTGCCCAAGCAATTTTGATTTGATTTTATTTTTTAAGATGTAGTATGGACGATTAAAGAATCTCCCACCCTGGTTGCAAAGGAGATGGGCATTTCTGTGCCACCCTCTGGGCAAATCTCACCACAGGCGATTGCATCTGCCATTCGAAACCCTCCCTGGGGTTTCCCTTGAACCCAGAACCCCTTCCCTCACCCCAAACTTTTTCTCATTTATCCCAGCAGCGATTGCTCATGGGATAACAGTGTAACCCAAGAGGCACAGCCTCCATCTGCAAGCACGTATAAGAAATTTCCCCTGTGCACTGCAGCTAAACTGAATCACTCTGGGCTGAGACAGAGCTGGCTTTCATCAAATATTAAGGCAGCAAAGATTACTCTTTTTTATTTTTTCTTATTTTGGGCTTTCTTGATCCCTGATCATACAGGTTCATTCTTTCTCCATCAAGGTGGGGAAGAAGATGCTTAAAATCCGTGCAAAAGAGGCCTTTTCCAGGTGAGGGGTCCTGGGAAGGAGGATTATTTCGGTGCCAAAGCTGCCTTGAGGGCTGTCACACTCATCCCTGCTCCTCCCCGAGCTGCTGCTGCCGAGCAGCTCAAGATCCTGACCGTGAAACCGCTGGTATTGCTCGACCGGTCACCAGAGTTTTTACCTCATCACTGCTATGACTCATCCTGCCTCCGTTTTTACAGAGCAAAGGCTGGAAGCAGGAGAGCACACACAGCGGGAATGGCACCAAACAACTTCTCTAGCATTAACAGCAGGTGACAGCTTTTCAAGGGCTGCCTCGTTTCCCCTTTGCCCATCACCTGCGTGTCCCCAGTGCCCTTTGCTGTGTGTTCCATTGCGTGTGGACACATCTTCCACCACGGGCACACGCGAAACCAGCAAAGGGAGCCTTGAACAGAAGCCAGGTTACACAATCACAGAATCACAGAATCCTAGGGGTTGGAAGGGACCTCGAAAGCTCATCCAGTGCAACCCCCCTGCCAGAGCAGGGTCACCTAGAGTCCATCACACAGGAACGCATCCAGGCGGGGTTTGAATGTCTCCAGCCAAGGAGACTCCACAGCCTCTCTGGGCAGCCTGTTCCAGTGCTCTGGCACTCTCACAGGAAAGAAGTTATGTTTGGAGTGGGTTCCTCCTGCCCTTTCCAAGCCCTGGCATGTTTCAGAGGGCGTCCATCTTTCCTGCAAGCACTGGGGATGGTCGGGGCCAGCAGCCTGGCAGCTCCACTTGAGGCTGCACGTGGTCCTGTGCAAACCTTGCGGGCAGCCAGCCACGGCATGAATCACCAGCCCCGTCTGCTTTCACAGGTTCAGGCTTCTGGTGGGATCAAGGCTATTTTTGTCCCCTCTTGCCTTACCCAGGAGAGGTGGGTTGTCCTACAGCCTCAGGTTTAGCCTGTTGAGGATAAATCCCTTCGTCCCAGAGCTTCCAAAGCCTTTAGAGATGACAATGGGTGGGGAGGAGGAGACTGGAGGCAGAAGGTCTCCAGCTGGCGTGATCCCAGTGGTTCCTTGGCACTGAGCACACAGCCGGTGTCATGGGACATGGAGAGGGCTGCACACAACTGCAGCCACGAAGCAGAGGTGCCTAAAGCCCCAATGGGCTGAAGGACCAGTGGTGTGAGTGTGGGTCTCAGCTGCTGCAAGCTCACCTCCAGAGGTGTCTCCAGGATGGTCAAAAGGAGTTGGGCACCTCTTGTGGGGCACCTGCAGCCAGCACACCTCTTTAAGCCAGGAGATGGTCAGACACTAGGGCTCAGACCCAAATCAATTGGCTGGTGGTTCCTCAGGCTGGGTCTTTGGTTCCAGAGGAGAGGATACCAGAGGAAGTGTGTGGCAGTGGTACCTAACCCCATCGAGGCACTAGAGGCTTGGAGGAGGCCGAGGGGACCTGCAAAGTGGCAGACTTGAGTTCAGTGTTACAATGAAAGCTGGAGAGCAGCAGAGCGGGAAGCATCAGTCTGGACCCATTTTCTTCTCAGCAGCAGGAGACCATCCCTGACTCATGACCACTGGTTCTCCAGAAACACATCTGCTTGGCGAGCACCTACAGCAAAGGGGAGGCAGGGTCTTGATCATTTATACCAGCTAAAATCCAGCCAAACAGCTGTCAGGGTCCTGCACAGTAAAAAAACCCCCAAACTCCAGCCCTGGGCTGGTTAAAACCCACCAATACCCACCAGCACCCGGAGAGTGGGGAGGGCCTGGGACACCCACTCACCAGCAAA